>JAIWNE010000016.1:0-412039 GCA_025331445.1 Blakeslea trispora | reverse complement strand
TACAAAGCATTCAGTGAAACAAAGCACAATTCATCCAACAACAGGTGGATACATGGCTACCTGTACAACCATACCCTCGTTTCATAGAGATTATGTACAATTGAACCATCCATCTTCACCAACGATACCTCATCGCATCAATCCTCTCTATAACAAGGCTACCATTCGACCTGATCATCAACAACACGATACCAACTTTTATTTCCAAGAAAATCTTAATAATGACATTGTACAGATTAAAAACAAAAACAACATCCTCCTCTCTTCTCCCATACTTGTTCCTTCTAACCCAGTTCATCCTAGTCCACCTGTTTCTTCCTGGACCACTTTTCCCAAATACTCTGTTGACTATACTCACCGCGACTCATTGACTGGTGATGCTACTTTGACATCCAACACAAACGGAATTGTTACTGCCGGCAGTAGCACAGCAGATAGTATTGTTAAAGCCGAAGAATTAAAGTCAGCTAATATGGTCTATTCAGTTGACAGCAAGGAAAATGCAAAGAGAAGCAGCATAGATATGCATCATTCTATGAACTTTGCTAACTATATGTAGGACTGTATCGTCTAATCATTCATTATTATTAATTTTTTTTTTGTTATTTACCTTTCTCTCTTCATCGATACATACATTCCTTCCCCCCCTCCATTTATTTTGTTGCCCCTCCATACGTGTATAAAGTCTCTTTCTTTCTTTTTTTTGCCCCTCCATTTTACTAATTTATGTCAAAAAAAAAGTATACCTTTCTTCTCTTTTAAGCTTAACAAACTATGACAATAAAGCAATTTCATGTAAATCTTATTCTCTCTCTTTTCTAGGTATAAAATAACATAAGAGATATCTTTGCTTGTCCTACACGACTCACTAAGCTGCCGAAAGAAAACACGGAGTTTTGCCGTTTATATGCAATGTCCTTTGTGTCACACAAAAAGGTCAGAAGAAATTGAGAGAAAGACACATTATCGACTGGAGCCAAAGCAAAAAAAAAAAAAAAAAATGTCAAAGCGCTCAAGTTATTTTTGGGACCCAAATTTTGTTTGTCCCGCCTTAAATGTTAAAGGGATCATCGGTAATACTTAATTTATTGAGTTCAACCAATTAACGAGACTGACTAAAATGAACAGAATTTTCACATTCTGTTTTTATTTTCTTAAGGTTTGTTAACAAGCAGATCAGATTGAACCTTCTTTCGAGAGTCGAGATTTTAACTATTTTTGACTTTGTCTCTCGTATACACAAATATGTGTGTACATGCAAAGTGTCACTAATTTTCTTGCTATCACATATATGTCAATTAATTCCAAATAGAATTACATAAAGTTGATTTGTTCTTATACTCTATCAACTAGAATAATTCACATTTACAATCAAACATGTTGTGTTTCCCCCCTCAATCTCTTTCTCTTTCTGCTAATTCAACTCAGTCATTCCTGTACATGATCTATTTACTGTTCAGTGACTCTTGGCAAAAGAAATTCTTCCTGTACTTGGGCTATTGCAGTGTTAACATGCCCATAAGAAAAACATTAACCTTCTTTTTTTTTTTTGCCAATCCCAAAATCAAGACAATCACGATAACATGCGGTTATTTTTTTTTAAGACACAGAATGAAATACCGAACATTGCTATCTACAAGAAGAATAGAAAAGAAGCTTGAGACATTATATAGAGAAACAAGTAAAGAAATAAAAAAGAGGGGGTCAATTTATCTATAATTGCTGATCTCTCTTTAGTTGTTTAATCTTGGTCTCGAATCTTTTTTTTTAAAAAAATCTCCAGAGTATTAGAATGAGAGAAGAAGAAGAAAGCAATAAATATTGGTGTATCAGAAAAAAAAAAAAAAAAGAGCCACAAAAAAATAGGAACTTTTTTCGTTTGATGTTGTCACTCGAATGGTATGTCTGTAGGGATCTCAATATGAGAAAAATGATATGTTGTCTATAGAGGAAATCGACATTGCTTTGGCATCCGAGAGGTGAATGAATTTTATTCTATTGAATCCAATAAAACAAGTTATAAGAAAAAAGCATGTCTAATCGCTAATAACAGCCATGACATACACTATAGAGAGAAAAAGACAAGCAAAAGGTTTGAAATGCATGCTGCACAAGTAAGTGATGTGATTACAATAGAGATGGCTTGGTTTCCTTTCATAGTCAATGCGAATCCTCCTTTATGCCATATCTGGATATCAGGAAAAGCCTACCATTCTTTCCAGCCCCTATGGGAAGAACTACATCTCTCATCAAGTTATGTTTTTTGTTTCTTTTGGATAGAACGCTCAAGCGAATGTATCACAAAGTATCTGTCTTTTTGGGGTCCATTGAATGGCTTAAACTAAAATGTGTTTGACAAAGCTATAGCTTGACGTATTCTTTTGATACCAGAAGGCTGTTATAGATCATATTGAATCAGAGATCAAACAACCGTATCCTTGTTCATTCATTTAAAAAAATAACGAGTTATTCTATTGACAGCTATTTTCAAAGTAAATCGAAAAGTTGAGTTACTGATGTTTCCAAAAGCAACGATAAGATTTTCTGTTACTGTGCAGTCTATTTTTGGAAATGGTGTATCATTTTGACTTCTAGGCTCTCTTGATGATAATAAAAAAAAAAAAAGTGGTTACGATTGAGCCATTGACACATATGTACTTGCATATTGACTGACCATGAATGGTATTTGCTATGCACTCTTTGCACGTGCTTTTAAAATCAGATCGAAACAAACTGTTAACCTTTTACCATTTATTTTGCAGATGTAAGAGAAGAAGAGGTAGAAGGTAAAAGAGTATCTGCAATTTTCTGAATTTTATCCACTCTTGAGCTCTAATAAGTTGACTGTCGTTTCAAACAAGATACGGGTTGTTCATAACAGTACTTGACCGCCCAAAAAAGACTGAGAAATAGTTGCTTTAATGCAATTGCTAAAGTATTGTATTCAATTTCATCAATTAGTTTCTTTTCATTCTTTACATAGTGTGCCCTTTAAAAGTGTATGTTGTATGTTTTTTTTTCCTTATAGCATACTGTAACAAATTTGACAAGTTTGTACTTTTCAAGGCCTATTTCAGTGTTGGAAGCAAAGCATTGACTTTGTAACAACAATTTGTTATTTGATAACTCTTCATCTTTTGAGTTTTACTTGGGTCAAGAAACAACATGTTTTATAGCATTACCAGAAGCAATACAACAAGACATTACTTTCCATGAATAACTTTGTTTTTTTTTGACATATTGTAGAGTAAATGCTACACTGATATCTGCTTTTTTTCGGTTGAAGAAAAAAAAATGTTATTATAAACCTACTATTAACATTTTTAAACGAGTTGAGTGACATATCATTTAAAGTAAATTAGTTGATTTAGAGTGAAAAGCAGTCTATTACACTCTTGTGCTTGCTTACCTGTAGCAAACATCTTGTCATAGCATATTATGGCAGACATATTTTTTTTTCTGGTAGTAAAAAATCAAAGAAATGGGCAGTTTATCATCTTCAAGCTCATCTATTCGACGGTTGCCCTTTTATTTTTATCATGAGGAAGAAAACGTTTCGCCCGGATAGACCGAAGAGAACCATTACACATGTTTAACCTTTCAACAAATTCAAGAACGAGAAAGGCAAGAAATAAAAAGTACTCATCTTACCTTTAAAAGACATCAAATCGCCTGGTTCAAAGAAACTTAAAGTTATATATAAAAAAGGTTTGTTTCAAGGGGGGAACAAAGATGCACTTACTCTTATTAATAATAACAAAAAAAACTGTGCTTTGTAATAGAGTTGGCTTTTTTTTTTTTTTTTATCTCTCAGTCGTTCTCAGTTTAACAATACTTTCAAAACTTTCCTGTCAAGCCACTTTTACTTAATTTAAAGACTAGCAAGGTCTTTATAAATTCAAAAAAAAAAAGAAGCATCTAGTATCGGTAAAACGATAAACCGGCAATAGTGATTTTATGACTATTTGTATTTGACAGACTGATTCATTTGAGAAACAACGTGTAACTTTGAGTAAGAGGGCAAGTGCTAATGGACCCTGTTGTTGTTCTTTAAAATTTGCATAAGAAAATGATACCTAAGCTGCCAAACAAATATAAAAAATCGAAAAACTGTCATATCTGTGATTGAAAATAAAATCCTGCTATTTTACTTATAAAGTAGCAAGAAATGTTATTGTGATCAAATTGTTTCTATTGTAAGCTTCATTTAGGTTTTCCATTTAACCTGGACCCCTCTTTTCCATTTATAAACGCAACATGAATTCATGATGATTAATGTGTAATACATTTACTATTTCTGGAAATTATTCCACTAAAAGAGAAGCAAAGAATGGGTCTGAATACATGGTATAAACTTGGGAATAGGTAAGAGGTGGGGGAATGGAGGGGGGAGGAGGATTCTGCTAAAATTCAGCAAGATGTACTAATAGCTCAAATAGAAAACAATTGGAAAAAGAAAAAGCAAAAATGTTGGCTTTGCATCTTTCAGTTTCTTTATACAGTCAAGCCTATTGACATTGACGACTTGTAAAAAAAAAAAAAGAATGTGATTGACCTCATGATTTTTCTAGCTAAACAATTGCTTTAAGAAAACAGTGGCTTAGGCCTACCTCCAACTAAACAACAACAGACTTCTTTCACTAGACCTTGGTCATAGGTCGTAGGCAAGCACGTTCAACACTCTCTCATCCCCAACACAACGGGCACCAGCAGTCATAGAAAGCAGAATAGCGACGGAATATTCAAAATCAGCATCTGGCGCCCTAAACATGGAGCCAGCAGTGTACTCGTAGCACTTCCAGCGATCATATCGCCATGCTTTTGGATAAAGAAATAACTTATGGCCGGGTAAATCCCATCTTATTTACGCTATCTGCAATCTCAAGGACATCAATAGCTGGCATGGTTGTACTTACAATCACGATATTCAGATATTCGGGCTTTCCTATGATCAGTTCCCTTTAACAATGGAAACGGATCGAAGAACAGCTTTTGACCTCAATTCGAAACACCCTGCGAAGCTTATGGTTCTCACCAGCTACCTATCCGAGGCCGTGCTACCATAGCCAACATATGTCGTCTGCTCTTTTTAAACATTGACAGCTGTAATGTCAACAGGAGGAGGGGGGGAAGAAGCTTGATGTTGACCTCATTCAAGAACCCAGGACGACCAGTCTGGCACCATGCCTGTGGCGAGAAGCCGCATGGGCTCAAAACTGGCAATTGTTCGATTGCTGTTTACAACAGCAGTGAAAACAAGATTATCGACCTCTCTATGAGATAAGACAACTATCAGCTCAACATGAAATGTAAGAAAATATATATTAATACATACTGATGGGTCTTGAATAGAGTGCCCAAAGAGAGACAGTCAACAAAGGGCCGGATTTGAGACATACAGTCTCTTTCAGAGAAGTCTGCTGTATTTAGTACATCACCGTCAGCAAATCTAATCAAGCATAACTTGATGGGCTTCTTGGGCTTGCAAGAAACTTGCAAGAAGTATGAAAACCTAGAGCCCAAAAGCCATAATATTTTTTGGGGGGCATATGTCATTTTTTGTGCGACTGCAAAAAAAAAACGACATGTGCGTAATAGCTTTCTTATTGATACATATTTGTAATCAGGGGCAGGAAGGACTGATTGTTTTATAGTCTAGCTTTCTTGTATTTTTGATCAAATCAACTTTATTATACAAGTTATCTATTATGACTTAGCTTTATCTATACTCATGTCCAACAAATCTAAAGCATAACATAAAAAAAATACTATTTTAAACAAGCTCACAAAAGTATACTATTTCGCAGAATTTGATTAAATATAACCTTGTTACTAAGGCAATTGCAAGACCCCTCTTTATTTGTTTGTCTGAAAGTGTTGGTATCTCAACAATAAATATCAAGGATTGAAAATACAAGCAATGTTCCTTGTAGAAGCAATCCACAGGTTTTGAGATTGAGATTTGAAATGAAAAACCCTTATGTTCAACAGTTACTATGATTGTTACATGATTGATTGAAAGTATTTTTTTTCCTAATAATGAAACTAGATAACTGGCTTGAATTTCTTATGCACTACTCAGTTGAAAGCGATGAACTATGCCAAGTTCTGTCTGTGTATCTCTCATTTCTCGTTTTTTTTTCTCTTTGTTCATTTCTCCTTTAAAAAGTGTTCCTGCAGCATTATTCACTTATGAACTATACATCATCTGTAGTCTCTTTTCGTCTAAACAAGGCAGTCAAGCTACAAATGACGACTCGTTTAAACCTCTAGAAGCCAATTTCGTAATTTGTTACAATAGTTCCATCTTGAATGAGAAAGCTGGTCTAGACACTCTTTTAGTATGTATTCATCATTATGCCCTTATGATAAAGTTAAACTAGTTAGAATTTAGCTAAACTTTGTCTGTTTAAAAGCAGAATTAAAGAAGCTGTAGGCCTTACGTTGATTTCTGAATAGTGAAAAGCACGCTAAAGGAGATTTGAGTTGCAAAATCTTAGAAGTAAACACAATTACTATGGTTAAAAATTCAAGCATCATTCCCCTCTCTCCTCGACTTGCTTATTTTCCACCTCAAAAGAGCATACTGGCCTGCATATTTACTGCCTTATGCATGCTATTCATTTAATCTCATTCCCTTTGAAAGAAAGGGTCAATGAGAATTTTGCAATCTTTAGAGTCGTCGTTGTTATGTTAGACTTTACATTCATTTAATCTTATTTTTCTGATATTGATTAGAACCAACATCTAGACTCATTTGGCACCATAGAAAGTGACAACACTTTTTATTATTCTTATTATTTTCTGATATGCCAAAATTACGGTTTAAGGAGAGTGAGAAAAAGAAAAAGAAAGAAAAGCACAAATCAAGTCGACGTCATAAAGAAAAGTATTATGAGCCTCCTACTCTTTTCGAAGAAGAGGGTGGGTGGGTGCCGCCTTCTGGCTCAACCAAGTATGATCCAGATCAAGCATGGCGAGAACATCTATTCGAAGCAATGATGGACGATGAAGGACAAGATCCTTTTTATTCTCAATACACTGAGCCTACTCCACGCATGTCAGATGAAGAGCATCGTCAATACATTGTGGATGGTATGTACAGGCGCAAACATGCTGACGAAATAGCTGAAAAGGAACGACGCAAGGCTGAAAAAGAAAAACGTAAGGCAGAAAAAGAGCGCGCTCGTCAAGAGCAAGAACGAGCCAATCGCATCTACCAACAACTGGCGGAACAACAAGCCAAGGTTTCTCAAAAAGCCATTTTCGCTGAAAAGTGGAATAAACTAGAAGGCTTGCATGAAATCCAAAAACGGGATATTCCCTGGCCAATCTCTGGAAAGACATTCACGCTGGATGCAGTTCGCCAGTTTGTGATAGATCCTACTGCATCAGAGGCAGATAACAAAAAGAATGTGCGAAAAGAGCAGGCCCGTTATCACCCAGATAAGTTCGTAACACGATACATGAGACGTTTTCGAGGATCAGATAAGGAACGTGAGCGTGTTATGGCTCATATTAATGAAATCTCAGGATTCCTGAATGAACTTTGGTCGCAAATGTAATCATAATAAAAACAGTCATTTATTCAACAAGTCGCCATATACGAACAATACCATCGTCTCCTACTGTAGATAGCCAATCCCCATGCCTTTCAGTAGGAAACCAAGCTACACCATTCACATCATAAACGCCATGAGCATCTGTTGTACATGTCACATTTTTATAGACAGGAGCATCTTGATCCTGTGTGGCTTCCATATCCTATAGATAGATATTTCAATAAAATATACATGGCTTGCCCGTTGCAAGTTGTGTTTACCTTTTCAAAAATACGAATGCTGTTATCGCCACTCACACTGGCAATTCGATCGTTCACTTTTGACCAAGAGACAGAATAGATACATCGGTCATGAAAGCCTGATAGCGTACAAATCGATTTCCAAGCAGCTTCTCCGTTAGGTGTAAGGACGCCCTGAGGATTGTTGGCTTTGTACATCTTCCAGATACGCAATGTTTGATCGTCCGAGGCAGATACGATCTGATCTCCCTCAGCATTAAAATCCAACGACCACACAGTAGATGTATGTCCTTGTAATGTATCAGCACAATACCAATCATCATCATCTTCCTTCCAAATCTTAATCGTATCATCATAACTAGCTGAAGCAAGCACTTCCAATTTGGGATGCCATGTCACCATTTTGACATCTTGTGTGTGTTCTTGCAAGACACTAAGACATTCAAAGTCGTTGTCTGCCTCTACTTCCCAAATCCAGACACTTTTATCACGACTACAAGTGGCCAAAAGTGCGCCTGTAGATGACCAAGCAACTGACTTGATCTCATTTTCATGACCTTCTAAGGTGGCCACACACTCCCAATCGTTCTCTCGAGGATCGTTTTCCCAAATGCCTGTGGTTGCATCAAAACTGGCGGTGGCGATCTCATTTCCTGTAGGTGACCAGGCAACACTACGGATAGTACGCTTATGAGCGCCTTCCAAGGTTTCTACACAATGCCACTCGTTGAAATTGTCATGAGAAGCGGGTTGCCATAAACGCACGGTCTTATCGCCTGAACAAGTGGCTAATAATGTCTTTGTGGGATGCCAAGCAGCTTGCCAAACGCGATCTTGATGACCTGTTTTTAACTTTTACATGTCAGCATAATGAGAAGAAAAAAAAAGAGAAGCCGAATTCTATAATATTGCCTTCTAATGCTGCCAATAATTCAAGGTGTGGCATAATCTAAACTCGATAAAAAAAAAAATAGAAAAAAAAAAAATCAGAATCATTGATAAGCAAAGATAGAAATTCAAGCAAAATTTCAATGTCAGATAAGCCACTGAGATCTACAATAGAAAAAGTCCCCCCTGCTACCATATAAGCATTCAAAGAAGCTGTTGACACTATTACCAGATAATTATTTTGGTTTGGAAAAAAATGAAACCATAAAAAAAGAGGGTATTCCGAGAGATGGAAATAAAGATGCTAGTAGAAGAAGACTGCTTGAACTCAAAGGCTTCTCAAAGAAGGTGATGTTACTTATCAATCCTTACAAGAAGAGCGCGTCCATCTTGCTGAACATGAAAGGAAGGTATACTTCCTCATTATGACAAGACTCAAGCCATATATTCCACCTATAGCAAATGATGTAACCATCAGCTTCCTTTCGGTATACTTGGGAATAATCTTTTTCGTTGTACCGTATATACCGAATCTAACCGCAATATATGTTCAATGCCTAATGCTACATTAAATGCGTCCCGGATGAATTCAGGGTCCTTGTTCTCTGTATTTCGTACTCATAGACAAGATGGAATAAGCTTTTTCAAGTACGATGGCATTCCGTTCTCAAGAACAAATGAAATCTACAATATTGTGCCTCAAGACTAAATCCCAAAGACAGAGAAGCCAAAGCGGGATCGAAAGGACAAGAAGAAAGCAGTAGCTCATCCAATACCCAAGCAGTTGGTTATAATGATCAGGGGTTATGATATGAGTATTGGCTTTAGGATTCCAAGACACTTGGGATACGGTGGAACATGGAAGCAAGATATCCATGTTTGCTATACCGCAATATAACATTATGAATGAAATCAGCACATCCCAAACTTATGTCTACTGCTTCCGAAAGCTTCAGCAGCCTAAACAGTGAGTCCGAAAGAAGAAGGATCAAGATATAGAAACATGAAGAGTGCTTTTGTCTGATACAACCTCGAATGCTCATCTATCAAAGAGCATTCGTGGTGTCAGTGGACGAGACAAGATGATTTATGGATCACAACTCTATTGTTTCAAGACACTTTTCCAGCTTTCTCTACAAGCGTCAGTCAATCCAAGACTAAACTCATAAACAAGCCTGCACGCGAAGCCTAATGAGCTAGTGAAGTAAAGCATGACTGTAAAATCTTACAAGTTCTCATCACTGAGGCGGACCCTTTTCTCTCCTTATTTTCCCTCTTTGATCATTGTGACACTCTCCCTTAGCCCCTCTTTTTTCTCTCTCTCTCGCTGGCTCACTACTCGCTCTGTCTAAAAGAAAATAATCAAGTTTTGAAACTCTTGAAACGAATTCCATCAATTTCCATTTCAAGTACACATCCAATTGCCCGCCAAAAAAATACCTCTTTGTTTTACTCCTTGAAGACAATGACGTACAACAGGAGCCTTCCTCTCTCTCTCTCTCTCTCTTTTTTTTTTCCTTTTCTTGAGACATTTGATGAAAAGAGAGAGAAAGAATTCAAGGGGTGCAAAAAAAAAAAAAAGTAATTCATCTAAACAGTCTTGGCATTTTGTTACCAAGAGACAAAAATCTATTTGATTTTTTTTTTATTCTTATTTTCTCTCTTTCGCAATTAACTCATGAATTCTCAGACAAAGCTCCTTACTTTTATGTTTACAAATTCTTCTCCTTTTTTTTTATATTTTACTTCAAGGGGGTTGATAATTATTTGTTGTTTTTATTATTATTATTATTTCGTTTTCTCTTTCTTTTTCAGTATAAAATAATACTGTAAGCCTTATTTTAAAGTTTTTCTCTCTTTTTTTTTTTTTCATAAATCTAATTTTTATTATTTAGAAATGGAAACTTTATTAAATCAAACATTTAATTCAAGCAAAGACGCTCTAGACACTTGTCAAGATTTTTGTTCAAAACATGGCTTTCAGATGAAGAGTGAATCAGCTCAAAATGTATGTCAACACATATATGTCAATTTGACTTTTCTTTTTAAAATTACTTTATAGTCTATGCGTGTCATGATCTATCATGATCAACAAGAAAAGCAATCCATTTCATTAGCTCAATCATCAGCTTCCGAATGGATTCTCTTACCTCAACAAATTCAGTACCGTATTGATCAACTGTTGGCAGAGAATCCTAGCCGGGCTGACATTCAAGACATCATTCAGCTTGAATTCCCAGATTACAAAGGTGATCTCCCTATTTCAGCTAAAATTGCGGGGCGCATTCAAAAACTGATCATGGCGTCCACGCGTTTGTGCTCCGTTGTGGCTGCGAATGAAGATTGGGCTTCATGCGTAGAAAATGATTTGCTGAGAATGGTTGAGAATTACAGACAGAGTTTTAAATTACCTCAGCAAGCACTCGATGAACTGGTCGATCTCAATCCGATGGCTATCTATTCAAATATCGACCATACCACAACCCAAAAGGCCTCTGCTGTGACACGTCGATCTGCTGGAAAGAATGAAGCTTTACCTTTAAAACATCGTCAGAAATCATTGTCAAGAAAGAGAAAGACAACCATGCTTCCTTCAGAACACCTGTCAGTAGCCATTCCTGATTGTACCATGTATGTACGATCTCAACCTTTACGTTCACTCTCCGAGCCTAGCTCTCAACAGAGTAGTCGTCGTGCCTTTCAGGATCTCATGGCAGCCATACCTCAGCCTACCAATCCAAATTCACCTACTGCACAAGCACCACCACCTCCAAATGTGATGACAACAGGCGCATTTGGTCATGTCTTCAACTTGGCATCACCCATCTCTCCCTCCTCCTCATCTTCTATTCATCAACGATTGGATTTTAGTGGGTATAAGCACCATGAAAGTATGCTCCAGTCACCCCCTATACCTGACTCTATGATGATGGGTCACCCCCATCCTTCTCATTATTCAGCTGCACGTACCTTTTCCTTACCTCAACAGAATACGCATTATACCTCAGACATGACCAACAGTACTAGCACAAACTCGCCTTCTTCGACAACCTTATCCAATGGACCTTCTGTGAATGAGGTGCCTTTTACTTTTGATACCAATCCAAATTATCAACCCATGATGGTCGTCCCTTCTCGTCCACCACAACAAGTGGCGAGTAATCATTCACATTACGATCAATCCATGTATTACTCTCAAACAAATCTTCAGCAACAACAACAACAACAGCAAAGAATGATGGTACAGCAACAAGACTATGAGCAAAGACAACTACTAGAACAACAGACACATAGCCATGTTCACCTACCCATGATACGCAACCATTTCTATTCCCAAACAGCAACTCAGCAAAATCAAAGCTGGTCTTAAACCTATTCTTTTTATACACACATAATACATACATGCATCTTTTCATATACACATAGCTCTCTGATTCTTCTTTATTGTTCATTCTCTCTCTTTTTTTTTTTGCCCCTTATTTTTTTTTTTATTCTTTGTTTATAAAGAACTTGTAAAGAATCCAGAGAGCAATATTAGCCCTTTTTTTAATAATACATATACGTCTGATCACATAATCAAGAAAAAACCACACAATAAAATGACATGGATCATCATTACTTTCTATTTGTTTATTTAAGAACAATGTGATTTCACCTTGGTATAAGAACGCTTCAAGGAATCTGATTTTATCACAAATCCACTTTGATCTAATTTCTCTATAATCTTTTTGCCTGTCTGCCAATCTTTGGATCGACAGCAATCTTCCAGAATCAATGACCATGTATCCTTGGTAGGACTCAGGTTCATTTGAAGCATATGGTCAAGGCAGGTATAGGCATCATGCAGACGACCATGATTTAAGAAACCCACGATCATAAAGTTGAATGTAGCTCTATCAGGTTGAACACCAGACTGCATTAAGCGCTGGAATGTTTCCATAGCCTTGGGTAAGTTCATATGAGCAATGTAACCTTGTATCAGATTTGTATAGGTATGAATGGTTGGCTGTATATGTTGTTTTGTCATTAACTCTAGTGTCTTTTCTGCCTCCTGGAGCTGATTGGCTTGGATCCAGCCATTCAGGACTGCATTGTAAGTAAAGACGTTAGGTGAGATACCCATCTGCTGTACAAGTCGCATCATTTCATCTGCTGTCTGAGGTTGTCGCTTATCAAAGACAGAGTTGACAAGTGTCGTCAAAGTAACAGAGTCCGGCTCCATGCCCAATTTAAACATATCAGAAATGATACCAGCTGCTGAAGCCATGTCATCTGCACGTACATAGCCCTTTAACATGGTGTTTAATGTCACCATATCAGGCTTGAGTTGATTCTGGATCATCTGTCGATAAAGAGCACCAGCTACAGTCAATTCCTTGTTGATAATAAGACCATTGATCATTGTATTTAAAATGACATCATTCACTTTAAGATCAGGATTCCTTTGCACCTCCTCAAATGCCTGAAATGCTCTCTTAGACTGGCGCGCCTTAAAGTAGACCTTGATAAGTTGATTGTAAACGATTTCATCTAGCTTATGACCGCCCATCACTGTTTCTCGAACTACTTGTTCAGCAGCAGCCACATCGCGTGTATGTGCGTAGATGGCTAACATGCTGACACAGATATAATGGTTGGGTCGAACACGTTCTTGTTGCATGCGTTGATAGATCTGTGTGGCATCGCGCACCATGCGAGCATCAAAGAATCCCTTGATCAGCACGTTGAACGATGAGAGATCGAGATGTTTTTGCTGATCGACAATCCACTTGATGTCCTGTAGACGCTTTTCTCGAAACAGGTGGATCAGATTGACGTCCAGCACTTTGGTACTCAAAAACGCATGGCGAACTATAAGCTCCTTGGCTGTCTGAATCACTTGTGTGTTCTTGGGCATACAACGATGCATCGTACGATCGAAATCACGAATGTCAGGAACCACAACATCCTCTTCAACCACTTGCTGAATCAGTTTGATAGCTTGGTCATGTTGACCCAACTGAATATAAGTAGCTAGGATGACATTGAAAGAGCCTACACTGAGAAGACGTTGTTGCTGACGAAATTCATTCGAGTTGTACATCTGCAAGATATCGCTATACTCTGCCTTGAACAGCTTGGCCATAAAGTATTCGTTATATTCATGCAGAGACCAAATGTGGCCTATGGTTTTCATATCATCTAGCACTTGAAGGATACGATCTTCTGTGCCCCAATTGGCTTGCTTCCACAAATCGGATCGAAGTATCAAGAAATCCTCTCTTTGAAGTTGTGCTAGGCTGTTTTGTGAGCTCAAATGTTGATAGACTTGCCACAAGTCCTTATTTTTCTGCGATTCGTTTTGATGCTTTAATAATAGGCTGGTAGGAGCTTCATGTTGAATTGCTTGGGTGTGTGTGCGATAGGCATGATAGATACAAGCAAGCTGTTTAGAAGGCTTGTATGGCTTTACAGAGACTGGTACATGAAGGCATTGTCGGAACAGTCTGTGCATAGTTCTATTATTCTATCGAAAACAATAGTAGTAATAACAAAAAGGCAAGGAAGAAAAAGAATGCCCATTTTCTGTATTTTTTTAGGGGGTGAGTCGGTATCTGGAACTTGTGAGTGGAAGCCACTGTCTTGAATCAAAAATAATAAGTCAGTCAAAATCCTCTACAAGTGAAAGAAAAAAAAAAGTGTGCGTGCACTAAAGTCATCCATGCAATCTCCATTGCTTTAAATACATTTGGGCCAAAAAACAAAAACAAGAAGACCAGTTTTTAAAGCAGCAGTAGTTTTATTTCTTTAATAATAAAAATGAACTTCTCTCAGTTCTCAAAGTAAACGCGAATTCACTTTGATTAACAGAGTCAACCACGAGAAGGTGGAAGTTCGTCTGACTCCAAAAACATGTTTGAACAACCACACGAAGGAGGAAGTTTCTTTTAAAACACATCGACTGCATACACTATTGATCCAGCTTAGACAACGCCAAGTTTCGATTGGAACACACAGGCTATTGAGTATATGAATGACGACAATATCTATGCCACGACCCACCTTGCCATTACAGCAAGTAAGACACCCTATGCTAGACAAAGCAATAGACGAAACACAACGCAAGCGAAGTGTAGTCACTCCGTCTACTACCTTCTCCAACAGCCGGACACGCTCTGCCAAGGGGTTGTGCCTTGGGAGCCATCAGCAACTCACTGAGATCGGAATGCCCATGAGTTGTAGGCACAGTGTCTTCCATCTACTAGATGACGCGTCCCACAAAGTGTAAGGCTTTCAGTCAAGTTATGCCGAAGAGGTTCTTTACAGCTGGTATAATGAAGAAAAAAGAAAAGAGAAAAGAGAGAAAAAATACTTGATTTTTATCAAAAATTAAAAATCGAAAATTACTTTTAGTATCATTCAAACCGCCTTTTTAGGGCGTTTTCTCAGTAGGAGAAGCCCTATTTCTTTTGTCCGAAAAATTTCTGTCATGTCATGTCATGTCACCGCACATTAATATACATTGTTTGGCTTGACTTGACCCAAGTTGATTTAACCCAACTAAAATTTGCAACTGTATATACCAGTCTATCATGGATTAACTTTATTTGAATTTAAAAAGCTCGGATTGACTTGTCTTGGCTTGAGTTTGCTTGGTTTACCATGGTGACATGACATGACATGACAAAAAAAAAAAGAACAAATTCAAAATATTGGTATTGAAACCCGTTTTGGGTGACTGCTTTTTTCAAGCATATTGAAAGTATAAATGCACGACCAGAGTGTATGTTTAAGCCAGCTGGGAGGGGGTTCAAGGGGGAGGGACGACCCTCCCCCTCACGCGAAGCCAGTATTGATACCAATAATGTATATTGAGATGAAACAGCTTGTAAACGTTACGAATTGAAGCATAACATGAAAGACACTCTAGAGAGCACTACCAAATACCAGTCCCTTATTGACAATCTTATTACTGACATTGTTGATTGTGCCACTGGCAGGTGTGTTCAATTCAACAGTTAACATGATTCTTTATACATGCAATTCAATACGTAAAAAACCTCTAATATGCATTATCAATATCATACTTGAACAGTCACGTATCTTCGAAAACGCCCGTCGTAGGACTTAACTTAAGTTCCCTTGGCTGATTTTTTTTCTGCTATTTTATTATGCGGTATATGGCATAAAAAACAGAGAAATGGATTGAAGACATGCTTATCTCTTGTCTTTGTTTGCCTTCTTTCTCTCAACATGACATAATTAATCCAGAAAAGGGCAAATGGCGTTTACAGTCAAATGGAATTGAAATTAGGATAAGAACAATAAAAACCAATCCCATTTCAATTTTGGATGACTGTACTAAGAGGAGCCTTATGAAGCTCTGAGTTAATCTGTTGGGTGGAACAAAGCACAAACAACTTGACTAGCACAATAGATTCATATTTCATGCTTTGATTTATTCTACTCAAAGACTCAACAGAGGAAATAGACAGCATAGACTAAACTACATGTGATGTAGTGACAGCCAAAAATAAAAAGTATGACAGAACCTTTTTACGTATGGTATAAGCAATAGGAAACAATTCTGACAACATTTTTCTTTCTCTCTTTCTTCAAGTCACTTTCTAAAAAATAAAGAGATGGAAGCACTATACATCTCTAATCCTTTTTATTGTATGATTTTCTTTTTGGGTTATTTGTAAACAATTCGCTATTAAGCATTTCTAGCATTACGACGAGCACGGACACCTTCACGCAAGTTTTCCAAGACCTTAACTGTATCTTCCCAGTTGATACAGGCATCAGTAATTGATTGGCCATAAGTCAAGCGATGAGGGCCTTCGCTTGGTACGTCCTGGCGACCTAATTTCATAAACAAGAGAGTTAGTGATTGCTTAAACGCACTTGTCATCTTTTCCCGTTTACCTTCTACAAGATTTGATTCAATCATAACACCAACAATGTTATCACCTGTGACTTTAGGTTGAGCCAGTTGTTCAGACTAAGAAAGAAACAGTAAGGGGATCATGAAATGATAATAATAAAAATGCAAGTAACATACAAGAGATTGTGCAACAAGAGGCTGACGCTTATGATCCTTGGAAGAGTTACCATGACTACAATCAACCATGACAACAGGTGACAATTTGACCTTTTGAAGTTCACTAGCAGTTTTTTGGATAGATTCGACATCATAGTTGGTTCCTGATTTACCACCACGAAGAATGACATGACATGCATCATTGCCTTCAGTCTGGACAATGGCAGACAAACCTTGCTTAGTAACAGACAGGAAATGATGACCATTGCTAGCAGCTCTAATAGCATCATAGGCAACACCATTGGTACCATCGGTACCTAAACACAAACAGATGAGAAACAGATGTTTACCGAAAAAGGTCCATTCACATTACCATTCTTGAAACCAACAGGACAAGACAATCCAGAAGCTAATTCACGATGGATTTGAGACTCAGTAGTTCTAGCACCGATAGCACCTATGAAAACGGTTCATCTCTCTTCTATAATTGTGTTTGCATACAACTCATTCTTACCCCAAGAAACAAGATCACCCGTGTATTGAGGAGAGATCTACGTGTGCTTTTCTTTAGCAAAGAAAATCTTCAAAAAAAAAGTATCCTTCTTACCGTGTCTAGAAATTCACAACCTGTAGGAATACCCATTTCGTTCTGCCATCATGATTGTATGAGCCAAACATACTTCTACCTTGACTATGTCTCTTCTTAAGTACTTACCAGATCTAGCAACAACTGACGAGCAATACGAAGACCCTTGTTGATCTCATAACTAAAGAAAAAAGAGATTAAAGCTTATTTTAGAAAGGTCATTTTTGATATCCTGCACTTTTGTGTTACCTGTTGTTCATGAACGGATCGTTAATCAAACCCTTCCAACCGACTGTAGTTCTGGGCTTTTCAAAATAGACACGCATAATAATCAAAAGATCATCTTTAGCTTGTTCACTGTATTCAATCAACAATTTGGCTAAAGCAAGAAAATGATAAGTCACAAAATATCACTAACAACAGATCTATCATCTCTCTTACCATATTCTTTAGCAGCCTTTACATCATGGATAGAACAAGGACCAACAACAACCAGAAGACGATCATCAGTACCTTTGATCACATTTTCAGCTGCTCTTCTACCTTCTAAAATGGTAGTAGCGGCCTTCAAAGTGAGAGGAATATCTTCCATCAAAATTTGAGGTGGAATAAGAGGCTTGATACCCTTGATACGTTTGTCATCAAGTTCGTTTAAAGCTATACCAGTTGATTCTTAACAAATGTCTTACTTTTCTTCTTTTTTGTGAGAGATCGTTTTTCGAAATTTACCTTCAGTAATTACAGTGCGATTGTAAGACATTTTCTTAATATAGAGTAGGGAGTAAATGAATGAAAAAGAAACGAAAGCAAACAAACAAAATCGCTTTAAAAAAGAGATCAATCTGACTCATTACTATATTAGAGCTCTCATCCAATGATGTTATTCATCAGCAAGTGTCAACTCTCTTTCTTCAATTTTAATCGGAGTTAATTCCAGTGAGGGAGTAATGTCATATCATAGCCAATTGAGAAATTAAAGTCATACTACACATCAAAGCCATAGATGAATCGAATGAATACGGACCATCTCCGGAAATAAACTGCATACGGAGAGAAATAAACTGTACAAGAAGAATATGTGTACTGCATAAAGAAAAACAACAACAGTTGTGTATTTCAAAAACAGAGAATATGTATTATGCATACTTATTTGATCCAAAAATCGAAAAAGTAAGCTTATCTTTACTTTAGAGAAAACATAGTGGATGAGAAAAGAGCTAATATTATGAGTAAAAGCAACCAACATCATGCATCAAAGATGGACACCATGAGCTCTGATGTATTGTAAGTTAGGTGCATCACTAATCAAGACATTTGTTCGTCAGTAGACTCTCTGTGTCTGACTGTGTATCGGTTTCTGCTCCTCCTTCTAAGTCTCTGGTTCGCCCTACAGTTCCCTGCAATAGTATCTCTATATCTGTCTGTTCTAGTCCCCTCTTCTTATTGCGATGGTCGTATCAATTGTAGTTTAATTTTGTTCAACAGCCCTAGTGCCCATCATTGGCTTTATTCAATCATGGTTCTGAATTTACAAGTTAAAGAAAAAGACCATGATTGTACCGTTTATTAAAAAAAAACTAAAAAAATAACACCATGTCTACCTTCAATTTTTTTTTGGCTGCAAAAAAATATCTACATCTCCTAGATTCAACAAGGACAGAGAAAATGGCTCAACGAAAGGCTATTGCTTGGTAACATAAGAAACAGAGTATCATGAACTTGATACATCTGAAAGAGAGAAACTAAGCACTCGCCCGTGTTTAGCTAATATGAACGGAGCTATCTTAACTTATCCTTACGCCTCTCTCTCTCCCTCTCTCTCTCTAGCTAAAGACAGACTAGACAAGCAGAATGAAATCCATTTCAGGAATGCCCATAGCTGACTTTGAAATTATGAAGTGCGGCTCTGTGACGGTGTTTGTAGGTTGCAGACTGCAAGCGGACAGCGGGAGTTGCAAGAGTGGCGAGAGGGAAAGCTATACCCAGTGTTCTTGGGTGGACTTGATTGAACCCTCCTTCCTAAACGCGGTTTAATTTAATACAATGGTAAAGTATATGAGCCAATCCATCCAACATCCAGCCAGCCATCAGTCAACTAGGTCATCAGATAAACCGAAAAGTAAAGACGGATGCATCGATGTCTATCTTTTTAGAGAAAAAAAAGTAATAGAGAGAGAGAGAGAAAACAAAATGAAAGTTGAAGATTTCAACATGTGCAACATGAGCTAAACACCATGCGATAAAAAAAAAAGTCAAAACAGAGAAGACAAGAAAGAGAGAGTTCAGCTATACAGCATAGTAGAGAGAACTTTCTCTTGCTTCAAGAGATAGAGAAAAGTAGAGGAAACGGACATGGCTGGCTTTCGATGATGGATGGCATTGTTTTGATGTTATGTAAATGATATCAGTTGTTAACCATCACCATAGACCAAAGGTACCAGCTCCTTCGGTAAGCGTCACACAAAGACCCACACCCTCTGCAGACGTTGTGGCAACCGTTCTTTCCACAAGCAAAAGAAGACCTGTGCTCAATGTGGTTACCCTGCTGCCAAGACCAGATCTTGTAAGTAAAATAACAACTTCTTCTCTTTTACATCCTCTTAACGTTTCTTCCTCAGTCAACTGGTCCGAAAAGGGTAAGCGTAGAAAGACTACCGGTACTGGTCGTATGGCTCACTTGAAGGATGTTCAACGTCGTTTCAAGAACGGTTTCCGTGAAGGTGAAGAATTTTTTTTTAGGCTCTTGGATTTCGTTTGTATGCTTAAAATTTTTTCTTTCTCTTTAGGTACCCAAGCCAAAAAGGTCGTTGCCGCCTCTGCTTAAATGTCTCGAGAAAGTCCATCTTTTTTCTTTGTTTAGATAGTTCATTTACAACAAATAACAGACAAGACATATGTTTTACCTTAAACTCGTTCTATATTAGCCAGTTTACATATTCTAAGCCTGTGTGTGTGTATGTGTGTGTAGTGGGATATTAAGTGAACAAGAGTTCATTCGGTCTTTAGTGCGGCTTGCATCAATTTCTGTGTATGTATTTTTTTTCTTCTAGTTAGGGTAAAGCTTTAATGAATTTGGAACAACCATGAAGCATAGATGTATATGGACATATTTGGATACTTTTGTCATCATACAAATGACATGCTAGACTTACAGAAAAGAAGCTTTCAAATTAAAAATAGGTCTTTATTGATATGATTATTAGGGCGAATTATTGATATGAGTACTTGTAACTTTCTATGCTTTGATTAGTCAACACGCAAGACAATTTTGCCTACAGTGCGATGAGACATGAGCTTTTCGTGAGCCTTATAGGCATCTTGAATTGGAAAGATGTTTTCTTTTTCATCTACAACCATACCACGTACTGCCTTTGTCTCAAAGAGAGGAGCAATTTCAGTTCTGAAAGCATTGTGAGGTAATTGCATGATCCACTTGTAGGCATGAGGTGAGAAGAGCTTGATACGGGCTACTGAAGAAAGTGCAGAGGCAATGGAGAACAATCCTACATTTTCTGATCCGATATGCTCAATAGGTCCTACTGCTGTAGAAAAGACACCCGATTTCTTCAAAAGTGGATCCAATTTCTTGAAATAGGCATCTCCACCTACACAATCAAAAATATGATCAAACGAACCCTTTTCTTTTTCAAGAAATGCTTCATAAGCAGCATGATCGGTATAGTCAATCACAACATCAGCACCTAATGATTTGACAAGCTCTGCATTTTTGCCACTGCAAATAGCGACCACTGTATTCTCGGCATGAGATGCTTTGGCAATCTGAACACCAAAGCTACCAACACCACCAGAGGCACCAACAATCAGAACCTTTCTCTTCTGCTCAGAAACAGGACTGTCCTTGACCACACCTTGGTAAGCTGTAAGAGCAGCAATACCAGCTGAAGATGCTTGCTCAAATGATATATGGCTTGGCTTTTTGGCAATAGAACACTTGTTGATATCAACAACGACATATTCTGCATAAGTGCCATTGGGACCCATAGGAAAAGACAGACTACCAAATACTTCATCGCCTGCCTTGAATTCAGTTACATCTGTGCCTGTCTCTTCAATGATACCAGCAAAGTCTCCACCAATGATACCGGGAATCTTGATCACCATGCGAACAATGTTACCAGCTGCCAACTTGGCTTCAACAGGGTTCGTACCAGCTGCCTTGACACGTACTAACACTTCAGAAGAAGATTTGATAGAAGGCTTGGGTAAATCTTCAGAGTATAAGAGACCATCTTTGCCAGCAGCAAATTTAACAAGTTGAACACCTTTCATGATTGATTATAATGAAGAGAAAGAAAAAGAAAAAACTTTTGTTTAAAAGTAGTAAAGTGAATCAGCAAAAAAAAAAAAAAAGTTTCACAAAGGCATTATCATCCTTTGTATTCCCATTTTATACTCTATTCGGTAAAATTTCGGTGCAGATTACAAATCAATTCTTTTGTATCACTTTTTTTTTACCAGAAAAATCTGTTTTGGCAATACATATTCCAAAGTGGAGAGCAACGACAATAACACTTTCAATACTGTTGATAGTAACAACAGCAATGATAACACTCAGCCTATAATCCTTAGCCAGCATCAGATGCAGGCCCTCTCACTTAATCATAGGCGAGCGCAGCTCAAGCTCTTCATCAATAACAAATTCATTTGTGTGTGACAAGAAGACCTCAATATTGTTGACAATAGGCGCTCATATTCTGATCGAGAAAAGCATATCTTGTTGGCCAGTTTTGGGGATTAAGAACCAGTTATGCACCCAGTGTCGGTTTTTTAGCTCAATTGCACGAAATATAGCGTTTCACTCATACACTCCTATGGACATTGTATGATATTTCACAAAGAAGCAATTCACAAGCTAAAATGCTATCCAGCATTTTTCAAGCTATTGTATGCTCTGTGATCAGAAGCGGATCTTCTTGCTCGGATAAATGTCAAAAACAGGAGAGATCAGTTGGAAGACAATGTGACAAAAAGCACCCTTGCTCAAATACTAGAGTTAGAAGAAGACTGTACAGCTTTCTTTCTATATCTGTCGATAACACACACACGTCATACAATAAATATGATCTGATACATTCATCAAGGTGCTTGAGAAGAGAGAGAGAAGTCAGGCTACACATTGTCTTCCCATGTAATAACTATAGTGAAAATGTCAGTTAAGACAGTCTGTTAAACACATTCAGAACGACTTTATTATGTGATTAGAAACATATCAATCTATCTTGTTCCTATTTCTTCTTTTTCGTTTTTATTGATGTATAAGTTATAAAAAAAAAAAGCGTGTATATAAATTTTATGCATGTATTTACAAATTAAGGCTCAATCTGACCTAATGCTTCACCCATCTTGATCTTTTGTCCAGCAGTCAATTGGAACTTGAATGAGGTAGGTGCTTCAAACACCAAGACAACAGTAGAGCCCAAATAAAAGCCACCCATTTCGTCACCAGAACGAAGTGCCTTGCCACCCAAAAGTTTACTGGCAGACTTGTAGGTGACTTCAGTGTAAGTACCGAGAGGAAGATCCTCTTTACGGTTAGTCTTGAGTGCTTCATCGAAATTGATCTTGATGGATCCTACATTGGTAGCACCCACAGGAATCATCGAGAAAAAGCCGTGCTTCCATTTACCCAACAGAGCAACACGTTCATTCAACACAAACAAGTTTTCCAATAGCTTGACAAAGTAAGGGGACACACTAAAGAGTTCACCTGCAAAATGTCTTCTGGTCTGTACTACCCAGTTGGTAGGTGAATGGAATCGATGGTAATCGCCCGGAGCAAGATAGACAACACAAAAGAACATGGCATGACCAGGCTTCACCTTGTGTTCATTGATACTGGTCTTTACATCCGCCAATTTGGCTAGATCTTGCTCCACCTTGGGATCCGTCTTTTCGGTAGCAGCTAAACCATCAGGTCCGACAGCAGACTCTGTCTTAACAGATTGTCCTTGGTCCAACATATCACCCAAAGAATACTCAATGCCATTGACATTCGCAAACTCTTCCTCGTCTACCACCTGTGTCTGGTTGCCCAAGATAGCATTGGTGACGGGTGACATGGGCCTATCGTCATTACCCAACAGAGCATCTAGATTGTATGTAACGCCCTTGATTTGTTCAATCTCTTGTCCTTGCACAACACCAAAATGCAAGACTTTACCATCAGAAGGTGATACTAAGGGAGCGTCGGCCAGAGGACGAACACCTTCTTTTAATTCTCGATAAAAGAAGGCAGATAGGTTAGGATAAGCATAGAGGTCAGGATTCTTCATTTCTTCTAGATTACAACCAAAAATCCAACTGTAGAGCTTATAGCCCATTGGACGTAAAGGTGTGGGGATGGTGATCGAGTTGAAAGCGCCCCATACTCGAGACATACTTCTTAAAGGCAAGGCAGCAGCTACATGAACCTATCATTCTCTTTTTCAATAAAGTTTTATGATATCCAATGAAGAGAAAGAAAAATTACCTGCCATGGGCCTGAAGCAACATACTTCTTCTGTCGTTGTTGTTCTGTCTCTTGCTCTGTACGTTCTCTTACTCTACGGTATTGAATAAAGCCAATGACACTTAGGCCAAGGGCTACTGGAATAGGGTACCATTTTGTTTCGGTATTGTTCCAACTATCAACTAAACGGCTCATCAAAGGCTTTTGTTGTTGTTGTTGGCGGCATAATCGAGAGCTATGAAGCAATCGAGATCTTGTTATAGAGGAACAAGCCAAAGTGGCCTTTTGATGCTGACTGCGGAGAGTAAGTGCACTCAAACGTAAAGACATGTTGGAATGAATAAAAACAAAAACAAAGCAAAAAAACTTCAAAACATACACATATAAAAAAAATTCTCGTGACTGATAGACATTTATTTGACATGTAACTACCATTTGATTCGACTAAAAATGGTAGGAGGGGTATTTGTATCTGGTTCATATTCACGTGCCTTTGCCTTGATGCCTTCCATAATATCCTTCAGAGCTGCTTTATCTAAGTCATCTCGCTTGGACAAAATATTTTCCACAAATGCCAGTGGCACATCAGGATAAGCTTGTCTTAGATTATAATAATCCACAAAGATCATACGGCGACTGCTGTTGAGCAAATTATGTATCTTGTCAATCACATCAAAGCGCTCTTCCATTTCCTCAGGCGATGTCAGTTCAGCAAAGAAACTGAACGATAAGCGCACATCATTCTCAATACGCTCTAGACAGGTGGGCATCTGGAATTTAGCTGTCTTGTGTCGCATGGCTTCAAGATAGAGCATCAGGAATCGATCGAGCATATCATGCACCAGTTTCTCGAAGATGAACTGATTTAAATGTGCAAAATCGTTACAGTAATCGCGCAATGTCTCAATGACAGAGGGGATCAAGGGTTGTTCGTACCAACGCGTAGAGAACAAGTCTTGGAAAACAGATTTTACATCAGCAAACGTGATTTCTAACAGAGCTTCTCTTGCACTGACAGCAATCTGAAGGTAGCCATCAATCGCTGTCGACAGCTTGTCTTCTACTTGAGTCTTATAGTTGGCATCCACAATAGGCGGGACTCGAATGAGCATATCATTAGCATAATCTGAGCATTTGATTTGATCGTTGGCTAGTGCCATGGTGTATTCCAAAAACCCAATAGGCACCTCGTTTGGCGTATCAAATTGCTTTTGTAATTCAGAGTGCAACAGTTTCTTCCAAAAACTCTGTGAGTCCTTCATGACCTTATGACATTCACTGATCACCAAATACAGCAGTTTACCCTGGTTGGCATCGGCTGCCACATCAATTTGTTGATTGATAATCTGAAAGAGATCAACGGCACCCGGAAGGCCCAATTGCCCATCGGGCGACATCTCTGGAGGCTCATCTCGGTTCACAAAGTGAGTAGACTCGGATTGCATTAGATTGGATGTCCATTCGACCAATGTACGGCGCACCAACTTCAAATATTCATCCACCAAAGGTTGTTCTTGACCATCCAACAGCTGTGGTTCCAATAGTTCTTCAGTCACACCCAATCGTGTGCTCATGGTGGTATAGTAGTCACGTACAAACCGTAATAAACGCAAGATAGTACCCGCATCCAAGTCTTGCGCGATGAGTCGGTTTAGGAGATCATAGGTATGGCGATGGTATTCAAGTACAAAGTAAGGGAATATCTTGTATTTCTTTGGAAATTTAGGCACAATTTCATGAAACACAAGTTCGAGGTCATCAAAGATAAATTCAGTAGCGTCCAGAGCACTCTGCCAGTCCTCTTGTTCTCTATAAGGCTGAAATACGCGATCGAAATGTTCTCGTAGTGATTGATGTAGTTGCTCAAAGAACTCAACTCGGTACGATTTAATGGTACGCGGGTTTCCTTCTGCCAATCTCCACTTCTTGTGGTTGTTGCCTTGCAAGTCTTGATGATTCGATTGAGCTTGCTTGGCAGCCAAAGCCTTTTCATCCGCTGCCTCTTCGCATTCGATAATCTTGACAAGCTTAATGATGGTGGCACCGCATCCATTGTCAATCAGGGGAATTAAGTTCCGAGTCAACAGCCAAAGATGTTGTGTAAAGTCATCCGACAAGACATCCACACGTCTAAAATAAGTCTTTAAAGTGATCATGGCATCGTGGGGTGAATCGCGTGCTTGATGCATTGTCTTGTCTCGAAACTCTTCTAGCTTATAGAGGTGATAATGGACATGCAAAAGTGCATCATGTGGGTGAAATATGTCGTTTCGCATCGGCTCAAATGCAGCGTCCAAATCATCCAACTGTTGATACAACTTCTCGAATGCTTTTACTTGTGCCTGAGTGGCTACGAAATTCTGGTGGACCTGAGATATCTAAAGAGAGAGGGGGAAATAAAGCGCTTAGCATCCTGGAGCCATCAAGCCAAGTATAACTTACCATATTGATGCGAGGAAAATCTTGAATCATAGATTGTGCGTCATAACAGAGCTTGTCGATGGTCCGCATGTTCTCCTTGACACGGTTGATGTTTCGACTAGAGATAGTCAATGTCTCTAGACCTTCTTGTACATGATCCAGTTGAGATTGAACACCGGTATTTAACTGAGCATCGATAGAAGCCTTCTCTCTTGCTAGTTTTCTTGTTAAGGGACCAAGCTTCGTGTTGAGGTCGTCCGGATGCTTCAATAAATCAGATAGCTTTGCGATGGCAATTTCTCGTGCGTCTTCCATAAAGTTAATCTTTTTTTCTTTCTTTAAATGGAGTGGTCATTTTAAAATTGGCAGCAATTTTAAATATCCGCTTATAAGATTTAAAACTCAGATAATCTTTTCGATGAAGAACATGCTTATACAGTGCTTACAGTGCCAAATGACGGGTTTCAAAAACCATTTGACAGTTTCCGAAAATCTAATTGGCGTAAAATAAAAAAAATCAATAAGCATAAAAAATATCCAATGAGCGCATAACGAAATTCCAAATAGCATAATGTCAAAAACCAAAATGACAGACTTCCACATTCTAAAAGACGTCTCTTTTACAACAAGTGTTTTCAAATGAGCAACACGCATAAATTCTTTATTGAAGACAATCAAGGCGAAATAACTACGGAAGACGGTGCAGAGACCATGGTCTATGTTATCGAAGAAGGAGAGGAATCCAATCTTCGAAACTTGACTAATCTAAGTGAATCAATTTTTTTCGGCAGCTAAAGCAGCAGAGTATGCTGGAATTGTCGAGATAACTGCTCAAACTTGGGTAAAACGAATCAGAACAGAACCCGGTCGGAACATGTATGAAAAGCAGACTAACAAAAGTAATCAGGCCAAGAGTCAGCTTCAAGAGCCACAAAAGTTACACATTCTTGAGCTTTTTGACAATAAGCCTTATACTACAACCAACGAAGTTGTAGATAGTTTAACAAAAGCTTTTGAAGGATTTACATCAAAGCAATCAACAGCCAATCGCTTCATATTACATGAGTGTAATTTGACGATCAAAAGGTTGCAACGTCAATCCAAAGCTCGAAACGACTTTGCTCATATTCAAGCAAGATACGATTGGGTGATGAAATAAGATAGTTCACACATGGATTTGCTTCGAAACTGCAATTTTATTGATGAATCTGGCTTTGGTATCAATATGAGGCCTTTGTATGGACGATCAGCTTCTGGTGCTCCAGCTATCGCTTCAACACCATCTGAAAAAGCTGTATCACATTCTATTTTAGGGACAATAGCTACTGTTGGGGTTGTTAATATTGAAGTACGAGTTCCTCAAATGAATAATAGAATCAAAGTTGCTGGAGGTCGTAAAAGCAAAGCTATTGAAACTAAAAAAAAGCAGGAGAAAAAGGCACAACAACAGGACATCATCTCAATTTTTTGAGAGGGACACTTGATCAGTTAGACAAACACCCTGAACTAAAAGGCTTTTATCTTTACAATCAATAGACTCACCAGAGGTCTTTTTTTAGTCTCTCTTTCTTTCTCTTACTCCACCAATACAGGAGCTTAAATTCACCAAAACCATTGTATATAGCACTGATTTACCTGGAAAGAGTAAGAGTATTTTTTTGAGAACACACACACGCCTGCTGCAGACTAATGGTAATGGTTTCAGACAGTTGAGTATTCTGTTATGTACAAGAGAATTCGAATCAAGATAACAAAGCAGGTATACCAATCCAAGGAAGATTTGACTTACTGTTCAGCGCTGAATCTTGTTCTGGCAAAGAAGAAGTTTGTTTAATCGAGAAATAATAATCTACACTGTTAACAAGCCGAAATTATAGCACAATTACCTGGATAATCTCTTCTCAATGTTTTCATAAACTTGTTACTTGATTAAAGCTAGCGATGGTGAGGACGGAAGAGTTGGGCCTAAAGCTAAAACTAACATAAGTTTATGTTTATCTCAAGTTCTGAAACAGAGCTACAGTCTTTAAAGCGTGAGAGAGAGCCAACAATTGACAAAAATTATACTTTTTAAAATATTATGTCTGTTTCAGGCTGTCTAAGCATTAGATTAGATTCTTTGTGTGATCAACAAATAGCTTTATGGCATAGTGAGACTTGAAGATTAAATCATCGAGTCTATCTACCCAAAAGATCAAAACAACCAGAAAACAACACATAGATATAGATACTTTATAGCATGTATTATTGTACTGAACCTTGCGTGTATACATGCTTTAGAAGATTGAGACAGCTTTCATTCCATATATTTAAAGGATTAAAAGAGTTACCAAGTACTCTGCAACAGACAGTATGCTTTATTCAGGCTCACATTTTTGATTTTCTGAGATCGATCAAGTCTCACTTAGCAAGAAGTCTCATTGAAGACCTCTTTGATAAATCGTTTGGGCAACAAAAGGAAAATGAAGCGTCTGGCTCTAATAGCTTAGTGTTAGTTTTCAAAGCTATATTAACAATTGCAGGCTTATTGTGCTGCATATCCTAATGGCACTTTCTTTTTATAGCAGTTTTCCAGAATTTTCTTGAAACATAAGGAATTTGCTTGATGTGGCAAAGACCCTCTCAGCGTTGATGGATCTTTAAGCCTATATACAGCACTGTTAGGACTCAAAGCACTTGTAACTAAATTTCTGTATTAAAGCTGATGACCGTGTTCTTGGAAAAAAAAGCAGTTCCAAGTCAGATTCTTAATGTTGTAACGATTGTCTTGATTGAATCGTTCGTATGGTTTTGCTTAGAATATTATTTTTTTAGGTTTTCAGCTTAAAAAACACCAATGCGGGAATTTCAATTACAAAGACGTATGAGAAAACATCAAAGAAACTTGGTTTAGTTTAAAAGTGAAATGATTAGAGAAAAAAAGGGGGGGGGGCACTGTTTTGGCACAGTTGTTATATATGCATTTGCACGGATTTATCAACAACGAATCCCCTCTTACAAAGAAAAAGTAGAGTTGAACGATAGATATGGTTACCACTTGCTTGAGGCTCCTCGTTGCCAAAAGAAGAGCTCATGACGATACTATTACTCATTTTGAAAAACTGTAGCTCATCCAGCTCAAAGAATCCAGAAACTTGTTTTTATACATTTTTTAATAGGCTTCCTGACATTATTGTTCTTCTTCAAGCCTCCCTTTTTTTTTAAAAAACCAAAATGACTTATGCAAAACAAAGTTATATAATCGTGTTATTTTTTTCTTTTTCGATCCTTAGTTGTTGATTCCCGATCTTGAGTTAACTACACTTTCCCTATTTAAATACCTCACGAGGGCGAAAAAAGCCTCATCTTATTGGCTTTCTGAGTTCCTTGATCTCTTATGATTGGATATCTATCTCAAAATTATCTCAGCTTACCAACCGTACTCTCGCAATGGTCCAACTTTTTTAACAAGCGGATGTTGGTCTCCGATCAAAACCGTTTTTAGCATGCCCAAAACCGAACATTAGGGGTGGAGTTACTAGTTTTTTTTTTCTCTTCTTCTTTGCATTCTTTTCTATTCAAAAAGTAAAAAATTTGAAAGAGAAACAAATGAATTATTTGAAATGAAGTTTGGAAAGCAGATGGAGTCAGCAGCTCTCGATTTGCCAGAGAACTGGAGACCACATCTTATTCGTTACAAATCGCTCAAAAAGTCAATCAGATTGGTCGTTGACGAGTTAGAAGCTCGTGGATTATCATCCTCCCGAATAAGTACATTGGATACGGAGGAAGCCATGCGAATGGACTACACCTTTGATGGTAAGCAATCCATATATATATAGAAACATGTAGGCCTAATCTTTTACTGTTCTCAGGCAGCTTTGAAGATCCTCAACCTTATATTAAAATCACAATAGACGATCTCACAGCCATTTCTGAGGCAGATGAATTTACCTTGGCCAAACTGACATCTATTACCGAAGAGCTAAATCATGGACCATTATCCATCAAGATTCAACTTGTTCGAGATTCCGAATTTTTCCATCTATTGTTGCATGAAATATCGCACGCAGCATTACTTCACGATCAAGAGAAGCAAAGGTTTATGAACGATGTGAGTACGCTGGAATCTCAGTTGACTGTGGCTGTAAGTAGCTTTGTGATTTCAGATCCAAGACATGATAGTAACTGAGCGATTTTTAGGCTTGTCCACAAAAGAAAGACATGTATATCTGGCGTGAAATATTTAGTAAATATATGCAAGCATGTATTTTCGAAATCGCAGGCGAAACTCAGTATACAGCAGCATCTTATGAACAAAGTCATCGAAAATTTCAATGGTTTGCAGATGAATTGATGAAAACAAATTTGGTAAGATTTATTCTTTTATTGTCCCTTTATGTTTTTCCTTATTCTCTTTTTTTTTTTACAAACAGTCAAATAAGCTTTCATCCAAACAATCCAAACAAGCTTTGAACAGGTTTTTGAACGTCCATACACAGCTCATTCACTTCAAGCATTTCCAGGCCTTAAATCAAACAGCCATGACAAAAATATTAAAAAAGCATGACAAGCAGAGTGGCTTAAGGTAACACAGGCACAGTTGCTTGGTCTGAATGTCACTCAATGACAACCTCTTATTAGCGCTACCTCGGAATTTCCAGTTTTTACCAAAAGCAATGCTGCCTTTATGAACAACATATTGATTTCCATATTGAATATCATCCAAACCAAGCTCATTACAATTGTGCCGCAGCCAGATGATTATGACTGCCCTGTCTGTCTATGTAAGTTTTTCATTTTTTATATATACAACTTGTCTCTAACACAAATCAAAACAACAGCCATTGCCTGGAGACCTATACGCCTAGAGTGTGGACATGTATTCTGCGTTCGATGTCTTATTAAAGCACATAGAAAGCGTCTTTACAATTGTCCTGTATGTAGACAAGTGAACGCTGTAGGCAATGCAGACGCCAATAACTTAGATCAATCACTACAAAATTTCATGTTGATGTATTTTCCAAGAGAGATAAAAGCAAAGCGTAAAGAAAACGAGGAAGAACAAGCCAAGATGGATAGAGAGAAAATACAGCATATAAGACAATCAGTTCCTTCTCAAAGACTTATTCAACACCAACACTCTTTTCACCGCAACCAAGGCACAATACCACATCGCGAAAATAGTTGCATTGTTATGTAAAGAAGAAAAAGAAAGTCATTTTTGCTGGAAAAATAGTGAATATGTTTGTAATATATTGAAGCTACCCATTAGCTTAGAATTGTAAGATAAAGAAAGGTTATACCACATTTTTTATAAGATAGAAAATGTTAGCATTTGGCTATTGGTAGAGATTTGATTGCCCGAAAAGCGTCACATAGTTTTTAAAAGCTGATTTTACTGCATTTTTTCCTATGCTTTGATCTATTCACTCAGTATCTACACGATAAGCTTACTCAACAAAAATACAAACACATACTTCTACATAGTTCATAAACACACAAAAACAATATATCAGATACAAAAAGACTCTAAAAGAATATAGCTTTCCGTCATGGGTATCTCTGGCCTCTTGAACCTATTAAAGCCTGTCACTGAGAAAATGCATATCAAGGAGTACGCTGGTCAAACCGTTGCTATTGATGGCCATGTCCTTCTTCATCGCGGTGCCTTTGGCGCTGCCTCTAAGCTAGCCAACAACCAGACCACAGACAGGTAAAGACGTATCTTTTTCAGCGTACTTACTATGATACTAACATATAGTTTATAGTTATGTTCAATACTTTATGCTCTACATCGGCCTCTTTTTCTACTTTGGTGTCATTCCACTCGTTGTGTTCGACGGCCTTCCTCTTCCTTTGAAACAAACTACTAACAATGATCGTCGCAGGTATGTTTGTTATGGTTCATCTATTGTTGTTACTCTTTATCTAAATAACTTTTTTTTTATGCAGTAAGCGCGATGCTAAATTAGCTGAAGGTATGCGCTATCAATTTCAAGGTGACCATCAAAAGGCGCAAAAATGTTTTCAGCAATCTGTATCTATAAGTGAAGATATGATACGCGCTATTATCCTGGTAAGCCTAAATAAACCATACATTATGTTGTCATGACTTATTAATTGTTTATATTTATATATTTCTCATAAAAGGAACTACAAAAGCGAAAAGTCCAAGTTATTGTTGCCCCTTATGAATCTGATGCGCAACTGGCCCATCTGCTAAAAACAAACAAGGCTGCTGCTGTTGTATCCGAAGACTCTGACCTGCTTGTATTTGGCTGCTCACGCGTTATTTACAAACTAACACGCGAAGGTGAAGGCGAACAAATCAAATATGAAGACATCTTTACCCTCAATCAAGAAAAACTTGACCAATTGACACCTGATTCTTTCAGACAAATGTGTATGCTCTCTGGTTGCGATTATTTGCCTTCCCTAAGCGGTATGGGTCTCAAGACTGCCATCAAGAAAATCAGACATGGTTTCTCCATTGATACTGCTCTCCGTTCAACAGCTGGTTCTAGCGATCGTTATCTTGACTATCGCAAAGAATTTGATCAAGCTGAAATGGGCTTCTTATACCAATGGGTCTATGATTCTGATGAAAAAGATTACGTTCGTCTCAATCCTCTTCCTGAACATATTGATGAAGCAGAAGCAGACAAGTTGCTTGGTACTAAGCCTACCGTCAAAGATCTTGGTATTCTTCGCGTCAACAAGATCATTCCCAAGAAAAGAAGCCGCGATACTATGGAACAAGAACAAGAAGAAGAGCCACAGCAAAAGAAGCATAAAGTTTCACTACCAAATCATACCCAAACCATCAACAAGGCCATTTCCAAGAAAAGAAGCCACGAAACTATGCAACAAGAACAAGAAGAAGATCCACAGCAAAAGAAACATAAAGTTGCACTAAAAGATCATACCCCAACCATCAAAAAAGCAATCATTACACTTTCTGTGAACAAAATGCAGGACATTCATGTTCAACCTGTACATACCAATCAAAATCAATTCAATTCATACTTTCAGCATAAACAATCATCTTTCAAGACGCAAGTAGACCCTGATGAGTCCTATCTTCGCTCTTCCATCTATACCCAGCCAAACACGCCTCAGACCAAGACTGCAGACATTGCCCATACCACCACCTATGCCTCCTGGGTATTTGGCAATAAGCGCAAATCGAAGCAAAAAGCAGAACGTCCTCCAACACGCACTTCTCACTCTGTTGGCTCTTCCTCAACACGTTCTGTCTTTGGTGATAATAGCATCGCTATTATCACTGAAGTTTTCAAGTATTGTGAGGGCGAGAAAGAGAATATTCCTCCTCGCCCTCACAATACTATTCAATCAGGCAAAAAGCCGTTTGTCGAAAACAAAAACAAATAAATAAGATTTCCCAATAAGAATACTTCATTCCCTTACAGGGCCATTTGCTTTATTTTCCACTTTTTTTTAACAATTGAAAGTGATAAGCTTATTAGCGTCGATAAATTAAACAAAGTATTAAATAGTTAACAACTCGTTACTTAATTTTCTTGCGTCGTTTAGCCGTTGAACAAGCTTCTCTTTTGTACCACAAAATACGTGCAAATGATTGAGCGGTTCTAGAACCGAAAAACACTGTGTGTTGCTTGACAATCTCATATACGTCTGCAGTTGATACCGTTTTTTTTGAATACAATTCTTCATTTCCGTGCTCTTTTGGACTAAATACTTCATCGACAAATTGTTTAACTTGACCTTCTGTCACAAGTTCAATTAATTGTCGTTATTCTTGAACTGATTCTTTTTTTTTTTTTTGGGAATGATATCTTTTACAACTCGAGTGTAAACAACTGTCGAATCTGTCCCCCTTTCTGCCTCATTACTTTTGATATTCATGATTAGGTTGTATCCATGTAAGAAGCTGTCCTTGTCTACCATATCAATACTACTGTTGAACAACTCTTGAAAAACACTATCAACTCCGGACTCATTCATAGTGTTTGAATCGCTTTCTTGGTCACGCTCATCATTTTGCGACGAAATAGTCGTATTCAATTGCACATTTTCGTTTCTAGTCCCCTCGATCTGAACTGGGCTGATAACTTCTACTTCTTCTTCTGTTATAAGGTCGCTTTTGCGCATTTTCAAATTGAAAGGAGGGCTGCCGAAAGAACTCAAAGTACATTGGTTGTTGTTGTGTGTTTGCAATCTATTCATATATATATCCAGGTACTTGTACACGACTAATACTAACAGTGACAAAATTTGAATCATCGTTGTCAACATCAATAATTCTATCAAAAGCTATCTTTTTGCTGCTACCACGAGGCTTGAAAGCGACACAAATACCAGGAAAGTAATTTCGGTTTGTTACTTTGGTGCCTATCTCAGGCTTCTGTTTTACAGCGTTGTAAATAGCTATTGATGCCCATGCATCAATTGCTGCATAGCTTATCTGTTCAACAGCCAGGCATTGGGTATTCCAATTAGAAAGCCTCTCGTCTTTCTGTAGTCTTCGACCAAGGACACGAAAAGCAATCTTTGCAAGCGACATTTGTCCACTAGGAACGCATTTCCTCATCGAGCAAAAAGAACCCAACTCTAAAGCACCACGACAAACCATTCTATATTCTCGGCTGATTCTCCCCAAGTCGCCTCCAACTTTCTTAATACTTGAATCTCTCAGAAAGGCTTGTAGATAGACAGGAAGTTCTTGCCACAACCTGTCCAAATGAAACACAAAAACTTTGCTTTGGTACGCAATTTGCATAACATCAATCTTACTATCAGAACAAGATGGAACCCATTCGCAATCAAAACCAACCACCTTGCTTTCTTCATTATTTGAATCATCTAGAAGACTTTTGATCACTTCATTGATCCTTTCTGAGTCACGGTTTACGTATATGATCTCAACTTCTTCAGGCACCTCCAAGTAACCAGTTTCTTCTTCAGCTTTTGCTACTGATTGTACTTGATCTTTCAGAGATTCGAAAACGCTTTCCAAAAAGCTTTTATCGCCCTTCACGTTGTCGGTGAAGAACGCAACAGGCATTTCATGGTCACAGAAGTTCATAAGGAAGCTGCTTAACGATCAAGCTGTCATGACCATTAATTGTTCTTCCATAATCAGATGAGAGGCATCTGTATCTTGTCAACATGAGATAAAAACAGCTGGCCAACACTAGCTTAGCAAAAAAAAAAAAGCATGTCATCAAAAAGGTAAAACTTGCCTAACAAGTTCAATGATTCGTCTTGCATGAGGCTGTTTGTTGAATCCTTTTGTCTCTATTTTTGAATCACACGAGGGGCAATGCAACCCTTTGAGTCCTTCCTCTGTCAACAGATGAGGGATCCACAAAAACATACGAGGTTGATAAAGTGATTTCACCTTCTTATTCTTCTTAAGAATAAAATAAGACATCATTGGCTCAATTCAAAAGGTGCCTCTAGCATATTCAGAAGGATAGCTTTCCTTGAACAATCTCTCCCGAACACTTTCAAGATAAGTTGATAAACAGCTGTCTTCAGGAAGGTTGTTAGACACAAATTCCTCGAGATCTTCGTCTAACTCCAATGATTCATCTGTGTCTTTGCACTCATCAGTTTCCAACAGGAGGTCATCTTCAAGATCTTTGAGATCTTCACCACTATGCTATTAACTTTAAAAATATTAGCTTTTTTAGACGCTGTCCGACAAAAAAGCAAAAAGCTTGTACCTGCTCTTCAGTTGTCGAAGCTGTTGTACCTGAGTCTGCTGCATATGGCTGCACTTCGATGTTGATGCGAGCTCGATTAAGCATACCCAGCAGGTTCTGCTGACCTGGAATAAACCCTCTAGCTGCTGAAAATCTTCCTGCATTGTAAGCTTTACTGACACTCTTGTTAATTCTCTTATTATCTTTCATAGCTCTTAATGAGCTGACAAAGCAAATGTACTTGCAAATCTTTTCTCAGAAAAGCAAGTAAAGCTGAGATTGACTTTGAAACACTGGTCTTAAATATTGATTTGATTGGCTAATATGATCCAATCAAATCAATATTTAAGACCAGTGTTTCCCCTAGGCATGTCAGGTCTGCCGTATTTTACGTCAATTAGATTTTTGAAATCTGCCATTTGGAACCGTAAGCACTGTATAGTAATTTCCCCCTTAAACGAGAAAAGGAGCAACCTCTTGTTTAAAGAAAACCAAGAAGCATTTCCATGATGTTGACAATCCCATATTTATAACGACAATAGCCATTTCTCACACCCTATTTCAGAATCTAGTAATAAACTTTTTTTTATATTTATTTTGAATAAATTATGGCTTGACAACACTAATGGTCAATTCACCACCATTGTCTCTAACAATAGGCTCTAAAAGATTGAATGCACTTTGCATCACTGCATCTTCTTCTGCTTCTGGTCTAACATGGATTTCAAGTGTGCCAATCAAACGACCATAAGCATTTTGCCAGAAATGGACCTTGTCGATGGTAATCACATAAGGTACTTGCTGCTGTACTTGTCGCAATTGAGGTCCAATGGTATGGACAAGACTATCAGGCATGGTCTGCAAAAGTACCTTACCCAAGGCTACAGCAGTAGGTCCACCTAAATAAAGCATCAAACCAGCCTCACCAAAGGCAATGCACTTGTCAAAATTAGGTGTAGACATGCCTAACAGATAGACCAAGAAGACAAGTGAACCGCTAGCCACAATAGAAAATGAGAATATGTTGCTCATCAATACTTGCAATAGGCTTTCATTGTAATGCGATGGAGGGGATTGTTTTATCACTATCATACATCCATCAACACAAGACTCTCTATAAAATAACCCTCTAAATCGAATACCTTACATTGAACAAGTTGTTGATGGTTTTTTAGGTTTACACTAGAAAACACAGATCCACCTATGGCTATCAACAAGAGAAACAATAGACCAAAAGGATAGCTGTAACATAGTCAATACAACCTGTATTTCCCATCTGAATTTCATTAATTTACCTTGGTGCATGATGATGTTCTGTTGAAGCATGATGATTCTCAAGCAACAAGTGTTCCAAGGACTCCTTTGTAGTATACATGGTACCAAACAATAAGAAGATTGTATTGGCAAGTGCTACTACAATCTCAAAACGACGTACACTAAGAAAGGTGGTCAATACCATACATCTTTTTCTTTATCTTTCCTTGTGCTTACCCAAATGGTCTTTTTGTTGTGACTTGACTGAAAGCGGGATTCAACTGAAGTACACTGGATGCAAACAAATTCAATACACCAAAAGCATCAAATAAGATGAGATAGGAGAAGCCCACCACAGCTATTATTTAAAGCATAAGCCATTTATCACTATTTTGTTTTCAAGTAACTTACCTAAACTTTCTCTAGCCAGACCAGACCACCAAACAGACATACCTATCAAGAAATAAAGGACAAACCAAGTGAAAAGCGTCTTTTGGAAAGGAGCCAATGAGCCAAATATGGAAGCATAGGAAGGAAGTGGCTGGGTATAGACTTGAGGAAAATGGGAATGAGCATGTCCGTGTCCATGGTGGTCGTGGTGGGAGTGATCATGGCTATGGTGGTCGTGGTGGGAGTGATCATGGCTATGATGGTCGTGGTGGGAGTGATCATGGCTATGGTGGTCGTGATGAGCGTGATGAGAGTGGTCATGGTGATCATGATGAGAGTGGCCATGTCCATGGTGGTCATGATGACCATGTTGATGACCATAGTGTTGGTTATCATAGTGATGGTCGTGATGAGCCTGATGGTGATTGAAGTGGTTTCCATGATGACCGTAATTAGGAGAAGCATGTGTATGGTTTTGTGAGTCATGCTCTTGCACAGGATCGTGTTTCATTTCCTCCTGTTTATTGTTTAAGAAAAAGTATGTTTTGTTTTATGTTTGTTTTACCTGTACGTCTGGCTTAAATGAACGGTTATGGATAGGAGCACTGGATTGAATAGCCAGACCACCACGAGAAGATTTCTGTACTTGTAAGCCCTCAATAGCTTGTTGCTGATTCAGCATTGGAGACTGAGGTCTTCTCTTGGTAAATTGTCTTGTCTGATGCATCCTTCTTGTATCAAACACAAAAAAAAAAGTAAAAAAAAAAGGAACGGTTTTTAATTGATTTCCTTCACTCTTTAAGGGTGTTTGCACTACAAGACTTTTGATTGGTCAATATTCGAGGTTTTCATTAGATGATAATCTCTTTATATGAATGGCTTGCTCATCCCATCTTTCTGTCTCTCTCCAATAAAGCATATGCCTAAACAATTTAAATGCCAACAAGCAAGTACACTTTTCTTTGTCTTTGGAAATAAAATAAAAAGAGAGAAACATACAGACCATCCCTTCCTCTTTTTTCTCTCAGTTTTGTGGGTTCTGCTTCTTTTTTCTTTGCAAGTAGCGAATGCGGACTTTTTTTTTACGGACTATATTTGGGCGAGTCGTTGTACTAAAAAAAATAGTATATGACCCTCCTCAAAGCAAGTCTTAATTTTGCGCACTTCTTCTATCTTGTCTAAAGGAGAATTTTTTTTCTCTAACAATAAATTGCTCTATTTAAGAGTATATAAGAGTAGCAGTTCTTTGGAATTACAATCACTCTAAGCGCTGTGATGCCATTCAATTCAAGAGCACACAGTATAAGAGTAGCATTTCTTGAGAAACATGAACACTTCTTGAATTAAGCGGCTATTGTATCAGTATAGATTAAACTCAACAAGCCCCTCATTGCTCATCCTTTCTTCTCAAAGGGAGGGGGAGGGGTGAGTCATTCGTTTAAGAGAGCTGAAAAAAAAAAGATATCTGAGAAAAAGAAAGATTAAAATACTACTTACACCTTGGAAGGAGGGGCTTTGATGCATTTTCTAGCATCACTGTGAAAAGTGGCAAACATCCCCCTTATTTTGATGAATTAGAACCATTCAAATTCTGGTTGTTGAATGGACCTGTGAAAAAATGGCTGCCCAACCTTTTTTTTTTTATTTTTGATAACAGTCATTTGTAGCTTGATTTGGATTGACAATAAGGCTAGTCTACCAAAAGGATAAGCTTAGCGAGTCAGTACAAAATAGTATCATTCATGGATGATGTGCAAGTTGAAACCAAATTTACAAGCTGCTCTTACTCATTCATTTTATAGTGAAAAGAGTTTCCTAGTGTACAGCAATGAAGAAAAGGCTTTCTAACCTTCCTTTTTTTGGTAAGTTTGAGCTGTTGTAGTGCGTGACTTGCTGCTAAAAGATGGGAAGCAGTGTGCAAAGATACTCAGAAGATGAACAATGGTAGAAAGATAGTTGCTTGAGACTATAGAAGACATTTTACTTTGTTCAATGAAGCTTATGGAAGGCAATGCTACCCCTAACACAGCAGCAGTGAAAGAACATGAGCATGAACTGTTGCATTTTTTAAATGAAATACACTCGGCACTGGACGATAACACGCCAGGACCTAGCGCATAAGGAACCTTACCCGGCAACAATAGCCCAACCTGTTGTCAACTATATATGATGACTATCCTATGAGATTTTCAATGTCGCCCTACAATAGGCGCTGAATGAACTAGATGACTTCCTCATATCTCTCTCTCTCTTTCTTTTTTTGTTTCTTTTTAGAGCAAGAAACATAATAAACTATATCAATACCTCAGTTGCTTATTTATTCTTTGAAAACAAGAGTTCAAAATAAAAGCTTGTGTCTTTTTTTTTATTATTCGCTTTACTTGATCTTTCTTGAAATCCAAAAAAAAAGGTTAGATGCACTATCGAAATCGCACCAACAAGAAAGTGATTCAATGTCCGCATAACGAGAGAGAGAGAAAAAAGTATTCGTTATCCGCAAAATAAATAGAACAAAATTCACTTGTACATATATTAACACACACTTGATTCTGTAATGTATAGTTCTGGTAATACACCTTACAATACATCGCCTGCTTCGTCACCTTCTGTGGGTAAACTATTAGAGAAAAAGCAAGAAAGATAAAGAAACCCACTGTATTTAACTCTTTTTTTTTTGAAAGTCAATGCAGGTGTCTTTGGTAACCGTTATTCTCTCAGTCTTCAACAAAGTTATCAACACCAACAAAGCCAAACACAACAAAACTCAAGTCTGATGACACCCACGGACGTCTCTCAATCACCTAGTGCAACACCTCATCTAGCTCGTCAAATTACGTACGCTCAAATTTCTCGACAATCGTCGTCACCCCACCATCATGCGCGTGCTGCTGCTGCCATGGCACGCAACACACCTGTCACTTCCACCGTGATCATCACAGACCCCAATGACCCCAACAGGCTCTTTGGCTCTGGCAGTCGCGGCCAGTATCGAAAAAAGGAGGAACCGGAGCATGTGTGGACTTCGCTGGATATGGGTGGTATGGGCCTCAAGAATATTGCACCTACCATCTGTAGTTATCATTTTCTGACAGCACTCTATATCAATCACAACAATCTGACCTATCTGATGCCTTCTCTCTCACAGCTGACGAATCTAAAGATCTTGGATGTATCTGGTAATAAACTCAGCTTGTTACCTCCTGAGCTTGGTCTCCTTTGTAATTTACGAGAGCTGCTCTTGTTTGATAACAATCTGGTCTCGCTTCCCACTGAGCTTGGTAATCTTTATCAGCTAGAGACTTTGGGTCTTGAGGGGAATCCACTTCAAGCTGATTTAAAAAACATCTTGATGAAGGATGGTACACAAGCCTTAATCATGTCTCTTCGTGAAAATGCACCAGGTACAATGAGAATAAGAAAAAAAAAGACAAGTAGCTAAGCTTTATTTTTTCAATAGTGGGCATGCCACCTCCTCATCGAGAATGGTTATTGATTGAAGGCGATACAATGGAAGATTCAGGTAAATTTCAATGATCCATTTGACTTTTTTTTTTTTATCTCTAACACATTGTTTATCTATAGACAAGTTTACTGTATTGTGTTACAATATCCTATGCCAAAAATATGCAACTCCTCAAGCATATGGTTACACGCCATCATGGGCATTAAGTTGGGACTATCGAAGAGAACTGTTGGTGGCCGAGATCTTGGGTTATAATGCAGATATTTTTTGTTTACAGGTAAGGCATAGATACATGTATATATTCAAAACATGATTTAGAAAGAAGAAAAAGAAAATACAGGGCCATTTATATGATACGCATAGGAAATGGAAATGGGATCTTATCATGATTACTTTAAAGACCACTTTAAGAAAATGGGTGATTACGATAGTGTCTTTATTGCAAAGACGCGTGCAAAAACAATGTCTGAAAAAGAAAGGCGTGTGGTGGATGGCTGTGCTACTTTCTATAAATCTTCTAGGTAAAACAGGAACAAATGATGAATAGATCAGCCCTATTGACCCACACATTATTTTTTTTTGGCGTAGATTTCAATTAATTGATCAAGAATTAGTGGAATATAATCAGAAGGCACTTCAACGAACAGACTTTAAACAGACAGTGGATATCTATAACCGTGTGATGAATAAGGACAATGTGGCTGCCTTGGTGATCCTTCAAGACAAGAATACACATCAGCGCATCTTGGTAGCCAATACACATATCCATTGGGTTCCTTCCGATGCGGATGTCAAATTAGTGCAAGTGGGTGTCTTGATGGATGAGATCCAAAAGTTGGCTTCAAAGCACCTGGCACCCACCAAGGGGTTTTCGGGTCCTACCTATAGTTCCATTGCTCAACTGCCTACAGTGATCTGTGGTGATTTCAATTCAGTGCCTGATTCAGGTGTCTACGAGTTCTTCAGTAAAGGAGCCATTCAACAAGACCATGATGATTTCGGCGATCATTCCTATGGCACATATACCACAGAAGGATTATCACATCCTCTTTCTCTGAAGAGTTCCTATAGCCATATGGGTGAATTGCCCTTCACAAACTATACACCAGGCTTCAAAGGTGTTTTAGACTATGCTTGGTATACAACAAACACATTAGATATCATTTCCCTTTTGGGACCTATCGATTCAGACTATCTCAGTAAAGTGGTTGGTCTGCCAAATGCTCATTTCCCCTCCGAGTAAGTAAAGCTATCTGTATGTATCTACATGTCTAATCTCCTCTTTTTATATATATAGTCATATTGCAATTATGTCCGAGTTAAAATACAAGAGTCAAAACAACAGTCGAAAGGAACCAGTGAAAGCAGATTTCAATTCGACACGAAATCTATCCAGATCAAAATAAAAAGAAATAAATTAAAGTAAAAAAAAACAATGGCTGCTTTGTTTGTATCGGCGCTTTAATTGCGTGATGCCAAAAATAGAAAGACACCAATGGTGTGCATGAAGATGAAGAAATAGCCAATGAATGAACAATCATTTTATTTTTGATGATTTCCATGGTAAACCAGTAAACTAATAGCAGTTGAATAGAAAGGAAGATTTTGTTTTGTTTTTTAACTCTATTGTCTTGTAAAGAAATGAGGCTTTTTCGCACATCAGATCATGATTTTTTTTTGTTATTGTCGTTTAGAGAAATGGGGGTGAAGCGGCCTTTTTTTTTTTGTGTTTTGATTTTTCTTTTGTTTTATTTTTTTATTTTGTTAAAAAAAAAAAGAACGAATCCATAATGACAGGCCATCACCGCCCAGCGCGTACAAACTCTAGTAGTTCTGTCTCTTCTTCCAATGTGGTTGGTGTTCATTATAAAGTGGGGCGAAAGATAGGTGAAGGAAGTTTTGGTATTATTTATGAAGGTAAAAAAAAAAGAAAGGGAAATGTATGTCTATTGACCAAGTTATTTTAAGGTATTAATCTGATGAATAACCAACAAGTGGCCATCAAGTTCGAATCTCGAAAGTCAGATGCACCTCAATTACGTGATGAATATCGAACTTACAAAGTATTGACGGGTATATGTAAGTTTACACCATGTGTTGTCATAGCAACCTATTGATATTCTTAAAAAAAAAAAAAAGACGGTATACCCAATGCATACTATTTCGGACAAGAGGGATTACATAGTATATTGGTCATTGATATTCTTGGTCCAAGCTTAGAAGATTTATTTGATATGTGTTCTCGTAAGTTCAGTATCAAGACAGTAGCCATGCTGGCTAAACAAATGGTAAGAAAAAAGGAGAAAACAAGAGAGTAAAGGAACTGATTGCTATAATGCTAGATTACCCGTGTTCAATCGATTCATGAACGTAATTTAATTTACCGCGATATCAAACCTGATAATTTCCTAATTGGTCGATCCAACACGAAATATGCAAATACCATCTATATGATTGATTTTGGTATGGCAAAATTATACCGAGATCCAAAGACAAAACAACATATTCCTTACCGTGAAAGAAAGAGCCTTTCCGGTACTGCCCGTTATATGTCTATCAATACCCATTTAGGCAGAGGTAAGTAAGACAAAGATATGGATTGTATGGTGATTCATTTTCTCTTTCAAAGAACAATCAAGACGTGATGACTTGGAATCATTGGGTCATGTATTTATGTATTTCTTGAGAGGCTCTTTACCTTGGCAAGGATTGAAGGCAGCCACCAATAAGCAAAAATATGAGCGTATTGGTGAAAAGAAACAGACGACAGATATCAAGGACTTGTGTGAAGGATTCCCAAGTAAAGCAAGCCTAGTTGTATTCTGTCTCTCTCTTTACTTAATTCACTCTTATTCTTATTAGGGGAATTTGGTCTCTATCTTTACTATGCGCGTCAATTAGACTTTGAAGAGACACCCAATTACGATTATCTTCGAGATTTGTTTGATAAAGTGTTGGGTTCCTTGGGTGAGACAGACGATGGTGTTTATGATTGGATGTTGTTGAATGAGGGCAAAGGATGGGAGGTAAGTTATGCATGAAATCAATGATAAGCTTATTCATTTTTAGCAGTATCGATCCAATGCCTATCGAAGTGGCCATCGCCATAGTGCAGTAGCCGCATTAAACAATGCTGTCTCTAGTGATCGTCCCTCTCGTCAACAGCGCCGTATGTCTAGCAAACGCTACAATCATCATGGTCAACCTATCTATCGATCTGCTCAACCTATGCTTTCGAATACAGCCATGGCAAACTATCGTACGATAGATTCAGCCTCATTACCTCAACAGCATGTTCAAGAGGATCGTGTTTTAGAAGATCAGAAACAAGGCTTTCTTTCTCAATGTTTTGGTAGTCTCTGTTCATGCTTTCAATCAAATTAATGATATACCTTTCTATATATATATATATATACTTAATGATGATGATTACCCCCCCTCTTCCTCTATTATGTAAACATAATACATATTATATGTATCTATTTTATTTATTTAGGTGGATCAACCACAGGCTCTGGTTGAAGAATGATATCATAACTATAAAATGCCATTTTGAGGACAAGAGCAAAGATGGTGTGAGCCAATAAGATGGCAATAAGAATAATACGGGATGTCTTTGCATCTGTTCTAGAGATCACAATATAGAGATTCTTGACCAAAAAGACAGCTGTAATCAAAAAGGCAGTACCCACAAAAGCCCATCTTGCATAATCAAAGGGTACAATACATAACAACTTGAAAAAAAAAGAAAGAAATGAACAAACCTATTGTTTCAAAATAAATGATGTTTTTAACTTACAGACACAGGAATCCAAATGGTCAATCCGTAACCATAGTAATTGATGATATCCAACAGACTAGGTTGACAACCAAAATATTTTGTTGAAGCCCAGACTAAGGCTGGACAGAGAAAAGCATAGAGATAGACAACAACAACAGCAAAGCTCAAGAGAGTAAAGTCATACACATGAGGTTGACCTGAGATATAGGCAGCCAAGGAGCCTGCAAGTGAGGAACAGACAAAGACAGAGAACACGACTGAGGTAGCAATCCAGAAGGGACCATAGAGATCGGGCTGATGGTTCAGTGTGTCTTGCGCGAAATCACCTACAGGATACATGGATTTCAAGCATCGTTCCATCACTTGAGAGGTATCGACATCAAAATAGTGTGCATAGTATTCAACAGACCACATTGGCTTGCCACTATGATGGGTGTTGCGGTTTGAGTTGGAGGTATCAAAAAAGCCTGCACTACTGCTTGCTTGTGTTGTCGTGGGTTGTGTGGTTGTGCTGGGCAATGGTGTGTTATCTGATATTCGTGAGTTAGAAAAGAAAAAACGCTATAGATGAGATATACTTTACAAGTAGACTTGTTCAAGTGTTGGTTGTTTGAGAAATCTACATGTTTATTTAACAAGTCTTTTTTTTTTCTTATTCATTCGTTTATTTCTCACCTTGGAATTCCAGTCCATCACTTTCAATAGTGGCAGGCTAAAAGTTATAAAATACAAGGTGAGTTTTTCTTTTTGTTCAGATGAGTCCTGTGTCTGATTTAACCTGTGAATAAGCAGTATCGTCCATGTCCACTAGGACATTGTATTTATTTGACATGGTGAAAATAATAAAGAGAAAAAGAAAGGGGGAAAAAAAAAAAGAAATGCTCTGTAGGAAAAAGAGAAAATTAAGCTGAATTATGTTCAGCCTTTAAATAGTATTTTTTAATAAGAGTTTATCCACCGTGCAAAGTAGAGATAAAGACAATCTCATCTTTATCTTCCAATTCATATTCTAGTTCATCACATAATTCCCAATCAGTGTTGTTAATCAACACTAAAATACCAGGACGCCTTAATAGAAAATCATTAGACTCGAGATCATATATGACAAGCTTATTGTAAGCTTACACTGTGTCTTTTTCAACAAACAAGTCTTGCTTTTCAGTCATCATGTTGTCACGGATATAAAAGATCAAGTCTTGAAGATTAGAAGGCTTGCCTGTACTGTTGTTGGTGGCAGGAAACTTGATGGTGTGTTTGCTGACATTTTGAAACAAGAGTTCCATACCTCCACTATTTCGAAATAAAGTTAAAAAAAGTACTTTTCGCTTCTTATTTTGTTTGTATTCTCATAAGCTTACCTGAACTCCAAATTGATGGTTAATTCTGCCATAATGCCTATAAATGAAGAAGGGAAGAAAAAAAAAATGTCAACCAAAAAAGATGGACACTTACAGCCCAAATGAAAAAAAAAAGCAGATAGTTTGGTGTGACTTCTTTTTTGTGAGCACAGACAAGCTGCATGATTGTGTACCTGAAGAAGAAGAAGAGAGGTTTAGAACAAGTATATGATGAGTAAGCATAGAAAGCAAAGACTCAACATATGGTATTTAAGAGAAAAGGGTAATAGCCAATGACTTGCGACATATACTATTTTCATCAAACCTCGGCTTAACTTTATGTGTTGGTGTGTGTGTATATTTTGGTATTTAAAAAGAAAGAGAAAAAAACACATTCCTTTTCTCTTTCTTTTCTTTTTCTTTACTTTACACAATGAAGTTGTTTAGTATACTTTTGGCTATTTCAGTTCAGTTGACTGGAATTGCTATTGCTAATGATAACCAACAACTGCCTATTCTTGGTCAACAACACCAAAATAACAACCATCAATTAAACATTAAGCATATTCTTGCTCAACACGATAAGCCTGATCATTCAAAAGCACATACAAAGCAATTCAAGGGTGAGACTTTGGCTTATGTAACGCCTTGGAATAACAGAGGTAAGAAGAAACAAAAGAATGCCCCCTCCTTTATCTTACAAATGACGTGTTAGGTTATGATATTGTGAAAGAATTCAAAGGCAAATTTGACTAGTAAAGTGTCAAGATGCTATATGCTTAAATAGAGAAGGAACTAAAGTCATTCTTTGATAGTGTATCTCCTGTTTGGTATTATGTTCAACGCAGGTAAAGCAAAGCATAAAAAAAAATGCCGCTTTTTTCTAAACACAGGCTTATAAACTCATCTATAAACTCAGATCTGCTATGCAGTTTGATATGGATGGAGAGCATGATGTTGATCAAAACGTAAGTTGCCAGTAAGAAGAAAAAGTTGGAATAAACGAATAGAAGTTAAAAACAAAGAGCTTCATAGTGGATAAAGGATGTTCGAGATGAATCTACGGGCAAGGGCAAGGTTCTACCTCGCTTTCAATTACGTGGATGGACAGGAGACGATTTAAAGCAATTTATCACTAGTGCTGAAGAATCAAGAAAATTGGCTGAAGAGATTTATACTCAAGTAGCGTAAGTTATTTCTCTCAATAGAGTGATAAAAAAAAAGGGGTGTTCATCCGTTTGTTTTTCTTCTACAGCAAATACAAATTTGATGGTATTGTTCTGGAATGTGGCTTCCCTGGTTTCTTTCAACTGTTCTTGAATGAACTGTCTCATTTACTTCACAATGACAACAGATTACTCATTGTTGTTCTTCCGTCCTTTGTTACACCAGAACACAAGCAATTCTTGAAACCAGAAATCATCAAGTCCTTATCTAGATTTGTCGATCGCTTCAGTATGATGACTTATGATTATTCCACTCATGATCCGTAAAGTTTCTAACCATGACAAAAAAAAAAGATGTAAACTCTGAAACTCATTGCTTTATTGAAAACAGAAACGGAGGTCCTTCTGCACCTATTGAATGGATCATGGAAAACATTGAACACGTAGCTCCTACAGAAGAAACACGGTCTAAATTTTTGGTGGGTATGAATATGTATGCCATGTCCTATCTACAGACGCGTGCACCTGAGCCACTTGTCATGAAGACAGTCATTGACAAATTGTCAGATCAACCTATTGAGGTGGACGATGAATTGTTTGATGATACAGACAGTGACCATTCAGATAATGAAGAATTGAACTGGGATAAAGAGAGTCAAGAAGCATGGTTTGTAGATATTGATGAAGATGGCACTAGACAAGGTACTGTTTGGGTACCTACTTTAAGAGTAAGTCAGAGAAAAAGTGGTAAAAACGAACGATGTGATTGATGGATTCACTATAGTCTATCAAAAGCCGTGTTCGACTAGCTGAAGATTATGGAGGTAAAAAAAAAAGAAAGAGAAAAGAAAATAGTAGAGCCATTTAGAAAAAGAAATGTATTTATTTTTTCTTAAAAAAAACGTAGTGGGTATTGCCTTATGGGAAGTGGGTCAAGGATTGGATTATTTCGTAAGTCTTGAAGATAAGGTATTGTTTTCAAAAAAAAAAAAAGTTGCTCATTTTTTTTTTCTTTTTTCATAGTATGATGCACTTTAAATTTGTATTGAAGATAATAAACACACTATTTCTTTCTATAAACGACTTTGACGTGTATCATAAAACTGATAATCAGTATATCCAACAGCTTCATGTGTATAAAACGTTTTTCGATTATAAGGGTTAAATTGGTATCGTTGCTTGATTCTTTCCGGAAGATCGGGGTTAGCAATAAAAGCTCGGCCAAAAGCAATCAAGTTGCCTGTCTTTTCAGCAATCTCAACAGCATGATCTACCGTATTACTGTAACCACCAGCACTGATAAAAGGGCCCTTCCAGATACTTCGGTAAAGATCCAATGTATCTACCGTATTGACCTTTTTCTCATTGTTAAAATCAGATCGACTCTCGATGAAATGAAGATAGGCTAGATCAGGATGACGTTCCTGAAGTTGACGTGTCAGGTATCCCCATGTTTCAGTTGGACTCTCATCTTGCATGGCCTGAACAGCGCCATTGGGCGAGAAACGAATGGCTGTGCGATCAGGTCCAATTGCATCAGCAATAGCATCAACCACCTCCAATGGGAATCGAGTACGGTTCTCAATACTTCCTCCATACTCATCTGTTCGTTTGTTGGTACCTGAATTAATGAATTGATCCAGGAGATAACCATTGGCCGAATGCACCTCAACACCATCAAAGCCAGCCTCAATTGCATTCAGGGCAGCTTGGCGATAGGTCTGAACCAACTGCTTGACTTCGTGTGTCTCTAGCGGTCTAGGTACTTCATAAGGTCTGCCATTAGGTTTCAGGCCAGGCATAGGAATAGCTGAGGCTGAGACAACTCTCTCCTTGTTTGGGTTTCGATGAGAAGAGCCCACTCGACCCAAATGCCAGAGTTGCATAAAGATCACACCTCCCTTTTTGTGAACAGATGCTGTTACCTTTTTCCATGCCTCGATCTGCTGAGCTGAATAGATGCCTGGTGCTTGGCGATAACCACCTGCTGTATTGCTAATATAGGTTGCTTCGGTAATCAACAGACCTCCAGGGCTTGCTCGTTGAGCGTAATAATCCACTTGAAGTTGGGTGGGTACTTCTTCCAAGGTAGCTCTGAAACGAGTCAGTGGAGCAAGCACAATACGATGTTGAAGCTGATGGCGCCCGACCTTGATAGGTGAAAAGGCCTTTTTAGTCATTTTCTTATACTTACAAAGCAGAGCAAGTTCGGTCAATTAAAGAGAAGCAAATTTATAGGAAAGAAAAAAAAAATTGGAAAAATACAAGCTGAGTCATGGAATTTCCCAAGCAATTTGACTTGTAAGAAAATAAAGGACTTTCTTTTTTTATTGTATGGAAAAAAAAGGAATACATGAAATGCCTATCTTCTCTTTGATGAGTTGAGACTAGATTTATTTGAACAATTTCAAGCTGCTAAAGATTTCAACATGCTTTTCATTGAAGCTCATTAAAAGAAAAGCGTGTTGATTTTTTCTTGAGCTAAACAAAACTTCCTCACTCCTCTAAATGACAAAAATATGACTTTATGGGTAGACTGATTGGTATCCTTCTTATTTCTCACTCCTCTTTGGTTCAGCAAGTTCATTGTTTAAAACCATATTTGAGACCAAAACAATCTGTACAGACTTATAAAGCGATTTCTGTAGTGAAAAATAACGACATATGCCTCCAATGATACGATGCCTCATGGGGCTATCTGATCTAACTGTTCAGTCATAGAGGATGATATTGCTGTTTCATAAAGTCGCGCAAAGATGTATCTTGATTATTTATAGTATGATCTGGATGAAACCGAAAAGAATGGAAAAAGAAATGGAGAAAACTAATCAATTAAGCATGAAAACAAATATAGAATAATTAGTCTGATTAGTTCACATGATATCATACCTGATTTTAGTATGCATTTTTAAATGAGCCATTATTTAGATCTGATAAGATGTAGAAAGAAATTAAACTAATTGTGGGGCACTAAAAAAAATAGTGGATAACATGCAAAGATAATCAAAGTTAAGCTGAAATTAAAATCAAAATAGATCTGATAAGACCCGTTGAGGAAAAAAAAAAGATTTAGTGGGGGGGGGAAGGAGATAAATAAAAAAACCAAAATGATAAACAAACTAATCTTAAAATCTGGCAAGTCAGATACTATGGCTCAGTTGTTTAAAAAGAAAAGAAAAAAGTGGGCTTTAGGAATACTAAGATATGATAAAATAAGCAGTAATAGACATCCTCTAGTGTTTATCTGATGCTTTAATTTCTATGCTCTTTCAATAAAGGCAATGATAGTCGCGAGAAAATTATCGGCTGATTTATCTAATGATCACACATAAGAAAAGATCTGATAACTTTATATCTCAATAAAGAAGAAGAAAAAAAAAAGACCCGAGTTTGTGAGCAAAAGTTTATTTTTAGGTATACCAAAAGTTATCAGATTCTACGCCATGACTGATTGTTATGCATGTGTGTCTGACTGCTCAAAACAAAGAAGAAAAAAAGATCTGATAACGAAATGATGCAATTTACAAAAGAAATTTATCTATGGAGATTTTCTGCCCAAGAAAAAAAAAGGTTAGCGCCGTTCTGTTTTCCTGTTCTGCATAACAAGACTGTACCTATGAGCATGTTCTAAAGTAAGCAACAGTTCACCTTGGGCTTTCTAGTCAGATGCTTAAAGTCCATATGCGCCAAAATGGTGTAATGAAGAGATAAATAATTACTAAACAATCAATCCAAGCGAATGTTGCACAAAACTAATGTCTTTGAATCCCAACTATGTATCTGTTTCTGACTGTATTAATAACAAGTGATCTTTCTTTTATCAGATCTTTTTTGTCGGTTACACGTTCCACTTAAATTAGGTTCTTCCAACTCCATTTCTTACGTTTCCAGATGGAGCTCACAGGACTATTTTTTTTTCTTTTGTAAAACCGCAGTTTTGTACAAGAAGATAATCTACTTTGTTCATCATAAACACACTGCTTTTCTTTTATTATTTTTTGTTGACAAGGTTAAACTATCAGTCATAACAAAATAAAGCTAGAGAAGACATTGTTGTCTCTAAAAACAACTTGGGCTTTGATTGTTTTAAATTTGTGTGTAACTTTGTCCTCCTCTCCCTCCCTCCCCCCATCCTCAATTCATTAGATGGGTTTGGTTTATCAGATCTAAAAGATTTTTTTTTTCGCTTGTTAGGCAAGCACAAATGACTTGATTGTCCGCCAATCTCGTACTGCCGGAGAAACTCGCAGTACATCATGATAGGGTTACATTTTTCATGAATGACTCGCTTTTACTGGTTTCAAAACTAAATTGAAAAAAAAAAAAAGATCTGATAAAAATAAATTGATCGTTACCATGGTGCTAGATAACGCCAAGTCTACCCCGAGTTCGGTTTTTTTTAAAAAAAAAAAAAAAGAGAGAAAATCTCTTGATTCTAATCTAAAGAAAAAGACCGAACGCGTCTGGTCAAAGTTTATCAGATCTTTTATTTACCATCAGATAATATCATTTGTTACTAACTAAATCTACATAAAAAGTATCATAAATTTAAAGGAAAAAGTAGACAGAGTATGAAGGCTTTCTTTGTAGGCATTCAGTGATAAAAACATAGATTAGAAATAAGCATAACTAGAAACAGGGGGGGTACGGTGCGGAGCTCTAGAATCAGATAATCAACCAAGTGTATCAAACCTTACAATTTTTTTTTGGTCACACATTGTAATCAGATACATGAGGCTCAGCTGATTGGCCAAATTCCAGTCCATTTTTGTTTTCTTATTTCCAATATAAAAAGGAGCTTTTTTTTTTACAAAAAAAAAAAGATCTTCATCCTTTTCACTTGAACTACTTCTTTCTCTTGACTTACTTTTTTGATTCCTATTACAATGCAAATCCTTACTTCAACTCCTACATCCAGAGCTACTACTACTACTATCTTCACATCTCGCTCTTCAAACAAATCCAGACAACACGCAAACCGCAACACACACAACAAGAAGAACACATCTAATCATTCTAAATACATGACCATCCCAAATTGCAAAAAGTGGGAGGATAAACACGACATGTATACATCTGTGCGACCTCAACATACACCAGAGGAAGAAAAGGAAGAACCTACATTTGATGTTGTCTACTCTACAGCCGATTTAATCACTCCGCCACCTTCACCCAAGTCTTGCCCTCAAACACCTGCTATTACTTCTGCTTCTTTCGAAGCCAATGACCGCATCTTGACTGCCAAGCGCCATGGTCAACTCAAAATGCTGATGTCTGAATATCATGCTTTGTTAAAGAAAGGTCTCTTATCAACAGACCATACATTTAATCTTATCTTTGATGCATATGCCTCTCTTCGCCGTGACGGTACTCCTTTGACTCCTATGCTAAAGAGTAAGTTAATTGCTTTGGGAAAAAAATCTTTTTTTTTTTATCAGATGTTAACCTTAATTTTATAAAATTAGTGTATGAAGAAATGCTCCGCTTTGACATTCAGCCAAGTAGTTCTACTTATACCATTCTTATCCGTACCCTTTGTAAGCGTGACGTAGAGGTACAAAAAGTGATTGCTATGCTCAAGCGCCAAAATGCTCGTTCTTCTCATGTTCAAAACAAATCAAACAACATGGCTGAATTGGAAGCTGAAGAAAATATTCAAAAGGCACTCGCTATCTTTGATGCTGCTATCTCGGAAAACCTTGTTCAGTTCTTTGAAGCTGACCTCTACAATCAAATCTTGCGCGTCTTATCTCATTATGGTGACACTGAAAAATCTCTGCATGTGTATGGCCAACTTGTCAAGAACACCATGCCTACCTCTGCTACCTATGCTGCTCTAATCAATCTCTTTGGCCGTGTAGGTGATTTATCTTCTGCTCTCTCTTATTTTGACAAGTATGCTGAAGTCAAGGAAACTGTTGGACCTCATGATGCTTCTTATGTCTACAATGCCTTAGTGGATGCTCATCTCAAGTGTCATCAACTCGAGGGTGCTCTCAAGATTGTCCATGAAATGCAGTCTGATAAGGTCAAGATTTCCACTATTCCTTACAACTCCATCATTCGCTACTATTGTCTTCAGAATCGTCTGGATGAAGCCAAGGAACTTATTGAATCCATGAAGGAGTCTGGTCCTCAACCTGATGCTAGCAGTTATGGTCCTGTTCTCTCATCTTATTGCCAATTGGGTGTCTTTGACGAAGCTAGCTGTATCTATCAAGCTCTTGTTCAGACTGACATTTCCAAGTCATATGGTAATTTAGCAAACTATGCTCTTTTGTGTCTCAAAGATAATGCCAATAATGAAAAGGTCTTACAAGTCATAAATGATATGCGTCAAGCTGGCCTTGAACCCGATGCTCTTTTGGCAGACCGTATTATAACTCACTTTGCTAAACTCGGTCAAACCAATCAAGCTATCCATGCCCTTCGTTGTATCTTTGAAGCCATGAAGACCCGCTCTCTCTCTAAAGGTCTCAATCAAATCAAGAATGCCGCTATTGAGGTTGCTGTTGCTGCCAAAGGTTGTCTGGAACAAACGTTAGAAGTAGCTCGTCTCTTGATTCCACACTGTCCTCACAACTTTCCCTTGCAACTTGCCAAGATTTTGATTGAAGACTACGAGTTTGACTCTAACCATGATATCCTCCTTGAATCGGACTACACTCTCTTGTATGATGCCTCTTTAACTATTGCCTCCGATATCTCTTCTCGCAAATCATCTCTTGCTTCCCTTCAACATCTTGCCTTCCATCTTTATGATGAAATGAAAGCCAGAAACTTTGTTGTTTGCGATGGAGTCAAGTCTCGTGTATTGGCATATTTCAATCGTGTTGCCGACAAGAAGCATGCTCAAAAGTGGGAGTCTCTCTTTATTGCCAAGGTTGAAGGCTTTGCTACTGTAGTTATTAACCGATCCGCCTCACCTGCTCTTTGTGAATCTGAAGAAGCCTCTGCTGCTGTCATGAAGGCTGCCATCCATGGACAACTTGATCAAGCTATTGATATCTTACGCACTCGCATTGTTGAAGCCAATTTAGTTCCTGCAGTTGAGCCTATTCGTGATGCTATCGCCTTCATTGGTAAGCAAGGTCACCTCGACATTGCTTTGGCCATGTATCGTCTCTCTATCAAATGCTTCAAGGACTCTGCTTTGGACTCTCAACGAATTGAAAGAGCTATCTACATGATGACCAATAGTATTCTCATTGGGTATGCTCAGCAAGGTGACATGGTAGATGCAAAGAAATACTATGAACAAATCAAGTTGATGGGTCGCTATCCTGATGGTAACGGTTATGCTAGTCTCTTACTCGGCTCAGCCAAGTGTGCTACAGATGAAGCTACTGATGCTTTGATCATCTACGATGAAGCCAAACGCAGAGATGTCAAGCCCACTACTTTCTTCTACAATGTAGTCATCTCTAAGTTGGCTAAGGCTCGTAAGCTTGATGCTGCTATGAAGTTGTTTGAAGAGATGCAAAGTTTCAACATCTTGCCCAATTCTATTACTTATGGTGCTATCATTTCCGCCTGTGTTCGTGCTGGTTCTGAACCTTTGGCTCATAAGCTCTTTACTGAAATGCTGGCTTCTCCTAGCTTCCAGCCTCGCGTGGGTCCCTTTAACAACATGATTCAGTTCTATGTACGTCAGCAACCTGACCGTGAGCGTGCTTTGGAATATTTCACAGAACTTCGCCGTCGCCACATCAAGCCTTCTGCTCATACCTACAAACTTTTGATGGAAGCTTACTCATTGATTGCTCCCTATGACATGCCTACTGCTCATCGCATGCTAAGTGATATGGAACGTTGTGATCATATTCGTCCTCAAGCTACTCATTATGCTACTCTTATCTATTCTTATGGTACTCTTCAACGTGATGTTCAAAGTGCTGAGCGTGTGTTTCAAGATATGGAGGCTAAGCATGTTGCCAAAGATGAAGTTGTTTATCAAGCCATGTTGGATACACTCGTAAGCAACGATCAATTGGAGCGCGCTGAACAGTTGTATGATGAAATGCAAGCTTCTATTCAAAAGAGCTCTTCTCCTTACATCGAGAATGTCTTTATCCGCGGCTATGGTCAAAAAGGTCTTTTGGAAAAGGCAAAAGCTATGTTTGATGCTATGACAGATGACAAAATCTATGCTGATGACTCTTGCACTGTAATCCGTGAGCCTAGTACTTATGAAGCTATGGTACGTGCTTACATGGCCAACAACAAAGTGAACGAAGCTAAAGGAATCTTTGAGTTGATGCTTGAACGCGAATTTCCCGAGAAGGTTACTGGCTTAGTTGCTGAACTTATTACTGCTTAAAATACCACATTTCTTTCCTTTCATTTTATATTCACTCCTTTTCTTTAAACTGCATTGTAAATAATCAATAAATCATTCTCTGTACATAATCATATATATATAAACACTTATTGGCCCTTTTTAATATCTTGCTTTATTGTTGTATTTACACAGGTAGACGCTCAGATCCATCACGAGCAGTACTTGGATCTTCCATTTCAGCATACATGATATTCCTTATTGAGTTTCTCAGTTCAATATCTACAACCAAATCGTTGTGGTAAAAAAGATCATCCGTACTGGATTCGTCGCCATCCGAGCCTTCTCTTGGTGGCAGCATGAGTGTGACACTTTCGGCTCCTAGAGCTGTTGCTAGCCCAGGTGGTACAGTGATTGTAGTGACGACTGTACCATTTAGCAAAAGTTGTGAAGAAAGGCTCGAAGTAATCAACACACGCACTATCTGCAAAACATATATTACACTGTCCAGCAAAAACATTCTAAGCATACTTGGCTTTTGTTCTTGAAATAAGAAGGTCAATTATGCTGTATACAACGTTTTATTATATTGCACACTTACGGTTACCGACAAAATCAATAATGATACCAGGTTGACCTGGTTCACTAGTAGCATGCAATAACAAGCATACTAACCAGCCTACACTGACAATAGCTAGAGCAGTTCTCAGTGTACGATTAAGAGATCGTGGTGATAAGAGTTGCTTTATATAGGGATTGTCAGCCATCAGAACATCTTGGGTCCCGCTTTAAGAACATACCAACTGTAAAAGTATATGAAAAAAAAGTACTAGCAGGCTTGCATCAAGGAAATAAGAGTATGCTATATGGCAACATAGAAGATAGTCTATTGACCTCAGCACATCTCGCTTCCCATTTGAACTCATTAGAAGAGTAAAAAAAAAAAAAGAAATGAGGAAAAAAAGAAAGAGATACTTGCATTGTTCGAATTTTCTTCCGACCAATTAAATCATAGTTTAGACTTTACAGTGCTTATCAAAGCAAGATGGTTTATTTGAGGATTTTAGAGCGTTTGACGCTCTCATCTGTTTTTGAATTCTATACATCATTACTATTACTTCGGATGTTCCAGCCGTTTGCCGTTGCAACCATTTGGGCCTCGTATTCGTATGTTTGAAGTGTTTTGTCTACTAATTTAACTGCTGCCGCAAGTGCCATAGCATCACCTTAAAATAATGTCAACTTAATTGATTGTTTTAGATTCCATATATCTATATAATTACCTTGTTGTTGAATAAAGTTGATGCGATAAATTCGTCTCTTTTGAGGCGTTTGAAGCTGATAGATCTCAAGCTTAAACCGTAGCAGGACAGGCTTCACTTCTGTTAAAAATGTGTTAAATGATTATGAAGAAATGCATGTATCATTACTTACGATGTGGTAGCTTCATTTCACCTTTTCTTCTGATTCTTCCATCTGTATCCTGTCTTTCAATAATAAATCCATCCATACACTATCATAACATGAGCATTGATTAGTAACACAGCTAATAACCCGAAAGCAACACTTTCCAATTGCACACAGTCTCTCTCTCTCGTTTTTTTTTGTTACCTCTTGAAGCACTTGAGACAATTTTCCAATAGCCTCTCGCTCATCTCTAGCTTGACATTCTAGTGAGCATACCTTTGGCTGCTTGAAATGAAATAAGCCAGGCAGCCATGATGTAAGCTTGGGACTCTCAATAGACGACTCTTGATGCTGTATCTGAGGTAAAGGTTGATGTTGCGTCGTACGATTCATCAATGAAGAACGTCTCTGCTGGGGTGTTGAAGGTTGGTCATGACCATACTGATTTGACAACGAAGACTGTGCCAAAGGATCTTTCCAGATGGAAGAGCTTGACTCTAACGCTTTTCTATCGAAGAAAAAGGGCTTATTTTGGTGTGGAGAAGGAGGAGTTGGCATTGATAAACGGAATAGGTTTGAATTGTTATTGCCAGTCGATAAACTTGGATCAATTCGATGATTCCGTTGCCACATGTTGATGAGCCGGTTTAGCTTAGAGTCTGATTGTTGATTTTGTTGCTGTGGTAATGAAAAATGTTGTTTTGGATCACTATGTTGCTTTCGAGTCGAATGAAATTCTTGGTTGCGATGAAGTGTATTGCTCAGAGGTGCTCGGGGTGATAGCATATGGTTGATGTCCATATGTTGTTGAGGTGGCAAATTGAGGATAGGACTAAATGAAGGTGTTTGTGGCGAGTTGACTTGATTGTTGTTGTGTTCAATAGGGCTTCTAGCATTTTGCTCCATGGCATATCCTGTGAAGCGATTCGTAGTCGGTCTATTCATGACTGGTGTATGCCTTTTTTTTTATGGAGAAATTCATAAAGTGAGCTTCCAACTTCAATTGAATACAGTATAAATATATTACCACAAGTTATATTTACGGTTTTGAACAGGTGTGAAACTCCATTGATTTTGTGGCATTATCTGATCTGTACGGATAACTATTGGTTTTGGTGGGACAGGTGGAGGTTGGTCTTCTTGTAAACGCAAGGAGAACTGAGGCTGCAAAATTGACTGACTTGGTGGAGGAGTTAATAATCTCTGTTGGTGAGCTTCATTCGCCATTTGAGAAGATGCAGGAAACATATCTTGTCTTGGAAATTTAGATATCATGTCGCTTAAACCGGGAAATATCTCCTTTTCTTGTGGTACTGCACAAATCGTTGCTGGTCGACGGCGCTTTGCAGGTGATGATACTAGGTTGATAAAAAAAAAAAGTTGAGTATAAGAAAAGAACGGCTACAATCTGTATTCTTTTTCTATTTCTATATAATTACTTGAGCGAATATCATCATCTCTTTCTTCTTGCCAGTAGGAATTAGCATGTCTTTGAAGTAGGACATAAGTTACTTTTTGCATGTTGTATCTAAATAGACGGGTACGTTAGTTGAGTGAGTATGGAATAGAAAAATGGCCAATGGTCATCATTCAAATTGATTTACAAACCTACTCAGAATTTAACAAGGCTTCAATCACTTTCTCGGTAGACAAATCAGTCCATAACACTTTGAGTGTCTCTAGAATCCGGTCATCAATTTCTGAGGCATTTGAGATAGGTTTGCCAATTTCTCTAGCTGTTGGTGGGTCGGGAAGGGTAAGCATGTTTGGTGGAGGATCAATAATAAACCAAGGATGTGACTGCACTTGCTTCATCTATTAGAGATAGACAATATGCTCAGTATGCTTGTTTGTTATTCCCTATCGAAATTCAGTGTATGAAATTACCGTTAGTCGCTTTTGAGGGTCGACGATCAAAATTTTCGAAATCAGATCTCTGGCTTCGTTCGATATATGATCTGGTATCTTGTATTTGCCAATCTTGACCTTATTGAGCAATAGCTTAATATTGTCATCGTCAAATGGTAGATGGCCACTTAGCAATGCATACAGTATAATACCGCAAGACCATATATCCGAAGATGAGCCATCATAAGGAATTCCCTGTAAAAAATAAAAGAGACAGAAAACGACTTAGTGTTTATGTTTTTTTAAGCATGTTTATGAGTTTCTTCTACATTCACAATTTCCGGACTAGCATAATGTGGAGACCTAAGCATTTGTTTGTATAAGTTGAAAGGAATATTTGCACAGTTCAAAAGTTTTTTTTTCTGTCATTCGTCTTTGCTATTTACCCACAACTTGTCTCTAGCAAAGAGCCTGTTGGCTGCAATGAGGCCATGCCGAAGTCTGCAATTTTTATGTTCTTTTCTCGATCTAAAAGTAAATTTTCTGGCTTGAGATCCCGATGACTTGAGTGAAATAGGTTCAGTATCATCTGCCTTGATAGTTTCAAATTCTATTTACCAGATAAGATGACGGTGACAGTAATCTAAGCCTATAATGATCTGCTGAAAATACTTTCTTGCTTCTGCTTCAGATAGCCTGCCTTGAGAAACAAGATGCTCGAATAATTCTCCGCCCTGAACATATTCCAATATCAAATATCTAGCAAAATATGGTTAGTAAAACACAAGACAGAAATAAATTGAATGCATGAATTACAAGTTGGGAGAATCCGATAAGTCAATCACATCGAGTAAGCTCATGATATTAGGATGGCTTATGAGTTTCATGACAGCGATCTCTCTTTTAACAGCTTTCTCAACTGATGCATTGGCTGCCAGATGTGATTTGGATATGATTTTGATGGCTACTTTTTCGCCTGTGATCTTGTGTATCCCTATCTTTACACGGCCTTTAATGTGTTTGCAAAGGAGAAAGTATACAAATAATTAGCTTCTATTTGTTTTAATTGGTCCTATAACTATACCTGATGAACCTCTTCCCAACGTTTTTCCCAGCCAGTAATCGCCGACATCTTTACGGCGTCTATTACCAGGAGACATGATAGGAGAGTTCATGTGTTTGTGATAAGAGTGTTTACTCAATGGTCTTCTTTGTGGTGAAGGCGATGCCATAGTGGCAGGGGTATTGATGATTGTCATATAAACAGAAAAAATAAATAAATAAATAAAACAGAATTTCAAAAGGAAGGAGAAAAAAAAAGAAAGAAAGATGAAAGGAGTTTTGGTCAAATATGTATATTATGTTTCGATGGTTCAGTATCTAATGATATTTTCGGATATAAACCGTTTAGCTTTTTTTTTTCTTTTTTTTTCTCTCCTCTTCTTTCCTTTTTAAATGGAATGTGGATCCTGACTATGACTCGGTTCGTCTTGTTTTTAGTAAGCATGAAAAAATCAGCTTCTTATTCTAAACGAAGAACTGAACTCATAACCATCTCAAGGGCTACGGGCATATGCAGATAAAAAAAGAAACAGCAATGATGGATGAGAGAAGAGATACAGACATGGCGACATCAAAGATGCGCTTTTTAATGGCAAAGAACTATTAGCATGAGTGACATATTTAGCTACTGTACTCAAAGTATTGATTGATTCAGTGATATTATTGCTAAATCAATACAAACTCCTTGTACAAAAGAGAAATCGATCCAAAATTAGACATATACCGATGTTTTGTTTTCTGGAATTTTCTTCATTTTCAAGTATTTCCATTTACTGTTATTATAGACGAACATTAGAGTTTCAAATTAAAGCATTTTTATGAAAAGCTTTTATGGCTGTTTATTAATCTCGAGAGTCTCGAAGATGGCTTTCGGCCTATACCTTCACTATTAATCGATAAATTGCTCATGTTATTTTCTTGTAGAATAAGAAAAGGTGTGTCAGTTGTGTTCTTTTCTACAATAATGAAAGCAGTACAAAACTCCTTTTTGATTTTTTTTAGCTCAACATATTCGCTCTTTTTTAGACTTTACCTGATCTTTCTTTTTTGTATTCAGAATTAATCTAAGCTGTTGGAAAGAAAAATTGGTCATTTGTAACAAGAGTTAAGCAAATTGAATATGCATATTCTAAGATGACAATTTCCTTTTGTTGAATTAAGACATATTGGACACCGTTTCCGGTATATTCTATTTTGATGGCATGTTTTTGCATGCTCTAACATTTTAGCATGTTATGAAACCCTACATTTGACACAAACTATTCTGTATTCACAGCAATAATTGATTTCTTAGAAAAAAACAGAGAGAGAGGGCTTGCACTTCTCAGGTTACAATCAAATTGAAGTAGATGAAATCAAGCTTCAAGTATCTTAAAATGAATTCAGTTTTTAATTATACTTGCTTTTGTTGTGCGTAACTAAGAGCAATCTTCATCACAGAATAAGCGAGCATTGAATTTGAGTGTGTTCGCTTTAGGATTAGATGTATTTACGCTAAAAAGGGTGATCTTCAAGCCAGTAAGCTATTCCCAGCTTAAACACAGCTTTATCTATATTGTGTTTGAGAGTACACTACAAAACTTTGTGCTATTAAATCAAGCTAGAAAGGCACTACAGGCGACGCGTATTCTATCAAATTGTATGATCAGACCAGATCTATTCTCAGAAGCAAACTTAAGAGAGCTTTGACAAACTCTTGAGCTTTGAAGTCTGTCTCAACTGCTTGTTAATACATGTCCAATAAATTGTAAAAAGAAACACTATTTTGTTGACTATTATACTGTTGCAAGGAATCCTACAATAAACGCATGGCTAATGGACAAAAGTTTGTTTTATGTATCAGCCAATTAAATCTAACTTTTTTTTTTGGAAATCCAGCGTTTATTTTAAGAACCCGTCATTTATATTTTCGAGGATGTTAAATTCATGCTTTTCTTTTTTTTTTCTTTTGAAAAAAAGAAAAAATGGGACAAAACAGTACAAAACCCGAAGTTCCTCCCCAACCTTCTGCTTCTAGTTCTTCAGCAACATCGTTTAGACCGAAGAAACATTTGTCTCGAGTAGAGTTTGCATCACTTCAATATACTTTTAAAGACCTCAAGTCAACGTTCAAAGATGACTTTGAGTGTATTGAAGCCAAACAGTTCTTGGTAAATGAGCAAGAATGATTGGATGTACCATCCTTTAATAGCTATAGCATTTGTAGCTAACTGGCAAATTAGGAACACCTGCAACTACCAAATGAAATTGAGCCAGCTGGCATTCTATTATTCAAAGCGTTTTCATTTCTAGGATCCTTTCCTGCATGTACAGTAGCTGGGCCAGTGCCACTTTCTTTCAATGCATTCATTACTGCTTTTGTCATACTTGCTGGAAGATTAGATGAATCTGATAACTGCTTTTCTGAAAAAATGCTCTTCCAATCACTATCTTTCTTACCAACACCTGAATCTACTCCACCTTCACCACCTCTTTTAAATGAAGAATTGAATCAAGATACTGTCAAGAGTACAGGCTCGAAAGGATTATCTTTAGCTGAGCTTGGTGTTGATTTTGGCGATCTGGATCTTGACGTAAAGAATACGCATGACGATGATGATGATACCAAAGCCTCTGATAAAATTTTGTGCCGAGATCTCGTTGAAATAGTAACATTTTTGTTATGGCTTGGTGAAGTAGATAAAGAGAGCTCACACGACTTTGCACTTTTAAGAAAGGTAGCTAGCGAAATTGTTTCGACAATGCAGACTCAGTCTAAAAAGGATGAACTGCCTTGTGTCACTTATAAACAATTCTGCAATTGGAAAGTCAAGTTTGCTCCACATTGGCTCAAAACGCTGCAATCAACAGTGATCCGTTCTTTTGGATATTATGACCACAACAAGACGTCTATGTCGAAACAACCTAGACTATTGCCTGAGGACACAGTTCCCTCGCCCGATACCACTGATATTCTCTCCTCGCTTCATACAACACTGCTATCATGGCCAATGGCAGAGTCTATATTAGTCACGAAGCAATGGGTGCGTCTGTATTCAGCAGACAAAGACGGATTCTCAATGAATCGATTTGAAAGCCATGTCTTTAAATACCCTGGACCTACACTCTTAGTGATTCAGGCCAACACACCTGACCGAAACCTCATTATTGGAGCCTATATTGCGCAACCATGGAAGCACTCAAAACAATTTTGGGGAAGTACTGAATGCTTTCTGTTCGAGATCGAGCCTTCATTTGATATTTATCGACCGGTGATGAATAGTCGTACGCATCAAGCTCAAAATGAGCACTTTGTATACTACAACCATGAATTTGGCATTGGATTGGGTGCAACAACAGCTACTAAGCATGATTTTATTATGCATTTGGACAACTCGCTTCAAAAAGGTGGTTATCAGCATGAGGCATACCCTCCTTTACCAAGTTTTCAAAGTGCAACCAAGTCAAAGTTACAACTAGAATTTTCTTATCTATTTGAAACAGAAAACATTGAGGTTTTCGGTCTGGGCAATGAAAAAGACAGAGAAAGACAAGCAAGGGAATGGAAATTTGAAAGACAAGAAGCAGATCGAAGAGCTCATTTGAACATTCGTAAGGCAGATGGCGATTTGGATAAAGAACTATTGAAAATGGCTGGTATCATTGATGAAGATAACAGGCAAGACCGTTAATGAGTTATGCAACAATAAAACATTGCAATTATCTTATCTCTCATGACTACCCAAAAGGCAAAACCTTTTTTTTTTCTTGATTCGGGAACAGAAGAATCTTTCAGTGAAACGGATATATCAGACTCAATCTGATATAAATAAACAGTTGTTTTATTGCGATATATGAAACAAGGAAACTTTCCTATGGCTTGAGACCAGCTGCCATTTGTGTATTATATTAACAGTTGATATGAAGCAAAGAAGGTACAAGAAAGTGTTACAGAAACCAAACAATACTCTTCTTTTCTATTTTTGGGAGAAAATACACATATGATTTTGTTGTAACAACAGCTTGTACTATCGTCTGGATGGTGCGAATTTATCGCGCCAGTAATATGGTTTTGAGATAGGTATTTTAGCAGGAGTAGTCTTGTTCTGCTGCCTGATGAGTTGAATAAGAAGTGACCTCAATTGCAGGATTTATGGAAGGGTAAGGCATATGTAAAAATGGAGTAGGGCAAGGTATTTGTTGCGATTGATAAGCATGAAACTGAAACTGCTGTTGTCTTTGCTGCTCGATAATCCACTCTGTTGTTTGTCCTAGTATTGGGTTCTCTTCTCCACCGAGAGGTGTATTCAGTCCATCAATAGTTGTAGTTGACAGTATATCACCAAGGCCAGGAGTAGAAGATGATGGATAGTCCAGAGGTGACGAAGCCCCTGAACGTACTGTGTGCTGGGGAGTTAGACTGAAGTAGTCCATTGGTTGTGGTTGATGTAAGATGGTGTTGCTATTCTTTTTGTTTTTCATTTGAACATGAAGTTCTTCAAATTCTTTGTCAATTCTTGGGTCTGTTTGGGTATATGCGATTATGCGTCGTATTTGATCAATGACACCAGTATCTATGAGTTCCTCTTCTTTAGATAGATGTGTATTCAAACAGAGGATTAGTCCGAATGATGCCATACGTTGACTTTGAATAGCACTCTTAAATGAGGGTTGCATAATCCATGTATGTATCATGCGCTGCAGTCGGTAGGCTGTTTTGACATCTTCCCACTCAGTTTCCGGTAAACGGTAATACTTTAAGAGTAAGAGGTAAAGCATATCGTACAGTATAGCACTGTATAAGATGATACTATCTATCTCTTGTGGATCAAAGGTACAAATTGACAAAAGCTGGTTTTGAGTGATAGGATGTAATGTACTGTACCAATGCTCTCTAATGCTTCTAAATTGGTAAATACAAATAAGCTCGGAGGTTGAGCCTACAATGAGTGTTTGGATTGTATGTGAATACAAGAGACTGAGGTTCAAAAGTTGATCAAACTGGTTAATACGTTGTAAGGCAGCTGAGGCAGTTGTTTTATCATCTTCCATCTCTTCAGATAAGGCTTTTGGTAGTTCGGCAGGTAGTTCAACTTTGTTGTATAGCTGATTGAATTGTTTATTTGATAGGTTGCCTAAAGCAGTGCATCCGATCAAAATCCAACGGACGCGAGTCATCATTTCTTGTTGTTGAGGGACATTTGCTTGTATTCTGCAAAGAATGTTTTGAGCAGCTTCCAGATGTTGTATCCCTGAATATGGTTGTTGAGATATCTCTTGGTATTTGTAAAGTAAGAGAAGTGTTTGAGCAATATCTAGCCGAGGAGGGTTGAAGGCATTTGTGCGCAGATGCTCAATCTCCTTCAAGGATTCTCGATAAAAATTCAATGCCATATTCTGGTGATGCTGTTCATCAGTGATAGGTAATCTTGATTGGGGTGGAAGAAAATTACAAGCAAGTGCCATAACGGCATATCTTAGTCCTCGAGGAAGTAACAGCTGATCTTGGGAATGGATGTGCATGACTGATTGTTTCAACAAGACTGGAAAGGCAGGATTGATATAATCGAAATAGATCTGAAATAACTGTGTTTCAAATGTCAGTGAAGGCTCTTGCATGGTTGAGCCAAGTATCTCGGTATAGGATTGCTGTTGGTCATGTTGATCTCTTTCGTAGCCTGCTTGTCCACTTTCAATGAGGAGTAAAGAAGATGGAGACAAGACTTGAGTCTGAAATTTGGGTGTTAATAATTCTTGACGGACAGACGCATCTGCTGCCCGGCTGGGTGTCACAGGAGAAAATATACACATCGTCTTATGCTTTTGGCAATTCGAGCAAGTGCCGGAACCAGGAATACCGATATCGCATCTAAAATTAAACATAGGGGGTGAATCATTGATTCCATTCAATTTTTTACTGTTTATTTACTTTGATTTGCGACGACGACAAAAATCACAAGCACGGGCTACTTTAAGCTTTTTGTATCTCTCAGGATCATTCATATCCACAAAATGAAATTCAACTGGTTTCTTTTTGCGCTGAATGCTCATTGTTCTAGAAAAGAATGATGATTTCGTAATGATCAAAGTAAAGGAATTTCAAGTTAGAGGGGGAGAGAGAGGAAAAAAGAAAAAAAAAGAGAGAGAGAAAATTAGCAAGAAAATAGGTTTTTTAATACACAAAACAAGGGGCGCACAAAAGGGGACTTTTTTTTTTTCTTGAGATATGTGTTTATATAGATTAAAGATTGGGCCTGGCTCCCTTCAAGAGAGGATAAATTATTGAATAGCCGATTTATCCTTCACAAACATCAATTATCAACGCCACATACTCTATTTTGTTTGCTCGTTGTGTGTCTTTACTATATAAGTCTAGTCAGTTTTGCTGGTTGACATCTTGTAGATCTGTAGCTTATATTAAATATGAATTCATGAAAACCTGATTTAAAATTGCACTGGCATACTTGATCATGGAATAGAGTCACAGATATTTTTGAATACACACAGACTACTATTTATATGTGCGTGCACATCAATTCCTTACCTTTCTTTTATCTTATTGATGAAGTCTTCAATTGTTGTATTAACACTCTATGCTATTGCTCTGTGCGAATGTAGCACAAAAGTGGTGATTGGGTAACATCGTACGTTTTTTTTTAAAACTCTGCTACCGCTAATTTTTTTTTTTCAAGATACTTTCCAAATTGGCTTTCCACCGATTATCCCGTTGAAAGTATTCCATATCAAAACTATACCCATATCAATTATGGTAAACGAATTTACCAATCCGGCTTTTATACTCCATATTAAAAAATTTATAAATAGCATTTGCTGTTTTGAATAATCAGGACCATTTGCCTTCAATTTCAGATCAAGAGGTATCTGCTCTTCCCCAGCTAATACAACTAGCCCATGGTAATCATACCAAGGTCTCACTTTCCGTTGGTGGCTGGACAGGCTCTAAAAGATTCAGTTCCATGGTATCTTCATCAGCATCTCGCAAGAAGTTCATTCGATGGAATTTAGACTTTATCAAGAAATATGATACAGATGGTATTGATTTGGATTGGGAGTATCCTGCTAAACAAGGTGCTGGTTGCAACGAATTCTCAGATCATGATACAGATAATTACCTTCTGTTATTAAGAGAGCTAAGAACAGCACTGGATGCACAGTTTCCTAATCAACACAAGGAAATCTCAATGGCTGTTTACGTGGAGCCTTTTTTAAAGTCAGGTGCTCCCATGACAAATTTGAGTGCATTTGTGCCTTATTTTGACTATGTGAATTTGATGACTTATGGTAATGAAAGTGAATGCATACTTCTTTAGTTTTCTAACTTTAGTTTTCTAGACATGAATGGTCCCTGGGGCACCACAACAGCACCCAATGCCCCTTTTGAAGCCATGGATGGACAAGGCGCACCTTTCTCTTTTGTGAAAAGTAAGAACTTTCTTTCAAATGTGTGAATTTTCCATTTTAATTTTAATTTACGGAAGGCATTCAAAATTGGAAAGCAGCTGGTATACCCGCCAACATGATTACAGCTGGACTTGCATTCTATGGCCGTTCAATGACAGCCAAGATAGACATGACGCAGGACCCATTGAACCAGTTTCAGCCATCTGAAAAGACTGTTCCTCAAGGTGATACAGAGGATACTGTCTGGTCAGATCCTTATTGCGATAAAGAACCTCCAAGCTATTCAGGTAAATTGGGTGTCAAAAAAAAAGTAAAGAAGAGAGAGAGAGAGAGAGAGAGAGTTCTAAATATAAACTGGTTTAGGCATTTGGAAATGGGCTAGCATCCGACAACAAGGGCTTTTAAAAGATGATTTAATTACTGCTGACAAAGGGTGGTACAGGCAATGGGACAATGCTACCAAAACACCTTGGTTGTTCAATCCTTCTACCAAGCAATATATCTCCTATGATGATCCAAGCTCTCTTCAGATCAAAATTCAACATGCTGTCTGTGAGGATTTAGCCGGTGTCATGGTTTGGGATATTCATCAAGACAATGGAGAATTGTTGGAGGTTATTGACAAAATCCATGCAATCTCTTGTCCTACCTCAGGCAATCAAATGGCCACGACTAAGCCAGACGAATTTAATTTAAGTCAATCTTCTTCTGTAAAATTATCGTCAAAAAGTACTCAATTCAGTTCGACGAGTACTCGTTCAATCACGAGATCTGCAAGTCCTACACCAAGTGCTCAGAACAAAAATGAAAAATGCTCAAATTCAGGCGCAATGAAGTGTAAGCAACCTGGCAAATCGTCTCAATGGTTAACTTGCGATCTTGGTCATTGGGTTACTCGCAATTGTGCTCATGGACTCATATGTTACGATGGACCAGGTAATTTTAAACAAAGAATGCATTCTTCATAAAGATACCAATGACAATTGCTTTAGATGGACCAGTCTGTAATTATCCTCAACCACTAAGAAAGGTGGATATTGCTTCTGCTTCAAGCCAATACAGTGTATCATCAGAGAGCTATTCCAGTGTTGCTAGCATGCATTCTTGAACAATTTTTTTTCCAACATCACTATACGAAGAAGATAATAAAATCCAAAAATAGAAACTATATGCTTTTGTATGAGAAAAAAATTTCCTTAAGTAAAGATAGAAAGATAAAGGCCATCTTATGCTGCATGCAACATAACCATCAAGAGCTCATGCATTAAGTTGTAGCTCACTTTAGTATACTGACGACATTTGAAATAGTTAGACTTGTTTACCTCAGTAGAATCATAATCTATTTTAGAATAAACAAATACACGATTTTGTACACTCGCTATCTTGGGAAGAGCATGCAAAACAGTATTTGTGTTCACTTGTACAAAAAAAATACCCCTTGTTTAATTCTGTCTTTTTTTTTATTTCTCTATGCTATCTATACTGATAGCCTTCATTCGGATATCTCGGGCCTTTCAGATAAATAGAGTTCTTGAGAGCTCTGTCCGAGAAGATAAACAAGGAATATTTTAAAGACGCGACAAATCAATAGTTGTATAATAATTTTCTGTTACACAGAAATACTCAGGAGAGTCGCGTGGCACAAGGTGGTTCCTCTAAAAACGGTTGCACAAAAGATGCCAAAGTGTCATGGCCAATAAAGGCCAATTCATTTAAAAAAAATATGGCAAGTTTTTCTCTTTTTTTTACAAGTATAAATTGAATGAACAATGCACCAATAACCATGCGCTATGTGCATTATAAAAAAGCCTCAACGACATTCAAACTTGAGAGTGCAGAAAGCGGGTTATGTTTTCTTTGAGTTTTTCCGTAACTTGCTATTGGATCAGGTTTGTGCAACAGAATTTTTTTTTCTTGCAAATCCTTTAGAAATGATTCTAAAAAACAATATTGCACCCAATCAAAATCGATGTCCTTTGTCAATCAAAATTAAAGTCACGAGCCAAATAAAACAACGTTGCACTTCAGTTTCATAAAGTTTCTTTTGCTTTGTATAGCCTCATCTTTAACGCATTAATGATTACGTTATTGTGTTCAAATGTTATGCAATGTCACGTTCCCGGTTCGTAGAGCCAGTCTTGATCACAAACGCACCTACAATATTACATCTGTTACTATGGAATAGAACTGATTTGCCAAGTGCCAACATTCGATCAAGACTAGATAAAGATTTACTGAGAGGGTGTTTTTCTTTTCTTGAATCTCATTAATTTTGAAGCAGAGTGAGTCTGAATCAAAAGTATTTTTTTGGAATCTGCTATATACTGGTGCCTCGGAATAGCTTAATTCATGCGTTCAAGCTGTTTTTCAAAGAATTGCAGTTGTTTGCTTATGGCTTAAAGAATATGTCTAGATTTCAAATAAAAGAAAAAAAAAAGAAGAGCATATGTATAGCTCAACAGTAGTGAAGTGTATCATTTATAAGAGTTCGTACCAAAATCAAGTCTTAACTGTCTCCTCCGATCTTGTTGACAAGTGTATTTATTTGGGCTGTCTTACCAATTGGCTTATGTTCATTTGCTAGCTTTTACCGAGTAAATTTTTTCATTTGTTATACCATTTTATACACTTGATACAACGGGAGTACTCAGCGTGACCTGTCCTTCTTGGATATTTCACTGCGAGGAAAAGAAACAAATTAGAAACTCATATTGAAGGCGTTTAGGTTTGCAAGCAGTTCTTGGATCATGACAATAGCACTCTAGTAACATCAAAAAGAAGAAAGTTTGCATTGATCTGCGCAGAACGATATCTTCACACGTTTGCCGCTTCTTACAGACAATCTGTTCCTAGATCAGTGAAAACTGTGGTACCTTTAATTGACAAACTCAAGGATGTTATGATGACCATCATACCTGACAATTCAATTCTCTCCAGGGCATTGAAAAAGTATCTTATGCAAAGACGGTTCAATCAGCAGTATTGGGAAACCTTGAAGAAATTCTGAAATGTGTCTCATCTACTTCGATCGGCATTTCAGGAACTGTAAAAAGAGTCACCATATGCTCTGTGGAAACTTTCATGTCTTTGATCGAAACTAAATCTACCCTCATATTGACAGACTATGCTAAAGAATGAGATTGCCTTATTAAACATGTAGTCAGAAGGAAAACGTATGTTTTTAGCTTGATCGTTTAGCTCCTTTGCTATAAACGCTTGATGATCATACCGGCTTTTGTTAGCTTCGAATGGTACGAGATGTTTGCAGACGAGCAGATGAAGTCTAACACTGTATCAGAGCGCTGTGCTCATGGACATGTTCCATACCTTGATGGTCTAGACTACGATTGGAAGGGACAAAGTAAAAAGTGTGATGGAATCTTCAGCAGACCAACAGCAGAAAAAAAAAGGAACGGCACTATCAAAAACATGCATGATTCAACTGTGTTGCTGGAAGCAGTGGTTGGACAAGATTACAATGCTTACTTCACTAAACGAAAAAAAAAAGAAAACGTGTGCGTTTTCATTGTAATTCAATTGAAAGGCCTTTAGGCTCTCGGCCACTTGCCTAAATTCTGACAGCCCTGGAAAGTTTATTGAAATATTTAGCCTGAGTTTAAAAAAGGTTCACCACACTGTAGGGGGAATGGAAGGGACTCTGACTGTTGTCTCCCCACCTCCCGTTCTAATAAAATGCATTAAGCCATACACTTTATACATGTTTGATAAATAAAGAGAAAATGGCAACATAGTCAGAGTTTTCGACTCTTGGTCTACAATGCAGCTTTGCTTTCTTTTGAGAAAACAATAGAAAAGAGCGCTTTCGTCGTATTGCTATTCTCCTTAGTTCTCAATTGTGTGTTTCTTGCTTAAAGAGTACATCTGATGTGGGTTTATTAATGTTACAATAAATTGGTTCTTGCATATGATTGCCCGCTAGAGTGTATCCACAGTAGATGGTTTACTAGAGATGTCAAATTTGCTATAAAAAAGAGAGTTGTACAATCAACCTTGTCAAAATGTGACAGTATTCTTTATCATAAAGTGAAAGCAGGACAATATAGATAAATTCAGTTTGTTTGTTACAGTCGCTACTTTAGTGTCTGATTTTGTTTTCTACTGACAACATCTTTAATGGCTGTCATATAGATCTTTCCTTTCTGTCGTCTCTCTCCTTATTTTCATCGCCTTTTTCTGTAGAATAGGATGACTTGTCATGAGAACTCCTAGACTCTCTTACAAAACTTAAAAACAACACTAATTTGCAAACTGACATCATTTTGTAAACTCCTTTTTTTTTTTTATTATTTCAAAGCTAATCTTTCTTAACACGTACAATATACCGACTGGTAACAGAAGCCAACAAGGCCATGAGACCACCAAAGCCCAAGACAATAGCTACATTTGATTGACCTTGACTAGCATCTTTTGAAGCAGCAAAGATCACGGAAGAAATAATAGCTACTGCAAACTGAGGGAACACAATATACATGTTGTGTACACCCAAGATCATGCCAGCATCAAAATCATCTCCTTTCTGTTGATCCTCAGCTGGAACAGGTGTCTTCTTTCGGCGTTCATCTTCGAAACTGACGTATTCACCTACAAGAGAGAATGGAATCCAGAGCACAATAGCCCATGGAATACCCATGATCGCCAAGATGATGGTAGCAGCTGTGACAGACCGGATAAACCAAGCAGACAATAGGCAGGCGGCAATAATCAGCTGAGAGCAAGTATAGACATTCAAGAGCGATAGCCACCAGGTCTTTTGAAACCGCATGACAAGGGCTGGGATGACCATGCCGGCAACTACAGAGACCATCGAATTACATAAAAGTGCAAAAGACCCAGCGCGAGTTCCCTCGGCCCAGTTGTCATCACCAGGTAGAGCAGGATGGGATGCAAAATAGAGATCCGAAACCCATTGTGTACTAAACTGAATGTCAGGTGGCGTAACAAAAACGCTTACATAACCTATCTCTTACCTATAGAACAAATAAGGAAACCAACCCATCCAAGCAAAGAATTGAGTGTTACAGAGTGATTGGATAGGCTTGGGTAAGAAACGGAAAGCTCGCCAAATGTATTGAAGTGTGTGGTACCAAGGACTATCATTCTATTAGCCCTTTTCTTTAAAAAAAAACAAATCTATCACTTACACATCATCTTGTTCTTCTGTTTCAACAAAAGGAGTTTCCTTGACAACAAAGCAAGTGATACCTAAAGTAAGAACAAACACAAACATGGCCACTATACAAAAAACCTTGATCTGAGAATCACCAAGCCATGGACAATATTTAACCAAATCGACAAAGCCGACAAAATAACCAATCACCATGGCCGAATTACTCATACGAGCACTCCATGCGTTTGCATATTCCTGCTGCCAGAGAGGAGGAATGTCTAAAATTAATGCACGACAGATGGCCTGGACTGCATTTAAAGTAAAATCAAGAAAATAAAAAGCCGATACAGCAACAACAATAGCAAACAAGCGAGCCTATTCGAGTAAACATAAATAAAAAATAATATTCAGGACTTATTCAGAACTATACCATTTGTTCAAACTGTTCTGTTGGGTAATAGCTGGCAATCCATGCACCACATTCTTTGGCATAAGCTACACCCACCATAGATACACACGTCAAGAAACCAGCACCCACAATAAAAGGTCGACGTTTACCAAAACGAGAGGTACATTTGTCACTGAAAGCACCAATCAACTAAACAAACACATAAATCATCTGCTATACCCATTGTCTAGCTTTACTTACAGGTTGTACAAGTAAGCCGGAAAGTGGACCGGCCAACCAGACCAGAGCCGTCAGCTCCTTTGATAAATCAAGTGATAACAAATAAGGTGTACCATAGCTTTGTAGAAAAAAAAATTGAGCAACACAAAAACACCCATTTTCTTTCATTTTTACTCACGATAATTCTACTGTCCCTGAATATATGTCGTCAATGAATGAATTCTAATTTTTTTTTTCTTAATAAACAAAATCTTACATGTAAATTGTACTCCAGCCATACAAATAGTTAAACCCAATATTTGCATTAGATCAAGACCTGCTTCTCTTGAAACATTCTCAGTGGAAGGAGCATCCGCAATAGTGCCTATGCTATGGTAAGTGGAAGGATCAAAAGAAGACCGTCTTCTTCTGGCTTTCGGCCTCGAGACAGGAGGCTTTTGCTGTTGTATTAATGGAGAATGTTCACTGGGTGCCATTCGTATCTATAGACAAAAAAAAAAGATAAAATAAAATAAAGAAAAGCAATGAAAAAAAAAAAGAGAAACGAAAATCACAGACCCTTATTTATAATCCACACTTCATTTTGCTTTATCAGATGATATTAAGAGAGGACAAAGGAGAGGGAGTTATTAGGGAGCCCTATTTTTGCTACCCCACAATATCATTAAATAAACGAACCAATCAATGAGCACACAAAGTCATCTGTTGAAATGGTCCTCTCTCCTTTTTTTTTTAGTCAAGTTTATTTTCAAATATTGACGAAATTCCTCTATATTATACATAAATGCACTCTTTTTCTTTATTAAAATCATTTCCCTCCCCTAAGCAACAACTTCATTTGAGGCACTTTGTTGTTCGCGTCTCTTAATAGTGGTAGCAAGTACTTGTGATCGGAAAGAAAGACCCTTTGTACGTTCAATCACTTGTTGGTATACAGATGTGATTGGTGTGTTCATAATAACCGTGTTCTATTCATGCGTCAGTTAAAGGGGGGTGAGACAAGGATTGTCATTAGTTTTCTTACCTCTTCAAAATCAATCTTTGCGTCAACGCGTGTATCTCTGATCAAGTTGACAATCCACTTTTCACCTTCTTCTTGAGACAAGTTCAATCTCTGCGACATTTGCCTATAACAAAAAGAACCGGATCAGAAACCCTCTTTCTTAAACCCTAACAAATATAAAGAGAACCTACTTGATATTGATCTTTTGGTGAATTCTGCAGTAAGTTTCAGAAATGAATTGTCTGGCACTTTCCATGAAATCTTCGTGAGTAGCGGCCAAGAAGAAATCGTTGCTCAAGACATCTTCACACTCCTTCAACTTCTTTTGAGCACCTTCAAAATCGAAGCGAACAAAGAGGGCTTCGACAAATTCAGTGACAGGATCTTGGTATTCATATACTTCTTGCTCAATAATCTTGACCAATTCCTTCATTTGGTTCTTTCTACGTTTGTTGGTGACAACGGCTGTGGCGAGATAACGCAAGATCCAAGGACAAGATGTTTGAATGGTGTTGATGTATTGAGGTGTAAGGAACATATCGACAATGCCATCACGGCCCTTGGGGTGGTTGAAAAAGACAAACAAGGACCAATGAAGAAGCCAGGTGCGTTGTTGAAGTTGTTGTACGGGTGATGTGAAGTTCTGTCATAGACATCAGTCATTAGTCTATGGTTGAATCCTTTTCTCTCTCTCTCTTTCTTACCTTTTGGTCAATAGCTTCCTTCAACTTTTGCATTTCTTCTAAAGCAGCATCCCAGTTACCGGTCAAAATCTCAGCAGCCATCTTACCCCAAGTGGCAGAAAGAGAACGCTCAGCATCAGTAGACTAATTGAACGATTAGTAACTGATTGTCTCTCGATAAATGCATGTTGCTTACCAAAACACGGTAATGGTAAAGATAATCAGCAGCACCTCCATAATCACCACAGTTGTATTGGAATTGACCGAATTCGTACAAAATGTTGATAGAATCGTCAGTGAACTAAAATGATGGTCAATGCGTTGCCTTAATCTCGTCTATGGTTGACTTACCTTGTAGTTATCCTTCAAGTATTGTAAGTTTTGAGCCTTGTCTTGACGAAGAGCAGCAATCACTTCGGGCTTTTCAAGAACATTCATGACTTGTTGGGCCTTGGCTCTCAATTCTTCCATTTGAGACAGGACCTTTTCTCTCTTTTCAGCAAATTCTGTTTATAATTTTATCAGTGTACTGCATATGTCTCTACTTGTGTCTTGTCCTGACCTTTAGGAGTTTCCTCAGTCTTGTGAAGCTTCTTGTACAAGTCAAGAACAAAGTCGACCATGTTGGAGTTTTTGAATAAGTCGTATTTAGCTTTAAGCAAATCGTCAAGCACATAAACCTATACACAAACAGTGAGTTATTTCACTTTATATGAACAAGCAGTCCTTTTACCTCCTTCACTTCCAAGAATTCCAAAAGAGGAAAAACAAGGTGGCGATCCAAGAAAGGGATCATTCTTAAGGTCAAATCTTGAGCTGCTGCCATCTTTTCTGTTTCTGACCTCGACAAAGTAGATGAAGAAATAATAACAGAAATAATAATGAAAAAAAAAAGTACGAGAATAACTTGAAAATTTTTATCCTCAAAGTGCAGTCACTACGTGTTTAGTATGGTTCTTTCCCCCCCTCCTTTATTCATGACTCAAAGTTACCGAGATGTAACAACAGCAGAGATAAAACAAAGGAAAGCCTTTCGTGTTTTGGTGAATACAACATGCTTATAGAGCGTTATTGTATGTCCTTGACAGATAGGCAATGTTACTATAGAACTCAGTTGTATGCCCTAAAAAAGAAAGAGGGAGGAAGGAGAGAGAGAGAGAAAGGGACTATTTTTACTGGCTATCCCTGAGGAGAGAGAGGGGAAACAATGAAGGCGCATTTGTATATTCTACTACAAGAGAACAACTAGAATGGTCATTCTATCACCTGTGATCACGTCAAGCCAAGCTATATGGTGTTCGTTTTGTCATTGTTTAACCTGACTTGTAATTCATATGAATGGTAGCACTTTCTTGTCTGTTGATCGTTTCAAGGAGTAGTTCTATGCACTTACCGTATCACATTTCTGTACCTTATAATTCTTACCAAATGAGCCACACTCTAGAACAAAAAACTAGCATGTTTCTCTTCTTGCCTCTTTTTTTTTTCAATTATGTACCTCTTGCTCTTTGTCTGTGCTACACTTGCTCTCCCTTTAAGGCTCTATTCAGTTTTGATCTATATGGTCATAGAAAACAAGAAGATTGGCCTGTCTGTTCACCATCATGAGATCAAATGTAAAAATAGAATAGGAATAGCCATTATTGACATGGTCTTAATTTGGTTAACGCATAACTTTGGCCTTAAAAAGTGAATTTAATAAAAGACCGACATTGATTGGCCAATTCACGAAATACTCTATTTGTTCAAAAGAAAGAGGGGCTATGACTAGTCGTAACAAAGCTAAGTATCGTCTGGGATAGTTCAATAGTTTCCTTTTGTTATAATCGCCTGACTCTATTTACTGATAAATCTCGTTTGGGCATGAAGTTTCAGAGAACAGCATTATGTTCTAAGACTGCCATGATGACTGGTATATTATCACCAAGTTTCTTTACTTTTAGCTCGGTGTATTGCTTTTGATCTCAACAACAAGTACTCTCAAGCATTCCATTACCTGTTTGTTGTTTAGCAAAGATTTATCTTTGCTATGCATACACCTTACAAAGAGACATTGGATGATTATTCCTATTTCGAGAAGAGACATTTGAAATTTTTTTTATCAGTGCCTTTCTTATCATTTGAAGGAATAGAGACATTTCATTGTACCACGATTAGCATTATGCCCATCATCGTGTTTTAACATTGACTCTTTCTTTTTACACTATGCATATTAAGACAGCACTTGTTCAGTTATTTGTAGACTCTATAAAGAAATTACTTGTCTAGAATCTTTTTTTTCAAATGCTGTTTGCTGACTTTTTTTTTTATTGCATGCTTCCCCCCCCCCTCCGAGAAATGCACATAAGCCAACATCTAAATGGAGTTTGTATACTCTAGTTGGTACATTGAAGGTGACTTGAGACCTTGTCAGCTAAACATGTGCCTTTCGATTATTCCCTGTCGAAAGACCAGGTTTCTTACGAAATGATGCTGCCTTGTGGTTCTGTAGAGAAATTGTCTTTTGTTCACAATTTTGGTCCAGCTTAGCGTTTTCAAATAAGCATATGCTTGTATTACTTTGTTCAAGAAGCTTTTTTTTTGTCTTGTTCTACCATGAATAATGCACCCATACATAAATCATAGATTATTTAGATAATGATCCTAGTCAGAAATGACAGGTGCATCTATCCTTATCTTCCCCCCTTTTGCTTTCTTTAAGAATAAATCCTGTTGACTGATATTGTTTGGTATTGAAGTCAAATAAGCTTATTCAATTTATGTTTGAAAAACTAAAATAAGTAAATCTTGTGTACAAACAGTGTTCAGCACTCTATTTGTTCACTGCCTAGTCTAGTCAAATCTGCAAATTTTTTTTATAAGCTGCTAATTACCTGTGATAGAATAACAAGTTCCATAGGTCTGATTTTAATGTTAAATTTACACCAACCATTTACATTATGCGGAACAGATTAAAATTGCTTTTTTGGTCTTCTTTCTTGACCAGAATATAAAAGTACTTTTTTTTTCCTTACATACATCCAGGATTTGCACTTCAATAGAGTGGTTATTTCAAATGATTCAAAACTGACCATTCTCTTTGCTGTTTCTTGAAAATTATGCCTTTTTATTTATTTTTTGAATGTAAGATCCCATAGTGCTGATGGTGTCACCTTCTAAATGGGGTAATGCTATTATGTTTGTAATTTACTGGAAGAAGAAAAAAAAAAAAAGAGGGGGAGTGAAGTGGGGGTATCATCTTTTTTTTTAAGTGTATGTGGTTTTCGCCTTTCTTTTTTGGGGGAAAAAATAGATAGAATGAAATTTATGCCAATCTTAATTCATCTGTTGTTAGGCTACTAAGGCTGATAGAGGATTGTGACAGATAACTAGATGGTAATGATGATTGAACAATCATAGAATGTCTCTTTTTTTCAACAGTAATAGAAGTTGAGTTCAAATGATGTGGCGGTGAAGCTGAATCTATGCAATCCATATCCTCATCTTCCCTATAATAAAGTTGTCTTTTACTGCTGTGTCGAAGTGATTTGGGATGTTTCGTCCTTAGCACAACGACTTTGTAAAGTTCTTCATTACTCTTGTTGGTAGGGGAATTGGGTCGTTTAGATACATGTTGTAGAGGTGCAACGTCCAAAATCAACTCAGACTGACTGGTGAATGGTACAATACTATTGTTCCGATTCGGGTGCGACATTTCTTTGATGTAGACAGGAGGGTGGCAAGGCATGGTATTACGACCAGGAGGTGTGATGACACTGTCCCGAATGATGGATTGCTTCCATATAGATAATAACGTATCGCTGTATTCAATAAGAAATGTCCAGATTTTAGTCCATTTCGCATTGGTCTCGATGAATAGCCCCATGTCGTTCATCAGCTTTAATCGAGCGTGTTTCTTTCGAGAAGGGATATCTTTCAGGTGTTGTTCAAGCCCTGTACAGACAGGTGCTAGCACAATCGCAAGTGCTTCAGGATTCATCATGTTGATGTTGGCATGAGCTTGAATTTGCGAAGATAGTATGATGATATAGTAAATGAGATGAAAGTGTTCTCGAGGTAATTGTTGAATCATGGAAGCAAGTGTATTGATAGTGGATTCATCTAAAAAGGACTCATCTAAATCATCAAGCTGTGAGTCAAACTAGATAAAGTAAAAAAAGAAAGACAAATTTTGTAAAGTTCACTTACCATAAAACTGAAGAAATTTTTCATGAGAGGCAATTGGGATAACAGGATCAGGTAATTGCCTAAGGAACTTTTTTACAACGCCTGTGATAGCATGTATATCATACTGTCTTAGATCCAAGTATTTTCCATAAGTTGGGGGTGCATCAAAGTCGATCAAGAGGTGCTCTACCTCAGGTGCAGCGCCTGATAACCTAAATATGCCTTCTGTATATAAACCTAAGTTGTACAAAGGGAAAGAGAGAAAAAAAAATTGAGTTTTTGTTATCGCTTATGTTTTGTTTTGCTTACCTCGTTCTAAAATCTCTTCAAAACATCGATAAACAGGATCAGGTACTGTAAGTCCATATTCAAAATTGGTTGAGCCACACAAACTAGCTGACTTTAGAGGTGCACCAAATATGCCTCTGGTAATTAAAGGACCTATTGTTTGATATCAATGACATGTTTTGAGGTATCTTTCTGTTGTTATTGTTTACCTTTTCTATTACTATAGCCCATGCTATTGAGGAAATGATGTTTACCACTTTGTAGAAAAGTTAACAAATTTCTCTGTCTTTTCTTTTCAGTGATATCATTGCAAATCATGATGAACAATACTGAGGCAAAAAAAAAAAAAAAAAAGAAAAGCAGAGAAAAAAAGGGAAGCGAGAGAGAGAGAAAAAGAGAGAAAAGGAGGGAGAGCGAGAAAGAGACAAAGAAGAAAGGAAAAAAAAAAAAAAAGAGTTGAAAAATGAAAATAAACAGAATCGGTACTTGAAACCAATGAAACTTATGCAAGTGTAGAAAGTGCGAAATGATGAAATGCGTTTGATAATTAAATTCTTGACTGTTTTTGGGATAAGTCAAAGCTGTAACACAACTTATCAAAATAAGCTTCTTTTCTGTCATGTCAAGAAAGAAGATGATACAAAGTTTATGTCTTTAACATCATCATGATCTAAAGCAATACTTTTTCCATTGAATGGGGGAGGGGAGGCTTCTTTAAACTTTTCAAAAAAGTCATCTTATGCTTTATTCAACTTACCATTGACATCCATAAGCATGGACTATAGTACTTTCTAGTGATGACATAGTATCAAGCAAAAGAGAAATCTTATTGTCTGTGCAGATTATAAGGTTAGGCTGTTTTTCAATCACTCTCGTGAAACATACATCAATCTTTTTTTTTGTCATTGTTAAACAAGATGTGTAGCAACAGTTCTACTTGGTTTATATTACACCCGTTTATCTGACAAGTATGCTTGATATCTGTGTTCAATCTTTTACTATGCATTGAAGTAGAATTAAACAGCTGTCTACTTAAGTTGTAGTGCGATATGATTGCGAATTGAGAAACAATTACTTATTTACAAGAGACTAACTGCAAACCATCAGGTAGAATGACTCATTGAATGAGACTCTTAAAGAATACTGAATCGCACCTTTTAATAAGGGCTATTTCTGTAGTACAATTTTTTCTCTCAAAAAAAAAAAGAAACATTAAAGTAAAGAAACAAAAAAAAAAAAGACCTTTCTTTTGAATCACTCAGTATTAGCTCTATAACAATGGATTTACGTATGGTTGCTGAGATTTTTTGCAAGTGGTTGCTAAAGAAAAGGGCCTCTGTAGAGTTTGGGGATTTTTTTTTTATCCCGACATGTACCACAACCGAGGCTGGTCAGCAAGACAGAAATTGTTGTCAGCTGCAATTGTCTAAAATTAATTAAAGCGTTGTTTGCTAGGAAGTGGGAACATATAAACATTGGGAAAGAAGATCGCTTTTTTGTGTTTTGATAATAAAGCATCCAATAGGTTTGCTTGTGAATGCGACATGTGCGATTGCAATGATTGGATTCAAATAAAAGCATTTCTTGTATGATTCAAGACAGAAGGACCTTTCTTTTTAAATAGGTTTTGTTCAGTATACCAAAGTATTCTTCTTTGAAATAGAGCTGTAAAAGATTAAAAAAAAAAAAGGTGCCAGAATGACAATCTAATGATAACAAATGAATTAGACTATTTAGTTATCATACAATTATCGCAGATGTATAGGCTAATTCGATTTGCTTCAGCCTATACCTCCACACTTCTTGGGAACAATAGAAGCAGTACTATATACAAGTTTGTTTAATTTATAAAGTGTTATTTCATAAAAACCTTATTTTTAAATGAATAACGTAAACTCCTTCAAAATGGTTATGTTTCAGATTAATGGCAGCTATACCATTTTGGCTATAGAGAACAAAAGCTTAAATCAAACAGGAAATGATTCTCTCATTATCACACTAAAGCTCACTGAAATAATCTTTTGCTATTGATAGCATAAATAAAAGTGCTTCACGAAAAAGAAAGGGGGTTACAACATTTTATTCGCACTCGTTGCCTTACGTTTTTGAACTGTCTCTCTTTTTTTGAGTAACCTGAAAAAAAAATCATACAAAAAGCTAGTATCTGAGCACATATTTGACCAGCGTCTCTGCTTACGATAGTAGTGTAAACAAAGCCTTAGGATTCGAATTTGCAAAACGACCCGAGATCTGATAGACTATTTCTTTCTTTCTTTCTTTTTGTTCCTATTAGAAGGGTAAACATAAAGGCAAATAAGACCAATTTCGTCATCGTTTTAATTTACGCCTTTTATGGAATCTGGCAGCTTCTGTAGAGAACACAACAAGATGAATTCAAACAGCATAAAATTTATTCATCGTCAGTAAAGCTTTTTCTTTTTTTCTGATATTTCAGAGGTATTTTCAAATAAAAACACTATGGCAATCCTGTACTTGTTTATACTGGGGGAGTTACTTTATGCATGATGTGAACAAGGTTTGAAAGATTACTCAAGTGTTGATGAAAACTGTGCATCACAGGCAAGTCATTCATTGTTTTGAACCAAGAAATCTCATTTTTTTGGGCTTTAAACTGTCGATCTGTTTTGTGATTCTGCTTAATTATTAAAGTTTATTTTGTTTTAGTCATGTTTGATCGGCTAATAAGATTCGGAATTGAAAAAAGAAAAAGTATATACATGTCTAGCAAAAGCAGAGAAAAGAAAACTATATCAAGCTTTTCTACAAAAAAAAAAAAAAAGACATGCCCAGGTAGAACTTTAGAAAGCAAGTTTTTTTTTTTTATTGATCGCCTCTATTAAAGTGATTTGACTTTATAAGCACTGTTTAGATGATGAAACAAATCTATACCAAATTTGTCTTGCTGGGTTGAATATGCTTATAATCGAGGTACTACAGTATTCTAAGCCCGCTTAGACATTGATATGTTGTTTAAGCCAAAGATTCCAAGAAAATAGAATGGTTTAGAGAGAAAGCAGAACGAGATCACTCTTCTTTCCTATGTGTATATGAGTTCCATACAGCAGTCATTTATTATGCATGGCTATAGTATAGGCGTATTCAATGAATAGAACAGAGACAGTGACACGCATTTTGCTTCACTCTGGACAAAAAAAAAAAAAAGAGAGGGCGTGTTTAACAGCCATTCTTTCTTCTCGTTCTCTCTTCTTTTCCAAAAATAAAACCGTTTGGAAACTACTATGTTTGAATGTTGAGTTCTGGAGATGTAAGATAGAAGAGAAAGAGACGGAGAAGAAAACAAAAGAGAAAAAAAGATATCAAGGTCCAACCATTGGCTTTGAAATAGTATTAGTACGCCGCTGTGTACAAAGAGGCCCTTCTGCTTTGGATGGAAGCATTGCTATTGAAAAGGCTGTATTTCTTTTGTGTTTCATGCCGTCTTATTTAGTATCCATAGAAACGACTTTATTAAATTGTGACTTGATAGAGTATCTAAGGAGTGCATACAAAAAAAAAGGTGCATATACGTTATCCAAATATGCGCACCTTTCTTTCTTTCTTTCTTTCTTCATTCATCTCTAATGCGTATTCTTTTCCTTTTCTCTATCTTTTTGTGTTGTATATACGCTGAGTCACGTCGATTTGAATCCGGACATTCATCCAATTATGGTGATGAACACAACAAGGAGTAAGCAGGTATTCAGCATGTTTAACAGTCATTCAAATGATTCCATAGACACATCCAAGAGCACTTGAAAGCACTTGGCAAAGGCGGTGAAGATATCGATTTGACTGAAGAAGACACACTCTACTATCTCTTTCTGATTCATGATCTGAATGGCGATGGGTTCTTGGATGGCCATGAACTCAGAGTGGCTATGAGTGATTTTGATCACCAAGACAATAAGGGTACAGAATTTGATCTTTCCTTGGAAGAAGTTACTAGAATGATTGATCATGTTTTGGGTGAAGATGATAAGAATGGAGAGTAAGTATTACTTATTAGAAGACGTTCTATACTGATACTGCTCATAGTGGTTTGATTTCCTGGTCAGAATACCTTGAAAGTCAATTGTACCATGACGACAATGGGGAATAGAAAGAGGACTTTGAAATAAGCTGCCCCCTTTTTTTTTTTTTTATTATTATTATTTGATAGCCCAATCAGAAAAAAAATTTTTTTTTTGGATATAAAGTTTGTTTTATTGACAACTTCTCTTTTTCTTCATCTTTTTTTTTTTTTTCTTTACTTGTTGGTTTCATATCTCAACATGGAGGCCTTAAAGCACCTTAATTTCACTCCCGAAACGCCTTTTGGCTTGCCACTCTATCCTATCTTTGAAAAGGCTTATGAAGCTGTTGTCGGTCAACCTGCCTCTGAATTCAGGTACATTCCTTCCGTCACTCCTCTCTCCACTGTGAATGAAGGTAAGCTATTTATTACATAATGGAAACAGAAGGGGGAGGGAACAAGCAAGTCAAGAAAGAGAAGTCGACTTGTCTTTTTTGTTCATCTCGACATCATCTTGTGTACTCATCAGGCTTTCTATAGTGACTATCATATGTATCACCTATTTCGTTACCATCTTTGGTGGTCGTTACTTGATGACCAACCTGCCTGCTTTCAAACTTAAGGTACCTTTCATGATTCACAATGTCTTGTTGACTTTGGTTTCTGCCATTCTTTTGGTATTGATGGTTGAACAAATCTTCCCTATTTTGTACCGTGAAGGCGTCATGGCCGCCATTTGTGCCCAAACTACCTGGACTCAGCCCTTGGAATTGCTCTACTACCTCAACTACCTCGTCAAGTACTGGGAATTGATTGATACTATCTTCTTGGTCTTGAAGAAGAAGAACTTGGGTAAGTAAAAGGATTGGAGTGAGAGAGAGAGAGAGACTGGCGAAGCTCATTATTTTCTCGGTTTAAAATAGAATTCCTTCATTATTACCATCACTCTATGACTATGGTTCTTTGTTTCACACAACTTAATGGCCGTACTTCTGTGGTAAGCTATATGTCATTTTCATGTGAAAAGCGGAGGGTGTATATCTGACTTTTTTTTTTCGGTATAGTCTTGGGTTCCCATCGTTCTCAACTTGACTGTCCATGTCTTTATGTATTATTACTACTTCCGTACTGCTGCTGGTGCCAAGATCTGGTGGAAGAAATACTTGACCACCCTTCAAATTACTCAATTCATTATTGATCTCTTTGTCATCTATTTCTGTACCTACACTTACTTCACCTTCACCTACTGGCCTCATTTGCCCAACTTGGGTAGCTGTGCTGGTACTGAAACTTCTGCTCTCTTTGGTTGTGCTCTCTTGTCTTCTTACCTTGTTCTCTTCATTAACTTTTACCGTATTACCTACCAAGCCAAGAAGAAGGCTGCTCTTAAGCAAAAGCAACAAGAAGCTGCTGCTAGACCCAAGTCCAAGAAGGTCTAAGCAAAACAAAAAAACTATCTATTTATTACATAAGAAAAAAAAAGAAACCAATTTTTCAACTAATAATTTTACACACTATCTAGTTTAACACAAAAGTAATAAACATTTTTTTTTTCTGAATTGCAACACGTGCTTTTTTGACAATGTAGCCTTTTCACTAAACACACGAGAAAAAGAAATGAAAGAAGATTTCGGGATAAATAGAGAGGCCGAAATTGGTCTCAGGTTAGGTTACTGCTAATCATTTGTTTCTTTTTGGTTCTTTCTTTACTACTTTTTTTCTTTACACCCAAATGAAACGCAACTGAATCATACAAAATAGCAACCCATTGCTAGTCAAAGTCATTTTCTCAACAAAAAAAAAAAGAGAGAGAGGGGGGATATTGATTTAATTAAGGCAATTGATTTTCTAAACCCAAAAACATTTGATATAATATTTGAGCCCAACTATCAAGTGGACCAGGAATACAATAGCGTACACAATCGTGTCCTCCAACATGTCCATCAGGTCGAAGATCAGTCAGGGCAGCCAAATCAACAAATACACCGCCAGCGGCTTCTACAATGGCGCGGGCCATGGCATTACGACGAGTAAGTTCACTCCAACCAAAGGGCAGCTTTTTCAGTTGCTCATCTGTCAATGGCTTTTCAATTGGTCCTGTTGCATCATCGCAGAATGGATGACCAATACCTGTAGAACGATAGATAATCAATGAGTTGGTAGCAGGGCCATCGCGAAGGGTGCGCAGGGTACGGATGAGTTCGTTCATGAACGTTTCATCCGATTCCCTTACAGGAGAACGGTTAATGATAAGAATAGGATAATGCTTCTGAAGTGTGGCTGAGGCAAAGGGCCATTCAATGACTTCGGCTGTAGGGTGACCATGATTTGCATTCATCTTCCGGCGAAGAGACAGAACATCGTTACGGAGATAACGAAGTCGGGTATCAGGATAAGGAGCAGTACAGACTGTATGGTCTGTCATTTCAGAGAATTTCAGTATACCAAGTTATCTCTGTCTTTTTTTTTTTCTTATCTTAGCCCTACCTTTACAGTTTAACTCGCCAAAACAAATGGCAGGTCCATCACGTAATGAATCCAAAAAAACATCATGAAGCTGATATTGTACCAAGTCACCCACAAGCATCATATGACGGCCATTGAGTACTCGACACCAATTGGCACTATCCATATCGATACCTGGATCGCATTTTGACTTCCATCTATATCGGACTGCTTCCCGATGTCCTAGGCCACCACTCTTTTTAAACTTTCGGTCACAGGAGCCATAGAGAGGATCTTGGAAATGAGGCATTGTCCAGTGGTCTGACTGGTTGAGGGGTATCCATTCGCCTGTTGTCCAACAATCAACAAGAGAGCGAAACTGACGCGCTGCCTCGGGATTGTTTGCATAGACAGAAGATCCTCGAATGCCTTTGATGTCCTTGAAGGCTTCTCTAGCTGTTGCCTTTGCTTTTCTGACCATATCTTCCTGTAGTGCCTGTCGCTCTTTTGTGGACAAGTGAGTAGTGGTATATTCAGGATACTGCTGTAATAAGGTCAGACTGGGATGACCTTGAGTGTACCAAGGAAGATCGTGAAACAACCTTGTTGGGTCAATCTTGAGTTTGCTGAATGTGCTTGCTGTTTTTCGTACGGGCGATGGGACGGTGAAACTGCTTAACAGATGAACAGCAAGTACAACACTCAGTAGGTAGAGCACGAGTCTTGGCCAGGTTATTCTTCGCCATAGACTCATTTGCACTCTGCTTGCTGTAACCATAAAATAATAATAAAAAAGGAAAGAGAGAGAAAGAGAGAGAGAGAAAAAAAAAAAGGCAAGAGTTGAATATAGATTTAGAATCCCTTCTTTTTGTATTACTTGTCGATCTTTTTCTTTTTACAGCTCAAGTGGCTCCAAAAAAAAAAAAAGTTTTTTTATAGGTCCAATCATATTTTTATGAATAAATTGTTATTGCAACATTTACATTATTTCCGGAGATTGCTTGTCCTTGGTACGCATAAGAAACATCAACACTGTTTTTCATGCTTCTAAAACATGTGTATTGACTTTGTATCGTTTTGACTTTTGAACTTTGTAGGATATAGAGAGACACCATTTGCGTATCAGACCATACTCAGCAACCAGTGCTATTTCTCATAAGCTACTGATTTTGTCAATTACACCCAGATAATGTTTTTTTTTTTGTTGTATTCATATTTTGATCAGCTAGAAGGACGATTGAGAAAACGATCCATGACAAGTATTAGGCTTTTTTTTTTTGCTTTTATTTTATTTTCGTATGGTTCTAGGCAGCTCAGCCCAAGTTTCCTTTTAACAGCTAAAAGATAATTAATATAAAACTACTCCTGAAGCTTGAAAGAGGATGGAATGACTCACCTTTAGAGTCGACTTTATGGAAGGCTTCTTTTTTAGTTTGATAGATAGAGTGCCAATCTCTTTATAGAGTGAAAAAAAGAAGACATCTCGATCACTGTCTGTAGCAACTCGGGTTGTCTCAAATCAAGTTGAACATCACATTCTAAGCTGGATACCCGGATATACTAAATTTTCTGCCAAGACGCATCTCATATCGTACATAGACTGCGCTTAAAAAAAAAAAAAGTCTAAGCAACGCATAATAATATACCGACTGTGAAACACAAATGCTTTCCTATATGGATAGAGGCAATGAAGAAATATTACCATAGTTCATTTCTATTTTTAATTATTTATAGCATAAACTGACACTTGCAAAAAATTAATCTTTTTTGATTTGAAACTGCAATGAAGATGTTCTTTGAATGTTGCATAGTGTCATTTGCTTGATGAATCTCTGGGTTCTAAATGAATTCAAGATTCTAGATTAATAAAGCTTGCTTCAAAAAGGTAGAATTTAACCTTGGTAACTAAACTGGCTTGATTGAGAAACACAATAGAGGGTGCGAATTGTCGAATTCTAGATAGCAACAAAAGCATGACAGCGATCAAGGACAGAAATGACAGGCTACCTTCATTGCTCAATCAAAGACTTGTCCTCTTATTTCTTTTTGTTTTTCTCTTGGAATAACTTTGGCTCAAATACGTGTGTGTCATATATGTGAAGTCTATTATCTCAATAACTTTGACTGTTCAAAAACAATCAAAACATCTATTACTGAAATTTGAGAAAAATTAATTTGTAGTCACGTGATCTTCGCCTTCTGAACAATTGACCATAGCGTAGCGAAGGTGCTAATTTTGTTACCGAACGTAGGTTCGGTTTGTAATATGCTCGTTTTCAATACTGGTCTTGGGAAGAAAAAAATAGACGGTTCAGGAGAATGTCTTTGCAAGGAACTCGTAAATAATTCATCTGTTTTGCTTCGATCTTGACAATAGTTGAAGATACAATCTGTGCTGATACTAAAGTAGTATTTTCTGTTCAACAGGTTACAACCGAATCACATGACACTGTTTTATTGTATTATAACCTATAAGTGGTCAATTACTTTCTTTTGATTATATAAGCTTAATACAAATCAGGTTCTAGAGACATTCAATTGGTATGAGGCATGATGTCTTGACAAAGTTTAAAGGTTATAGTCGTATTGCTTCTCTGAGAAAAGCATACAAATAGGTGAAATTTGGTAGCTTGTCCTTGGGAGCTTAATCATATCCTTGAAAGACAGGATTACATCCAGCTTAATCTGATTGGCCTTGTGTAATTGATTTGATTTGGTACTTTCAAAATTAACTGAGGCAGTTCCGCATTGATTTCTTTTATGTGAATTTGATTTCACTCGGTAGGAAATTCCACAAGCTCGTAACTCCTGAAGTGCGCTTGTAATAAACAAACAATACAATGTTTGCTTAAAACTACATTGTAACCCTTGAAGCTTGTTCGTCCATTCTAGTGCCATTTGTTTACTCTATGGCGATCTTTATTTTTCCTTGCCCGATTATCTCTTCACAAAGGACCTGTCTCGGCTCTAATCAGTTCATTCCCGGTTACACGTGATCGTGGCAAAATGCTTTTCAAGTTGATATAATAAAAAGAAAGGCCTATTTTTCTTTTTTTTTTCTCTCCCTCTCTTCCTGTCATCTCTCATTAAATCATGTCTCCTGCCAACACCAATCAGTGCTTGAAAACTACTTTGTGCTTTGCCATTCAAGATAAAATTGGCGCTCTTGAAGATTGTTTGACTGCTATCAAAGCCATGGACATCTCGCTCACTCGCATTGAATCGTAAGCAATCAATGAATGATATTTGACTTTCTTGTTTCTAATTGGGATTCAATGACAGTCGTCCTAGCAAAACTAAGGAATGGGACTATGATTTCTTTGTTGATTTTGATGCCAGAGATGCCGAACAAGTCTCTAATGTGATTGAAGGTCTCCGTAAACATACCAAGGATGTCCGTATCATTGGCTCAGATTCTACCGGTGGTAAGTTGTGAAAAAAAAAACATTTTTGAGTTTCTGTTCCCGGATATTCATATCGTGAGAAAAACAATAGACAGTGTACCATGGTTCCCACGCAAGTTGACAGATTTGGATTCTTTTGCTGAAAAGGTCTTGGAGATGGGTGAAGAACTTAGTAAGTGATGCTGCATATATGTGTGTCTTGTTACTCATTCTCTTTGAAAAAATATTAGGCTCTGATCACCCTGGTGCTCAAGATCCCGTTTACCGCGCTCGTCGTGCAGAAATTACCCGCATTGCCAAAACTTTCCGTACTGGCCAACCTGTCCCTGAGATCGAATATACTGCCGAGGAGAATGAGACCTGGGGTAAAGTGTTCCGTAAGCTAACCTCCATGTATCCTACCCATGCTTGTCGTGAGCATCAATATGTTCTGCCTCTCTTGATTCAAAACTGTGGCTACAGCGACAAGAAAATTCCTCAAATTGAACAGATTTCAAACTTCTTGAAGGATTGTACAGGTTTTACTGTTCGTCCAGTTATGGGTTTGTTGTCCAGTCGAGATTTCTTAAACGCCTTTGCTTTCCGAGTGTTCTATTCAACACAATACATCCGACACCACTCAAAACCTTACTATACACCTGAGCCTGATGTGTGCCATGAATTATTAGGCCATGTACCTCTGGTAAGTTTAATTTTCTTTTTAGTGTAAAAAGTGTCATGAATTAATTAAGCTTCTCGAGTAGTTTGCAGACCCTGACTTTGCAGACTTTTCACAAGAAATTGGTCTTGCTTCTCTAGGTGCATCAGATGATGATATTGCAAAATTAGCTACAATCTTTTGGTTCACAGTTGAATTCGGTTTATGTCGACAAGATGGAGAAATTAGAGCTTTTGGTGCAGGTCTTCTGAGTTCGTTTGGTGAACTCGAATATGCCTTATCAGACAAGCCAGAGCTTCGACCTTTTGAACCACCAAAGACAGCTCTCCAAAAATACCCCATTACTGAATTCCAACCCGTCTACTATGTAGCTGAATCATTTAAGGACGCACAAGAAAAAGTCAGAGACTTTGCAGCCAACATGAATCGCCCATTCTCTGTCCGTTACAACGCCTTGACTCAATCAGTTGAAGTGCTAGACAATAAGGAAAAAGTAGTCCGATTTGCAAGAAGTATCAGAGATGACATGAGAACACTTACCACAGTACTTGCATCATTGTCTTAATAAATTAAGAAAAATTGTTTTCTTTTATGTAAATAAGAAAAAGAAATTGGATGCCCAAATGATGAGTGCTTTATTATTTACATGAATGAAATCCCATAAGAGAGGAAGGCTTAAAGAAGAAAAAGAAAAGGAGAATGCTATATACATGCTGGATATAATGAAAGTTGAAAAGTAAAAAAAAAAGGGGGGAGGGGTATGGTTTTACTCATTCTTATGAGATTTGTTGAGTTTTTCATCTACAAGGACAGAAGCAGACAAAAGTGGAGATGAGGCAGTAGAGTGACTAATAGCACTTTCAAGCATATCAGAGGGAATATCAATATCAATTGAATTCTTTTCTTTGCTGACAAGGGTTGAAAAACTAAATCTTGAGAGTATACTAATACTTCTCTTTTCAAAGAAATTTGGTGAAGTGCCTTGGAGCTCACTACTGTAATACTCTCTTCTTCTTTGGCGCTCTTTGTACCCTAAACAACGACCACAACCATAACAAAACAAGAGGTAGCCAATGGCAGTAGCCATCATAAACACCACAAGACTGATAGGGACAGCAACATGCAAGTGTTCTCGTAGATATAAAATGCTACTACCTATCACGCCTCCATTTCGGCACATACCATCTTGACATCGACCTCCAAAACCACAAGGCGTACCATCAACAAAGTTGCCACTAAAAATCAGACATTTGTTACTGTCAGGTGAGTTGCACAAAAGCTTGCATTCTTCATTGTTGGTTTGGCAAGATTGTGTAATGTTCATCACAAAGCCTCGGGACAGACATTGTTCGTTTCGGGAAGTACATTGACCTGAAGCACATTTGAGTCCATCAAGACCACAAGTCAATCCATCTCTCAAGTATTTGTCAGTTGGACAGATGGATGAATCGCCTGTACAGAATTCAGGTAGATCACAAGGTGTAGCTGCAGGACGACACATGTGTGTCTTTGGTCTCAGTTGACAGTTGTTACAACATCCATCGGTTTTATCTCTGTTTAAGATAACAAAAACTTAGCTTTCTAGACTCCTTTTTTCCCCTTTTGCTTAACTTACTCGCAAACAGCGTCTTTCTTGAATTTGCATGTCTTGGCATCACAGCAAGGTGTGTCTTCTCCAGCTGTGTCACATTCTTCGCCCTCTTCTTTAACACCATTACCGCAGCTGTTTAACTGGTAGGTAGAGTGATGTTCTTCACCTATATCTGTTAAACATTTACCAATTTCAGGAAAGCTGTTGCAGATTGTTCGAATAGAGCATGGACTAAAACTTTGTGCCGAACTGTTACTGACAGCACTCATCATGTAACCTGTTGTTTGACATTGGCCTTCTTCTGATTTGCAACACAAGCAGTCAGGTCCATCACAAGGACAATCGCTAGCTGAGCAATCATGAATTGCGCCTAAATTGAATGATTAATTTCAATTTTTGCATAAATCAGTCTATGTATGTTTCTTCACTTACCGAAACCATGGCCAATCTCATGAGCCACTACTTTCCATTCTTCGCGAGCTAAAAAAACAGTGTATGATTAGAAAGACTGATGCGTAGATTCCCACAATAGACAACCACTTACTAATAGCGGAAACACCTGCCCCAGAGACATATTGTTGTTTACCATCGTTTGATATTTGTACCTCTGCTCCCGAATTGCAAAGTTGCTTTAACCAAGCAAGGCCTACTTCAACACCCGTTCTAGTTTTTTTTTAAACATGTCAGTACAAAAAAATGACAAGTTCATGATTGCTTTCTTAACTACTTACGGGCAATTTGTCATCAAATGCCAAAGACCGGCTCCATCATTTTTCATTTTGGATCGCCAAAGACTAAAATCACTCAAACGATCATTCAGGGCATAGGTAGCATCGCAAGCTCGATTCCAAGCCAATTCAGGATCAATTTTGTTGGGACAAGAAGTATCCATAATCGTCATGTTGATCAAACCCAAAGATACGTTAAACGTGTTTTCAAATAGAGCAGATGCCATGTTAAAGTTGTTGATAATTTGGATGCGCGCATTGTTGACATTTTTGTAATACTTAACATAGGTACAATCAGCAGCTATACAAAAGAAAACAGGTTAATCAAACGATTCATGCTGATACTCGCAAACAATTTATCTGTACCTGCTCCCATATAGTTTACTAAAGTGTACAAATAGCAAAGAATATCAAGAAAAAAAAAAGAGGGAAACATATGCGGTCAGTTAATGTCAGATCTTTTTGCTTTTTTTTTCAGGAGTAAAATGATGCTTACTTTTTCTAGTAGTTGGACATCCCGAGTGTTTATTTTGGCTAAAGAAAACTTCACTTCTTTTGAAGAGAGAAGTCATAGTAGGATTGGAAACTGATGGTCTACTGTGCATCAGATTGTCAAAACCACACATGTGCTGTTGTTGGTCTCTCTTGGTCAATGGTGTTGTATCGGAATCTCTATAGATGACCATTTTTTCAGAATGAGTTGCTTCAACATCCATGGAGCGTTTGACGAGATTGTAATTACTGGTGGCCTTAATATGAAAGATTTCGTTATTGAATTGAAAGGCGCCTTCAATGATGGGATGTTGTTGCCTATAAGAAACTGAATTTAATACATTTAAAATAGCCAACTAGAAAGGTGATACAATACGAAGTCATCAAATCATTTCGAACGATAATTCTAGCCCAACCGAGATCTCGATTGGATTGTTCGGTTCTAGCAGCACCCTTATAAACAAGTGGTCTTTCATAATATGGCTGATCGTGAATTCGTTGTGCCTTTTGTTGATCTACAACAATGGCAGCCTCAGGATGAAATAGGTCAAGATTTGGCTCAAGATGAAGGTGGATGGTCTGATTGTATGCATTTATTGCGATACGAAGATGATCATCAAACTCGATTCTCTTCGGTGATAATTCCGTGTTGGGAGATTGTTGTCTCTTTTCAAAGAAGTGGTTTGTTCTTGGTATTATGTTAACCTCAACATCTGTTAGTGACTCTAGATTATTGAGCTGCGTATGAAAACCTATACAAAAATGATCAATTAAGTAAAAAAAAAAAAAAGGAGACAACATTTTGCATTTCGCTTGCTCTTTTTTTTTTTACCTGAAATGAAGTTTGGTAACACTGTAAAGACAGCAAATACGCATAACAAAATGAATTTTGGCATGGCTTATTTCTTTCTCGTATATAAAAGAAAAGAATATAAAAAAAGTATCAAAAAATACGAAAAAGAATAAAAGAAGCAAGCAAAAAAGGAGCAGTAAAGAAGAAGAGCAAAAGAAAGGAAAAAAAAAACTATATTTATACATTTGTGAATATATATTTAATTCAAGGAGTGAGTACCACCTCAACTAGAGAGAGAGAGAGAAACAAGCATTTAAACGGAAATCGTTTAATTTGTGGATATGCGCTCTGTGAGATTGAGAGTCCGGTTTTGACAAAAAGGAACACTTTTAATGCGGAGACTATAACAAAGCAACTACCTTGCTTGGTCATTTCTCTTTTTCAGGCCTTCAAGCAATTAAGAAAAGGAGCACAATAAATGCTTGGTAAGATGACAGTCGATACAAAGAGTAATCAATTTCAAGAGAGAGCTATTGTTTTGGCTTGGTTGTTGTAAAGTGCATATAAAACAAAATACATTGGTTCACTCAACTAATTTTCGAGTTACTCAAAAAGACCTTGGAGTCTAGAAAATGGACGATCATTTTTAGCTTCATGAACGTGCTCTATTTTTTTCTATTTTTGGCATCGCTATCCAAGTAATAAGTGCGATCTGCTTTGTGAATCGAGAGATGTAAATTGACCCTTTTGGAAGTGTAGTCTAAATGACGATAATAGAAAATTGGTAGTAATGAAAACAACATATTCGTAACAAAAACCCAAGCTTAAAATGATAGGTCCGAATTCAAGCCATCGCTCTTTAGCCTCAAATCCATGTGCACCAAACCTGTTGATATAGCCAATCAGTGGAGTTGAAGAGCGTGCTTTTTTTCTACTGTTGGAACTATTTGCTCAGTAAGTAAGAAAAGTACACACTGACTCTCAAGATAATAATACTCTATTTTTTTTCGTTTTCTCGGCTTCTTTCCTACTTGCTTTGCATTATTTTCTCCACGTTTATTTCCTGTTTGGCTCTTGAACTGTCTATGTTTGTCTGTCTTACTTTGTCTCACACACAAATGACAGTTTTGTACTTTTATTTGTGCTGATGATCCAGTTAAGAGTCTTGGATTCCATTCAATTTACAAAAAGGGAGAATGATCAGCATCATCCATATAAAGCGGCTTTTCTTGAACATCTGTTCAAATAAAAAGATCTTCATGTTCAACTTGTATGACCAGAGAAAAGCTTGCTCTTCTAAGCTACAAAAAGATAGAAATGAACATCCATCTTTCCAAAATAGGTTTGTCTGAATTAGTCATTTGTCTGCATCACTTCAATCAACGAGAAATAAGCCATCAAGGCATTTGCATAGTTTAAAAGTATTTTCGTATGTGAGAAAAGTGTTTTTGTAAACATAGCAGTTTTTCGTTGATGGAAGCAGACGAGAAATATGGCTTCATGTATAATTAAGTTTATCATTGATAAGCTGTGTTTATTTTTACTTTTAGATGATATTCTTGTGTCGCATAACTGATGCTTTGAAGCAGCTTCATTTCTTTTAGTGCTCTTTGCTATTTGTCAAGTTTGACATCTCAAGAAGCAAGCTTGTTCCCACTTTTACCTCCAGCATCTTACTACTGATTAGTTTTAAACTCGTTAAAATACGAGAGATATTGTTATTAACTGAGATTCAGTGTGCTTTCTTATGTTTAAATAACCTCAAGCAATTAAAAATAACACAACTAAAGTAAATGTTGCTGGCTGTTCATCAGGTATAAGTCACGCAATGATGAAATAGGGAGGTAGATAACCAGAACAGAAAACAAGAGCATTTTAGCACTAAGTCTATTTGATTGAATAACAGTAAGGTTGAAGTATGAAGCCGAATCAACTATGTCAAGTTTTTTCTTTTGTGTCAAAAAGAAGTAGACCAATGTATTTATCAAGAATAATAGTAAACATGGCCATGCTTGTTTTGTATTTATGAGCAACATAATGTAACGATTTTAGTTGGAGTTTGCTATAGTGATTAGTGCAAGGACTTAGGGATTGAGCTTAATTAGAATGTTTGATAGTTATTGTTATAAGACGCAGTTAGCACAGACAGACACTAGTGCTTGGTCTAATTATCAAAATGAAATAGACTGACAAAAAAGAGTCAGACGCACAAATAAAAGCACATATAGAAAATTAAACAGAGACCCAGAAGTAGAGACCCAGAAAGGCAACCGTATAGACAAGACTTGAGTTATTCAGCGATAAAAGCACCTTCGACAACAAAGCAAGACAAGAAAAAGTAAGAACGCAGAGGGTAAGCCTTCTTTGACTTACTTTTTTTGAATAAGCCAAAGAAGACTCAGTTCTGTTCGCACTATCCCAAATCCTTAGCAACCCCATACCAGTCAACTAACGAGGAATAGTACAAGTATGTCTGTACCCGCTTCCTCTGTCCAGATCCCTACAGGACACGCTCGTAGTGTTAACAGATCAGGCGGCGTAATTGCCCTCAGTCATTCCGACTTCAGTCCCAATACTAGAAAACGAGGGTCGTTCGCGAAAATGGACTAGATTCCGGTCGTAAGCCACTTTATATAGGATCAGGAAAGGCAGCATCAGTCTTTGTCCTTACCCCCCATCAAGCTTGAAGTAGAGGCAGAAGCACCAAGAGAAGAAGAGAGAGAGAGCAGAGAGAACGAATAAAAAGGATTTGTAGAGAGTTTGAAAGCATTTTTAGATTTGTAGTTTTGTAGTTTTGTAGTTTTGTAGTTTTGTAGTTTTGTAGTTTTGTAGTTTTGTAGATGGAAAGGCACGCGTATTTACTTCTTTTTTGTAGATAACGTTTTTTCTTGCTCTTGGTGCAATAATAGACTTGCGCAGAGTGCAGTTTTTTAGGCTATGCACGACAAAGCAAGTTAGATAAGAGCATTATCAAAGAAGAGTATTTTGTTACTTACCTTTGAGGTTGTCTGGGTGACAAAGTTTCAAGATGTAGTTGAGATGACTTTGATAAAGAGAGAGAAAAAGAGGGAGAAAATGATCATTACGTTTTGTTTATTTCAAATACGCGCTAAAAAAACAGTCATCCAATCATACCCTGGCATCTCTATTGTATCTATCCCATCAGTAAACAAAAGGCATGTGAAAACTAATAGGACCAATAAGGTAGAGGGCGTTAAGAGATAAACAAGCTAAAAGAGATCATACTATTTCATGCCGAATTAAGCTCTGCTTTATTATGACAGCCAAACTCCTCTTTAATTTCTTAGTGACACTTTGGAGTAGGCTAAAATAAAGAGCTTGAAGGCAGTACTTGAAACAACAGTAAAAACGTTAGTGGCTATTATGCTCGTATGAAAAGAGACAAAACAGATCAGAAGTGCGAGTTGTATTTTAGAGAAAGAGAATCAGAAAAGTTAAAGAGCACAATTTGCTAAGTTTATTTTCACTCACCATGGCCAAAAGATTAGAATAACAGGACGTAATTAACCATCTGCCAAGAAACCAGAAAATGATGGCTGCAATATATATATGCTATAAACACTACCTTGTTCTATATAGTCACCAGCTTAAATATTTGACAATTACCAACCAACTTTACACGCCTTCGTTAAATCTCTTGAATAAAATCGCAGTTTGAGCTATTCATATCTGCGTAAAGGACCGCAGAGATGAGTTAGCTGCAACTCATTTCTTTTGTTTTTATAATCTTTGATTCATAGACAGGTCATTTATTACTTGTCTGTTTGATCTTGGTACCTTCGTAATCATCTCTACATAACATTAATGTTATTTTAATGGTATAGAGCATGTTTATCTCGGCCTTTGGTAGATTTGTTCATCTCAACTTTTGCGTTTCACTTTCTTTTCTAAAACAGTATGAGCACTTTTGAATATCCTTATTGTATGTAAGCTATCGACGAAGCATCAGGAAAGCGTAGTAATCATAGATGTAATACAAGAATTGTGCATAGTGGCAGTCCTTGCTGTATAACCAATTTAATGCAGCAAACAAGCACAAAACATTTTCTCTATGCTTCTATTACAAAGATAAAGACAAAAAAAAACAAAGTGCTAGCTTATTTACAACAAGTATTTTAAAGTCTTTAACAGCTCACAGTGCTTTTTCAGGTACTCGAGATAAGGTGAGATCTAGAGGAAAAATCGTCACAGAAGGCTTATTTGTCTTTGACTTTTCACTTTCTAGCATAGTTTCTATTTTTTTTTCCTTGTATCTAAATAGAAAAGAAAATAGCATACCATGTCCAACCAAGAGTAAGTAAACAAAACCATTTGGCTTTTGAACCTTTGATATATTTGACTGGCCTGTCGTTTTTGTTGTCATGTAACTGACATTGTTGTTTCATAGTATCACTGTAAGCAAACCAAGACAAGTCATGTCAGAAAAAGATGATTAAGCAAAGACATGTAAATTCCCTTTTTTATAGATGGAAGAAAATGTCATGATTCTCGAGCAAAGCGATGACACAAAGCCTTCTCAAAGCAAAGTAAAGCAAACTACACCTTACATGACTAGATACGAAAGAGCAAGAATTCTCGGTACTCGCGCTCTTCAAATTAGGTAAGATAAAAACATATGCATAAAGAAAGGAAAGAGGCTGACAGAACTCCTTCATTAGTTTGAATGCACCTGTCATGGTTGAGTTGGATGGAGAATCAGACGCTTTAGTGATTGCTATGAAGGAATTGAGAGAAAAGAAGATTCCTTTGGTCGTTAGACGTTTCCTTCCTGACCAAACTTATGAAGATTGGGATGTCAAGGATTTGATTGTAGATTAATTTTTTTTTTTTGCACTTTTCCTTCTCTCTATATATACATAACATTATATTACATTTGCAAATGCAAGCATTCAACTTACATATATACACAACTCCTTTTTTTTTTACATATACATGCATCTATTAAAGAAAAAACAGCGCTTATTTCTTTCAACACTTATTTTCTTGAAGGGAATTTATTGGTTTAATAAAGGTTACTGATTTCAAATTCACTAGAATAACCTTCATGAGGAACAACCTTTTTACTAAAGGGAGCCATACTGTTTCCTTTATAGCCCAAGCGATACACTCCAGGTTCTACATCATTAGGTACATGCCATTCTACAGTAGCTTCAGACATTCCGAGTACTTGGCTCTTGTATCGCCAGATAAATCGAGTATCATAATCATCATCTGTACGTATCACTTTCCATTGATCACCTGTCTTTTTCTCAACTGTCAAGAAAGTCTTTCCAAGCATAGGGTCATTACGAGGATTGCCAGCAACAAACATGGCAGACACAATAAAAGGCGAGGGTTGTAAATGAATACTATAATAATCGGAAGAGACATCTCTCAAGATATCGCCAAATGATCTAAACAGATGAGGCTGGTCAGATCGATAAATAGGTGAAAGATTGAATCCTTGGTTAGTATAGTCAGGAAGCTCTTCAGAGGGTATAGTGTGGTTGTCTGGATGAGCCATCATAAAGACAAGTTCATCAAATGCATTCATGTAAGCTTGTAGTGTATGAGGGCCATAAGGAGTCTGGTATTGGTTGAGGATGTCAGTATAGATTATATGTGATATTTTTCAAAAAAAAAAGAAGCATTACCGAAGCGCCTTCATAACGTTGATGCTGATATTCTTCAAACGTAGCACAATAAGACTAAAATAAAAAAGGAAATTCAGTGGTTAACTTGTTCTTGAAAAAAGATGACAATGTGGATACTTACAGCATATCCATTGGCTGGTCCAGAATGAATGACAATTGTATCGTTGTTACCTAGACCATGTTTGATCAATGCCTTTTTGATTGATTTTCTTAGTCTCCTTCCACTCATTGTTGTGAATTCAGAAGGAACACCGTAAATAAAGACATTGCCTATTCTAAGAAGCTGGATATCTAGAACTTCAGGCTGCCAAGTATGCAATATCTCTATCTCGCCTGTATCGAGTAAAATAGGTTTGGGTGCCTGACATTTAACTTGTTGTTTAGAAGGCTTTTTAATTATATCCTTTATCAGGTTCCAACCAAATGTGCCTTTAGTTGTATTTTGGTAAAAACCACCCATAGCAGGACCATCTGTTGTACCAGCAGCTGTAAAAAAAAAAGAGAGAGAGAGGTCAATGGATGTAAATATGGCATACTTAGAGTCATGTTTCTTTTTCTTTTACCAAATGCATAGCCCTATAAATTCCATACATAAAAGAGTTAGTTTATAATCATTGCTTTCTGCTGAAAAGAATATATATATATATATATATATATTTACCATAGCTGGAAAACAAGGTTGAGTCAGATTACCGTTCTGATCCAAAACCTTTGTGTTGGTGACTCTCCAATAGCGTTGAACAAAATCTACTTTTCCTTCTAATTCAAATGAATTCGACTTGTTCTGATGTAATTCAAGTGCCTTATAAGCTTGGTTTTGGCCTATGATACGGTTAGATTCAAGATCGCTGATCTTCCATCCAGGTCCTCTGATAAAAGGGGGATGAAGAAATTAAGATCCGCTGTATTGCTTTTCTCCTTTTTTTTGCTGTTTGTGTTACCTGCCAACACAACTACTGCCGTTGGGACATTTATAGTCGCGAGTTCCATCACAGGGTATATCAGTTCCTGTACAATAGGCACCAAGTGTGTTTGGACTCACATCTCCTTCATTGCTCTGTGCAAAAGCAGCCACAAATCGACCTTGACCACTTAAGACATCTTTCCCATTTATCCACTTTTCAGTAAGATAAGCAGCATATCCTTTGTTGTCGCCGTTAATTAATTTGTTTGTATTGTTGACGGATACTCCATGTACTGCAAACCTATTGAACAAACAACCTTTAGGATACAGAGTCTTTCCTGTTTCAATCATTATTTTACCAACTAATGAGACCCATATCATCACCTGCTTGGTTCCTAAAACTCAATACTGTCATGATCTTGTCTACATCATGCTGATATTGTGATCGCTCTTGTTTTGGATTCATTAAATAAGACTGCGGTGATCTGTTGATGTTTGTGTCAAGTAATTCTCCTCGAGAAAGCATGATAGATCCATCTTGTAAATTGTCATGTGCTTTTAGGATAGAGTCGACTATACCATCCACCATTGGCCTCACTGTCTCTTCTATCCATCCCAATGTAGCAAATTCATAAAGTGCTATCAATCAAAAAGAATGCCGCAGTTAGTGATCAGATTTTTTTCTTTTTTGGTGTATACATGCTTACTGTATTGTAAATAACCTCCCATCCCACTGTGTGAATGAGTGCTAGAGAGCATGACATTTTTTTCAGTGTACATCTTGGACCCTAATTGAGCCTGTAGTTTCTCGATCACCCTCTTTTTTACAATGTCGCCCATGGATTGTGTGTCTGTGTTGACGAATACGATTCTATTTCTATTTTCATCTTCTACTATAAATGCTCTGGACCAAAGCCGTTGAAGAACTCCTTGTCCGGTTTGTCCGAGGACTGCATATCCCATAAGCATGACTTGTGTAACAGGGCCAGTGATATCTGAAATGCCTGTGCCTATACGGTAAGCATTAATGGCCGAGAATGATAGCAATGCCAGAATCAATGCAATCGTTAAATAGTTCATTTTCTTCTTTCTTCTTTTTATCTGGACAATATATAAGGGAAAAAAGAAAGGTAAGGTGTTATTTCAACTTGAGCTAAATAAAAAGATACACAAATAAAAAGAAAGTAGAAAAGAAGAAAAGAAATAAAAAAAAAAAAGACAAGGAAAATTTTCCCTTTTTTTTTATATATATAGTGTGCGGTTATGCATAACTTAATTATATGTTGAAAGATAGAGAGGGTAGATCAATTGATACGTAATAAGATAGCTCAACTGCACTGGTATTTATTGGAACCTCGTGACACGTAATAGCAAAAGTGTCATTTGTTGTGTTGCATATCCATATTGTGGTACTCACGATCATCCATTGGTTGTCAGTTGTCTTGGTTTTTCTCTTTCTTTATATAGTCAAGCACTTGTCTATAGACTTTGCTAATGGCTGTATCGTTTCAAGCATATCCAAGTCTCAATGATGACATATAAAAAAAACCGAAATAAGTCATTAAAGATAATAACATCATACATTATCATTAATCCTGCTATATCCTTACTAAATAAAGCATTTAAATGTGAGTTAATAAGGTTCTTGATAGACAGAATCAGACTCAACCACTCAATAACATCATTCATCAAGATAGGTCCAATAAGGATAAGGGGAGCGATGAAATCATACAAAATAAGCACACTAATTTAGTAACAGGATGTAAATTGACTGTGGGCATGTAGTAATACATAAGAAATACATAAATCATAGTTGTAATGATAATTTATAAAACTCTTCTTTCAATTCCTGCACCTATAAACATTCTTCAAGTATTATCACTATCTCTCTTAAAAAGAAGTATCACAACACTCAAAACATACACAACGATATAGTAATTAACCAAAGTAAGTTAATAATACACTATTTCCGGAAATAGATTGCATAAAGAAAATTGAATTGTACCAACAAAGAATGAAAGATTGTATGTTTGGGATTGCCCACCAACAGGAAAATCAATTGCACTGCTACATAACTTTTACAAGTGGATCATACTTGAAGCTTTGGGACAAGGTCCACAGAGGCACAAAAAGAAAAAAGTTGCATTTAAATGTGATACAAGTACCTCTTTTTGCTTTTTTCATTGTTATGATTCGTTGCTTTTATTCCTTTGATTTTTTTTTTGGATTGGATCATAGAGTATATTTTGTTTTATTTGTACAATAATCGTATGGTTGGTGTAAGAATTACACGCAGTTACCAGAGACTGCCAACCCTATTTCTTGTTGTTTCAAATGCTCTGCATCTTGCAAATAGGAAACAAAGAAGAAAGAGAGAAAAGTCAATTTGTTACCAACTACAAAGTTCTTTGGCTGCCTTTCTCTAACTTGTCAAAAAAAAAAACTGCGTTAGTTGAAGCAAAAAAAAATGCATCATGTATTTCGGTCTCAAATCTCTTTGCAACAATCAATCATTTCACGTGAAATCAAGAAAAAGAAGCAAATTGCTTTATAAATTACACTACCAAGAAACTTTTAGTTGAAGAAGCAGCAAGTCAAACCATGATGATGATATATCCTGTGCATGACTTGTCTTGGAAAGTTTGGTATGCTTGCAAAGAAAAAGATAAGTTGACTGGCATTAATGAATCAATGTTTAGACATACTATCAAGAACTCGAAACTGTATCTTTGCAGGTACTGTCATGTATTGCAACCTACAGTCATTCTCTTGTTTACTCGAGTACAAACCGGCAGATTTCGAACTGGTTTTGGAAGAGTAAGATAGACTGAATGGCCAACATTTCAATAGTCGCATGGTTGAGTTACAAAGCACATTCAAGTAAAAGAAAGATAATATTGAATGCCAAGTTCAATTTATCATTCACTAATAACAAGTCAAAGATGCCTTTATCAAGCATTGTGATACCTTTTTGGCAACAGAAGAAGAGAGCTTTCTGATTATGCTATTTTAACTCTTCTATCTTGATTCCTTGAAAGGTAGTTGAGGATGACAAGAATATATTCAAACGAAACATTTGTCATATATCTCCATCTCCACAGTTGTAGCAAGATAGTATACCCGCTAGTACAGTCTCATTTACTTGCAAATGCTCGTATGCTTGTATCGCGTCTTGCATAGGTTACTAAATAGAAAGTAGCCTATCACTTGAGCCCTTGTGTTTGACGTTCATGCTGAATGCAGTAGTTTCACATATGGCAAAAACGCTACAGGGATTAGATTATCACACATGCTGATACTTTAATTGATAAAGAAAACTAAAACTTCTCACAGTTCTCGAGAATTATATTCCCTTGATTAACAGAACCAAACACGTGAAGGTGGATGTTTGTCTGGCTCCAATTCCCATTTGTAAGAAAAGAAGGAGTAAACGGACTTTAGATTTGAGTGATGAGGATGAGTAATGTTTACATAGGCATTTGATCAGCCAACAAATGTATGTGTTTTTGGTGTCCGTTTTCTCGGGTTGTTGTATGGGATCTTTTAAACCTTTGTAACTGACTGGTTGTTCTGTTTTCTAAACTCTTGGTAGCCTTGTCTCTTTTTTTTTTGTGAATGAGGATGGGAAATAGACTTGCTTATTTGTTTTGCGTTTCATAAGAGATACAGTCACACCTAAAAATGATTAATCTTTCTTAGATTTTCAAAGAACATTTGTCTTTATTCTTCTTTTACAGATACTTTTCTTATCAAAACAACATGGATAACAAACCAAACGAAAACTCTGAACCTCGTAAGAACGCCTACTATAATGATTTTGTTCGGGGTGGCGTCTATTACCTTCGAATGTCTGGTATGAAATACAAGGACATTGAAGCACTGACAGGTGTGAATCAGAAATCTGCGCGAAGTATAGTTGTTACAATTGAAAAAAATGGGTCTCATAAGAAAGGCAAGAGTACAGGCAGAAAACCCAAGTCAGAAAGCTCCAAGAATCAGAAGCCTACGTCAGATTGCTAGTTCAGTATGTGCAGAAGGATCCTTTTGCCATTTTTCTCAGGTCCCCAGCCTATGCTACCCACGTTTGGTTTGGTAGTCAATAAAAAAGACAATCATCAGCTATCTGGCGCAGAAGGGGGGGGGGCTTCAATTCATAACTGGGCAGCCCTCAAGTCTATGCTTACTGCCCGTCATAAGGAATCCAGGATAAATTAGGCCCTCCGACACGTCAATTGGGAACATTGACCAGTGGAAAAAGGTGTAGTATGGTCGGATGAAGCGCGTTTTCGGATTGAAGACAAATATTACGCTGCTCGAGTTATTCGAAAGAAAGGTACACGATATGACCAGAGAGAAACATACTCGAAACAACTAAATGAGGGCAAAGGGATCAGTGATGATTTGAGCTTGTATTTTGTGCCGAGAGTTTTGGTCCCCCTTGTGATTGTTAAAGGTAACATGAATCAAGATGTTTATGACCAATGCTTTGGTCAAACATACCATTTCCAATGTAGACGAATTGAAGGCACTTATCCAACAGGAATGGGAGCACATTGGGCTTGATTTTGCTGCTAATTTTGGGTCAAGAGTATGATAGCTAATAGCCCACTTTTTTTTTTTCATAAAATAAACACCTTTGTCTTTTTATTTTACAAACTTTCAGGTCTCTACAATATGCATGTCTCAAAATAAACTGATGTCAAATATAGAGTGACATTTTGTCCTTGCATTTTATTTTTTTATTTTGAAAAAGACTAATCATTTATGGGTGTGGTTGTACTTCTTATCAATGACACCACTTCAGCTTGAAACTTTGTTGGCTTCTACATTATTCGACTTGAAGTAGATTCATCAAATAACATGGAAAGCGCACAAGATAATCATGCTATCTGAATCTGTGATTCACTTATGGTATAGAATAACCCCTTTTCATACTATAATAGTTCAGCATGATGATCGGCTGATAATCAGAAGGAGGAGGAGTGGTATATCATTAAAATCAACATAGAACGGTAAACAACAGGTATGACAGTTGCTTATTATTGTGGGAATAGTTTTTTAAAAACATACATCTTGCTTGAGCCTGAGGGGGGGTTGTCTCAAGTGTATAGATCTTACTTATTACGGTCACCATGAAGAAGGAGACAAGTTTTGCAATTTTTTTTCTCTTGTGAGTCAGTGTCAAGGTGAGTTCCAAAACAACTCATTATGAGCCATGATCATTCGTTCAAAGACATGATGTTTTTTCTCTTTATTAAACTGTAATCATCAATCAACCAAATAAGCTCCAATCTTTCACTTGTAAGCCTTTAAGGGCAGTCAGTACTTCTTGTTTGACCATTTCAATACTGATGGGACTAGTTCCCTCAGCATATTCTTGTTCGCTACTTGTGCTTGCCAATTGAATAGGTGCATTGACAGATAAGACAAAGTCTGTCTCCACTTGAACGAGTCGGACGATAGTCATGATGATTTCGACTGTGTTATCTGCTTGTTTTTCATTGAATTTGGAGACCTTTTGAGTACCTTGCAGGATATAGATTTCGGTTGTGCTCGGAGGCAAAAGTGGGCATACTTCTTTAGGATCGAGTTGAGCAGCAAAAGATACAGCAGCATCAGAGGCTTCATTATCATCTGCCAATTGCTGAAAATGAAATCTAATTATTATTTTGAAAGAATTGTTATTTCAAAATAATGCCATTTTCAATAAAAGAAACACTTGCTTACTTTGCAATATCGGTGCCTTTGGCTTCCACTTGTTCTAGTAACTCAAAAATCAAACTTTGTTGTGTATTCATATCAACAAAGACTTCTTGATTGTCAGGGATTTGGCGAAATTGGCTGCGGATATCTTGGTCAGTATCTGTTTATTTTCTTCCCTCTCAAACAATGACTCTACCTGGCATCTACAAACGAGTCAGGTACAGGAGATACAATGGCCCCTCCAAACAATGGTTGTGTGTTCATGATAAAGTGAGCAACACAAGCTTTTTTTATCGTTTTATTTTTTATATAGAAAATCACCAAAAAAAAAGTCACAGGCTCATCAAGTGAGAGGCAAATGTTTTGGGTGTCCCGGAGCTTTAATAAACTATCAAGCTACTCTGGTGGTACAAACCTGGCTGTGCTTGTTATATGATATGCAAAAGAGAAAAAAAAAAGGCATGTATTCTGTTATGATTGTTGTCGCGTATCTGTACTGATCAAAGTGAATAGGCCTTTTTTTTCATTATGACTCTTTTATTAAGGACGTGCTAAGCCATCCATTCAAGAGCTAAAGAGATATCTGAGAAGCAGAAAACTAAAGCAATGTTTACACTTTACTAATTGATCTATGTATCATGTCTAGGTCTGCGGTGAAGCTGCTACTGCCGCAGCTACTAGAATTTTAAACTAGCAACGAATTTCTTTTTTAAAAATCAAACTGTATTAGTTGTGCTTATCGTGGAGGCTTGAAAGTTTACGAGATAACAGAAATGATGTTTACTGTTGAAAAGCGATATAAAATACAATCAGTATTTGGTGTGTCCACTTTCTGTCTTGATTACAGCTTTGCATCTAGAGGGCATGCTTTCTACTAAAATTTCAGCGAAAGCAAGCCCTATCAGTTCTCATTCTTACAAGATAAAAACTGTTAATTCTTCTACATCGCGAATTGTATGCCTCTTGGCTGCAAGACGCTTCTCTAGCTCTCACCACACATGCTCGATAGGGTTCAAATCAGGGACTTGAGCAGGTCAGAATTCAAAGGCGATGATCTGATGGCCCTTCTTTCATCAACGAGCGATAAGCACCTGTGCGGCAGGTAGTACAGTCTTTTTGAAAAAAATATAATCCCTCTGATGTTCATCATGCAGTTCTCTGAACCAAGGATGGAAGTGCTTAGCCCAAAGTATCGATAAAAGCATGTTGCCTTCTACGACCACAAGAGAAATAAAACCCACAGCAGTGAAGCAGGCTCAGACCATTACCGATTATTTGCCCATTTGGTGCTACTGAGGATATTTTTTTCCTCGTACCTAGTGCCCTTCTTACGGATGACCCGGGCAGCACAGTCGTTTTTTCTCAACCCGAAAACGTGCCTCATCTGACCATACCAAGCTTTTCCACTCATCATCATCCCAACCAGAGTGTCTACGTGCCCAACGTAGCATAGCTTCCTTGTGGTGGTCCGTAAGAGTGGGCTTGTGTGCTGCCCAAAACGAATGAAAGCCACATTTGGCTAGATGGCTAACAATGGTCTTCCTGTCAACTATCAAGTCAAATGTTGCTGTATACGCTTGAACCTGAGGATAGGTAGCAAACGGATCCTGTTGTAAAAAACGAACCAGCAATCTGATGTCGCCTTCAGTTGCCCTTGGGCTTTCTACCAATACTCTCGCCTTTCTCAAAAGTAGCCTTTTTTTTTCAATTGCATTGACAATGTTTCTTGCTGTCTTGTCATAAACACCTGTCAATGCTTCAATCCTACTATATTTTGTACCCTTCATTATGAGATAATAAAGCCTTCTCACTTAAAATCGTCATGATATTTGTATTTGCGAGCATTAGAGCTTTCGTTTGATGTATTGTTCATATAGAAAAAGTTTTGTAAAAGACGGATGAAGAATATTATTTTGAAGCATCTAATGCATTATTTGAAACGGATCAATGTTCACTGTTTTGAATTCATTGATTTGGAATAAATTCTCGCGCGCATAGGTTTCGCAACAAGGTTCTGTCAAATGCCTACGTAGGCATTTGAACGGCCAATGGTATTTGAGCATTTGGGATGTATCTCTATGAAATTTAACCTAGACATTAAATGGAAACAATCCAATCTCTAAAGGATTGAGTGCCAAACAAGTGATAGACCATTTCAATTCTTTGCCTGATGGAAGTTGTGGCTATAGAGCTATTGCTCATGCCATATTCCGAGATGAGGCTAGCTTTGGCAAGGTCAAGCATGGAATGCTTTTATGTTTGAGAAAAAACGAGCGTTTCTACCGCCACGTTTTTGGTAGCTCTCCTTGCCCCCTTCCAAAGTTCTCTCGGGTACATTTGAAAGTATCCAAAACAAATTTAGTAACGACGCTTCAGCAGGTATCATTGATGATTGGTTCCAATTTCCTGAAATGGTCCAATCAATATCAGATACCTTTAGCAGAGTTGTTGCTTGCTATAAGCCTGACAAACAAAATACCACATTCGCTTCATACTTTCCCCCTCTCTCCCCAGTTTGCTCCCCCCCCCATTCCCCTCCAACTCTACAACAGTCATTTTTACATTGTAGAGCTCAAGTCCGATTTAAAGCCAAGATGTTCAAGAACTTCCCCAGGATACCCTTTTAACTGCAAAAGACACTCTTTAGAAGACTCTTTGTTCATTTGCTAACAACACATATGATATGAATAAATTATGCCTACCTTTAATTTCGAATTAACTGTCCATTGCATGCGCTAATTCAAAAAATTTATGTCTTGAAAAAAAAAAAAAAAAAGGCGAGAGAGACACATTTTAACCCCCCCTTGCCTTTTTTATTCTCTGTTAGTTTAATCATATAATATAATGTCTCAAGCTGTTGGCAATGTAAAGTGATCTGGTGCCTTAACGTTGATCTCGGGCTATCGTAACTCATTTGTTTCTTTTCTATTTAGACTGCTCTTGCATACGCTCGTGTCTGGCATGTCGTTGATGCCAAGCAGAGAGTATTAGGTCGTTTGGCCACCAATGTAGCTACCACCTTAATGGGCAAACACAAGCCTATTTACGATCCCGCAGGTAAATCAGGTTTGCTCATTGTTTGTTTGTTTTCTGATCGATTGTTTTATAGCCGATTGTGGTGATTATGTTGTTGTCATCAATGCCAAAGATATTCTTGTTTCAGGAAAGAAAGCAGAACAAAAGTTATACCGTCACCACACAATGCACCCTGGTGGATTAAAAGAAATTACCTTTGAGAGATTACAGGAAAAAGATGCTGCTGAACCCATCCGTAAAGCAGTGTCCGGTATGTTGCCCAAGAACAGACTTCGTCAAGTGCGTTTAGATCGTTTGAAAATTTTTGAAGGCAGTGAGCACCCATATGAATCCAACATTATTAAACAACATGGTGTATAAAGAAACCCCCCTCACCCTCCATCATTTATGTACAGCAATGCATCAGTTAGAATAAAAAAAAAAAAGAAATAATGCAATGTTTTTTTTATTACTATTATTGTTATTGTTATTATTTGCTTGTATCCATGGAAATTTGATCTTCTTGTTTTGGTATACGGGCAACTTCTGCCATGTCATGATCATCATTGGGATGCTTGAAAGCAACAGTAGGCTGTGGTGATTTAGGTTCTTCCTTGATAGCTGATTTTAGTCCATTCAGTGTAGTGACAGGAGAAGCTACGGAACCAAGTGCATTTAGGGTCAAATCTTGATCTGATGATTCTGCCTTTGAACGAGAATGATCCATGGCTTGTTTTGTACGCTAAAAAAAAAGTGGTGAGTTGGTCATTGTAATGATTACCATTTGCCTTTTTTTTTTTTTACCTGATCATAAGGTAACAGACTACTGCTGCCTGCCACTGCATTGCTGACATACTGACTAGGGTCACTGATATCTCTAGGTGCTGGCGCTTCACCTGTACCACTGCTGTTACCTTGATTTCGTTCCAAATGCTCTAAGCGTTGTTTGATCAAGGCATTATGAGGATCCAGCTCAGCAGCTCTATGATAAGCATCTAGAGCATCCTGCACTTGATTGTTGCATGATTCATAGAGTGCACCAAGATCATACCATACTTCGCTAATATAAGGATTCAGTCGAATAGCACGGCTGTAGGCATCCAATGCATCTCTGTATTGACTGATTTGGTAATAGAGCACACCAATAGAACACCAAAATATCGGATTACGAGCATCTCGGTAAACTGCTTGCTGATAGGCTTCATATGCTTTATTGTGATTCTGGTTGGCCATATAGCAACGACCAAGCAAATACCAAGACTGAGCATCGTTACCATCTGTCTTTAATGACTGTGTCAATAATTCAATAGCCAACTGTTGATTACAAAATGAAGTCTCAGGCTGATGGTAAAGCCAGCCGAGTTGCTGAAGTACTTTGGCATGATTTGGGTGCTCTGACAAGACGTGCTCATAGGCTTCTTTAGCTGCATCATACTAATCGTATTCCTATTAAATATTGCGTATTGAATCCATATCTATATACACTTGCCTCTTTCTTTTGTTCATGAACATGTCCAATTTGAAACCAAATATCGGATTCGGTTAACGGAGTAGGTGGATTCTGAAGAATATAACGAAAGCACTAAAACGAAAATATCAAGTTCTATTCAATCGTTTTTTTTTTTCTATTGCTTTACCTGTAAAGAGGGGTCGAATTTGCGTTGTTGCTTATAAATGATACCCAATCGGAAATAGATTTCATTTGATTTCTCAAATTGAGGATCCATTCGCATGACAGCAGAAAACGCTTCCTCTGCATGCTCCAATGAGCCATAACGATCATATAGAATACCAATGCCATACCAAAGTTTGGGATCTTTTGGGTTTTGTAAGTGATGTAATGCTTGTTGATAAGCGTCGTATGCCTCTTGAAGACCATCAATCATAAGATAGCAATGGCCTAATGATGCCCAAGCTTCACCATTGTTTTCTTGTAATGATAAAATTATCTTGAAATAATCTACTGCCTAATTTGTTTAAATAAATATATGTCAGCCAAATAAAATAAAAAAAAAAGAGGTTACAATCTCCTTCATTAACGTGCCTCGCTGAATTTTTCTTTGGCTCGAAAAAGGGCAGCTATCTGTGTCAGAGCAGGAATCGACTGAGGGTTGTGTCTTAGAGCAGACTGGTAAGCCTCGATTGCTTTGTCTTGATCGTTCATCAGTTCTGCCAAGCTACCTAAACATGGAATGTCAACACATTGTCATGTCGCTTTATTTCTTTTTACTTGTTTTATTGTACCGAATCTTAACCATGTCTGTTCATTAACAGAGCTAAGTTTCTTTGCTGTATCGACTACAGGTGGTGGTGGTTGTGAATAGTTTATGTTTCTTGATAAAGCTGAACTCATACTGTTTGATTTTTTTTATAGTGCTTGTCGCGTCTGTCTTATAGAAATAATAACAATAATAAAGGAAATAGATTATAGTGTGCGTGTGTACACTCTCACGTTGAAATTATGATTATATTGAAAAATAGTACACACACACACACACAATAGAAAAAAAAGGAAAGAAAGAGAGAGAGAGAGAAAAAAAAAAAGAGGGATTGGAGAATATTGAAACTCAAAAGGACGATCATTGTTTACCTTAACCTCCCTTTCCCTCTCTCTCTACACCTGTTTCCAGTTGGATTTTGTATATTCTAATCAAAAGAAAAAAAAAAGCGGGCAAATAGAAGTGTGCCGATAGATGAGGCTATGATGTGGGGTAGAATAGCCTACTGCTCAGAACACAGAACGAAGTATGTGGTTTTGAGATAGAAAAGATGAGACAATGCATCATCTCCAATGACCTCTCTTTGGGCAGTTTAAAGATTATACCGTAGCTCTGTTGTTATTCCAAATTGAGTCTCTCTCTCCTTGTCTACTTTGTCATTCATTTAATCTCTAACATTATGATTTTATTTTGTTGAATTATCTGAATTCTAAGCTTATAAACTCTAGAATCATAGGTGATATATAAAACTATACATGTGCGCAATGACCTGACAAATGGTTAAATAACATACATTTGTCGTTCTGTTTGTTGTGTAGTGTCTCCTTTGCAACAGTAATCATGTTGTATTTTACTTGGTATGAAGGACGTCATGGTAACAAACAAAATCCGATCAATCGGATCAAAAAGTACCGGCTGAAAGAACAACCGGAATTTTTTTTATTTGCTCTTTTTTTTGTATCAATTTCAAAAAGCCGCTTATAAAATGTTTCATTGCTGAAGTCTACAAGATAGAATGATGAATTAAGGAACATAAATCAGAAAATTCGATACAAGAACAAGAAAATCAGGCTTTTACTTACCGTTTACAGTTGAAATCCCAACTAGATTTCCAAGTAGCTGCTTGACATTGTTCAAAAGACCAAGGTTGTGCATAAGTAATGGGTATAAAGACATGATAGACAACAATCAAAGAAATGCAACAGAGAATGGCCAGTATCCAGCGCATGCGTAAAGACATCTTTTGAGTAAGACTATCAAAAAGGACGCCTGTTAGTAAGATAGCCATGTAAAGAGATGGCATATAGTGATGCAAGAACAGTTGACGGCCCATCAAATTGAAAGGAAAGTAATGAAATGCCCAACAGATGAAGAAGAAACCAGCAGCATAGTCGTGTTGAGTACTTAAGCCTGGGCTACGTAAATTGCGCTTCTTGAGGAAAACAAACAAAAGTTTTAAAAAAGCATAAATCAAAACAGAAGCTGAAGAAACCCAGTAAACTAGAGGGTTTCCCAACAAATACAATTTGAGAGCTCCTTTGGTCCAAAAGCTGATACCTCGCTTAAGAAATGGCCATTCCTATCATTATCAAATTAAGAAAGAGAACATAAAGTGTTATCAAGACTCCCCTCCCCCTTTTTTTTTGAGTAAAATTACCTTTGGTCTAGAAGCATAACTATGTGTAGAAGGTAGTTCCTTATTCACTTGCCACATAACTTTGTTTAGCTCTAGAAACTTGCCAAAGAAATTCTTGGGCTGATACTCCACTAGTTCAGACCCTTCAGGCACTAAAAGAAGAAAAAGACGACATTTGAGTATGATACATTCATAAGGTACTAGACAAACAGAAAAAAAAAGAAGGAAAACACTTTACTTACATAAATCAGTCTCAACGTTTTCAACCATCCAAGTTGTCTTGGGTAGCTTTGCATCTTGCATACAAGTGACTTCTTGTTGACTGTAACCCCAATCAGGCAATGTATGCTGACGAGAGAACAGAGCACAGTTTTGAGTGATTGAAACCAGTTTGAATAGCGAGCGACGTGCACAAAGTCGACGATTTGCATTTGGATCTTGTCCCTGAGAGTCTATGATTTCAACGCGCCAATGATCATTGGAATCGCCTTCAAATCCTTCGTAGCCATAAGCAGATACTTCGAATTGGTATTTCTGGTCATTTGTCATAGGTCGTACATCATGAGTATGTAAGCGTTTGTGCGTCTTGAGGTGCTTGAGACGAACAATGTCTCCATGTTTCACATATTCTAAACCGTTGACTTCATCTGTATCAGCTTTAGTGATGATCCACCCATTGTTATTATCGACATAGGAGTAGAGTGTCACTTGTTGTTCTGGTCATAGTTTCTAGTTAGACATGGATTTGTTTTCCTGAAAGTCCATTTGTTGGGGGGGATCAAACTTACGCTTGCTTCCTCCGGGGTAATGATGCAAATGAGAGTGCAAATAGCCTCCAGTTGTGCCAACATGACGAATATCGATTTTAGATCCATAAACGACATCTTCAAAATGCATAAGAAAAATTTGCGCATCCTCTTGAGCGGTTCAAGCTTACCTACATGCGTTGTTTTCGGAAACAACGTTCGCTCCATAGAAGCTTGGAATTCAGGTGACATGAAGGAAGTACCTGAACCTGGTAATGGAAGCATATCGAAATGAAGTTTAAACGATGCTAGATAAATGATACATGGGAGCAAGCAAAGACAAGTGATACGTGCCATAAACTGTTTCACAAAGTCGTGCTAATTCAAACAAACAAACAAATATGAACAAAGAGCTGAGCTTCATACTAGAAAAGGGAATAATGTGCCTTGAAGAGGTTACACCACTTACATTTGTCACTCGACAATCACCCCACAAGTTCCATAATTTGACAGCTACAGATAAACCAATGGAAGCAACAGTAAACAAGCCAACCCATTTTGAGCTGATTGTCAAGCCTAATCCAAGGCCTGTCATTGTAAGCCAAAACCACCATGAGGCATTGAATGGTTTGTGTTGGCGACAAAAATTAGCATACATCAATAATGTAAAAGCTGTATAATACAATAGAATGGAGTCAAGTAGAATGAGTCGATTGTTGGTTATCAAACTATTTTCTAGTTAGAAAAAGAGAGAGAGAGATCATGTCAATGGCAATGATTGTGAAAGTGTCATTTTTTGTTTCTTTTTTTTTTACCATAACAGATAGCTAGAGCTGTCAGAATGCATGCATTAATAGAAATATCAAAGGTACGTAATGTCCAATAGGCAATAGGTACAACCATCACTCCATGCAAAGCACAGAATGCTCTAATTTGAATATAAGGTACTTTTGCTTGAAGATAGTCTCTGTTTAATTAGAATCAAGTCAATTCGTTTTACTATGTGCATTTTTTGTTTCTTACTTTCCAATCTTTTCAAAATCAAATCGTCCATCAAATCCAACAATTTGAGAAGCCCAAGTAATCAAGATCTTTGCAAGCTACAAGGTATACATGAGCAAAAAAAAAAAAAAAAACTTTCACATCGGTTCAAGGTGTACATAGCCACTTGGTACTTTACTGGAGGATGAACATCCATGAAAAATGCTTTCTTGATGTACTTGCTTGCAAACCCGCCAAAATGAACTTCATCGAAACTATGCAATTGCCTTTTCGTATTAATTGCATCGCACACCCCCATCTTATTCTGATCAGCTCATTCTTACGCTACGGATTCTGGCTGAGATAGACGCCATAGTCTGATATACAAAGTCCAAAAGGTCAATGCGATCGAGATGACCCAGTCGAGTTTTCTAGTAACGCGCTTAGCTGTAACAGCAGGTATGATGGTGGCTACCTCCACTGTCTCTTTTCTTTTGGTTTGACGTTGTCTAAGTTCGTTGTTCTTGGTTTGAGAAGCTCTTGTCGGAACAGCCATGCTTGGCGCTTCTGCTTTTTTTTTTAAACAAGAAAAGGGGAAAAACCGCATGTATCCAAGAAAGAAAGAAAAAAAAAAGCATGGTGCAGAAGGGGTCTGTGCTACATCATTGAAGCTCCGTTTGCAAAAGAAAAAAAAAAAAGACCAACATTTCTTAGTGAATCTATCTTTTTCAAAATAAAGCTATATACAAGCTATAGAGTCGATAAGACTTGATATGGCTTCGAAATTATATAGAAAAAAAGAGAGAGAGAAAACAACTAACAAATTGCAGTGCGCATTCGATTCATTTTTCAGATGGAATCGACAGTAAATGTGATAGACTTGATTATTTTAGGCAGAATAGCAAAAGAAAGCATAAAAATCCCAAATTTAATTTACCTAGCATTCAAAGACATGAAGGCAGCACTCTATATTATTTTTGAATAAATGCAATTACACATGATTAGACCATTGACTCTGCTGCATTTACTTGACTCAAACCTTTCTATTTATAGCCTCTCATAACTAGAAGCTCTTTTTTTCTCTCTACGAGTGAAAATAACATCACCTTAAGAGAGCATGTTATGTCTATAATGATTCTTGTTTACCAATAACCGGTTTTTCGTCCTGTATGAACAGAAAATTGAGACTATGTCAAGCATACAAAGGCAGCAATAAACCATTGAGTTTAGCCTATTGCCTTATATACTCTATGTTTTTTTATACAGACTCTTTTCCTTTGCTTGCTCTTATGGATTCACAAATCGCATTGGAAAAAAAAAAAAGATAGAAACAAGTCATTATATGCTCTTTTCTACTTTTTGCCCGATTTACTACCTGAATTAAATAATGTATGAGACATTCAATCAAGACAAAATCGAATCCATTTAGATGACAACAAAAATGCTTCTTTTTCCAATCAAGCCAATAAGAGAGTCTTTTGGTTAAAGAGGAGGGGCAAGATATATTCTAGACTCAAGCTCATTCCAAAGTATAAAAAACAAGTTTGGAGACATGTTGGCCTTAGATTTTTTTTTGCTCTATAGATAACAACAGCTCAAAAAGACCGATTGTAACAATTGCATGCAAACATAAACAACATGGTATTATAAAATCAAAGTGGTTTTCAGTCATTGCCCTATGCACTGACAAGTATAAGTATGCTCCGTTATATAAAAACTGTGTTGAATACAATTGAAAAAATAAGGGGACAAGACAACAGCTATTTGACTCTAATTTTGATTTGGATTGCACAACATTGAAGTCTGGGAGAGTGATACATGGCTCTCAAAAACAGAAATGATAAGCAGGTTGCCTAATAATTTTCTTTAATGTCAGTGACGTAAAGGGATCAAGCTGCTATATGACTGTATATTTTCTTGTTGTTGTTTGCACAATACTAACATTCGTTTCGTGGTGAGATGCACTGTACATACTAAGGAATTGTAAAAATCCATTTGGAATAAACGATCGTTCATGCTGTTGAACTTGCCTTGTGCGAATTTGAGAAAAGAAAAGGGGGACATGAATAGACGTAAATCGGCGGAGCAGCAAGGCTGCCGTTTAAACGATGCACTTACTTATAAACTTCAAGACATTCAATGTAAACAAAATCAGCATTACCATAACAAGGGGGGGCAATATGTTACTGATTGGGAAATTGAGCATCTTCCAGAAACCTCTCCATGTCATTACCAGTGTGAGTGTCTTGCTCATTGTGTTTTTATCAACACTTTGGCCATATACTCATTGATAAACTTGGATCCAACAAAGATGCACTAGATCCACTTTTTAGTATGTTACTCTAGAACCTTTCTCTGCATTAACAACCACTTGTTATTTCGTATTCAAGTATGCCAAGTAATTCTGTTAATATGCAATCTATTTCCTGGAAAAACAAGAAATTGTCTTCAAGTACCACAGGAAAGAAATTTGACCAATTTACTTGTAAATGACATTGGGATTTCCCCCTAAAACAAAGAAAAAGAAAGCAGAGGAACACAGTATACCCATTCAATTCATTAAGAAAAAAAAGGAGGGGAACATATAGATATGCCCTTGGATTTCTCTGAATTGTTGACAACAAAAGAAAGAATGCCAATAGGATGTGCAACCCTTACAATAGCAATTCTTGAAGAAAGTCCAAGCCAAATCAAAAAAAAAGTGTGCATTATTGTTTGTATTACTTTTGCACATGAATGATATAGAATGGGAATAACGGAACATAGGATGATTCAAATGGCGAACTCTTTATCATAAACTATTTTTTTTTTTTTTACCTTTCCGATAAGGCTAGTAAAAAAAAAAAAATCTGTATAATTATGATACAATAAGACATTAATTATACAAACACCAACAGTAGAGGAATTAAGCGTTCAAGATGAGAGTCAAGTAGGAGCAAAAGAAGCAAAGAGGAAGGAGATTGAATATAGAGCCACAAACAGAACATTGAATGATGTGGTTAAAGCGATATTATACATATAAAAAAAAACAAAAGCTCTCGTTAGACTTGTTTTTTTTGTCTGACCTTTAACTGGATTTCTGTGGACAGGCAGAAACTTCAAGGTGCTACAAAACTATGCTTAACAAAGCCTTTTTTTTTTTTCAAAGAAGCGAAAACATGATCCTCCTTGTTGTCCAATTGCCCAACTTGATGAATCTAAAGAAGCTCAACCAAAGAGTGAAAAACATAAAGCTGATTTTGTTAAACATGAGAACACGCAACTTTATTTTTGACATCCTCCTCTTTCTTCTCAAAAAAAAAAAAAAGCAATGTTTTCTGCAGTAACTAGACAGTACTACTCACCAATAAATGACTCAAGTTGGAAAAATCAACTGAACTCAAAATAAGCTAGCAAGTATTGATTGGCCACGGTTGTACAACTCTAGTTGCTTTAGCCCAATGCTTTTTCATTAGTACCAATGTGTACATGACCTATTCCAGTTAAGTCCTGGGAAAACCATCTCGATAGTTTCTAAGCAAAAGAAAGAAAAAAACAGAGCATAGATGATGTATCACTTGAATGGCTAACTTACAGGTTCGAATTTGTTCCCGAAAAAAAAAAACTAGCTTTTCTCTCTCTTTTGTTTAGAAAAGTGTTGTCTTGAATCAAGAATTTCAAGAAATAAAGTTAATCTTCCAAAACGCTGACTGACTTTTAAAGATAAATGAGATTTTGAATCCCACAATAGAAAATTAAGAAAACTACTTGACCTCAAGTTACATTTCCCTAAAAGTGTTGCCATAGATCAGCTAATTCGTATTGAACCTAATGTTACTCTAATTTCTTTTGCTTGCTTTTTTTTTTTGATAATAACTGATGTTTATTCAAAGTACATTGTGAATTAGATGTAAAGAAAAGAAAATGAAAAATAGATTATGACATGTAGTTGAGGAGCTTACAAGAACCACCTTGGTAGATATCAACCTTGGTGGTACTGTGAGCCTTGTCCAACTTTTGATAGTTCTGCATGGAGTAGACATAGAAATCAATGTGCTTACCACCGAAACTCCAAGATTGATCATCGACCAACAAACAACCGTTGTGCTTCTTGTTAGAGCCAGGAATAGACCAACCAACAAGAGAAGGAACGTAGATCTTGGTGTTCTTCTTCAAATCGTTAGAAGCAATAGTGACATAGGGACGAAGGGGAGAACCATGAGAAGTCAAACCATAGGGATCAGTCTTTCTGTCGACCAATTCGAAACACTTGTAGTTGCTACAAGAACAACCACCGAGGTTAACAATCTTGGAACCGACAACACCGGTACCTTCCATGACAAGAGCATCAGCATATTTTTCATTGACAGAAGCGATGGTCTTGCCGTTACAGGTCTTGACAGCAACCTTCTTTCCGCCAGAGTAATTGCCTTCTTGAGCAATCCAGTAGTAAGTGAAGGCGGCATTGGATTGCAACTTCTTGCGGACTTCCTTGGAGGAAGAGGATTTCTTTGCAGACTTCTTGGTCTTCTTCTTGGTGGATTTCTTGGCAGCCAAGCTAGTCACCTTGTTGCTAGAGCCACCCTTTACACAATATGTCTTGCCAGTGTTGAGGTTGGAGCAGCTCTTGTTGACTTGAGGGTTCAAGCTGTAGAATTGATTCAAGCTGATACCGTTGGACTTGGCTAATTTGGCACAAGTATCAGAGTTGGTGGCTATGAGAAATGAAGCGTTAGCATAACAATCATAATAATAATAAATTAATTTATAAAAAAAAAATAAAAGTTACCTTTGTGTGTCTTGGCACAGCCGCTGGAGCTAGAGCTGGAGCCGGAACTAGAGGTGGACATCTTAACACAGTACTTCTTTCCGTTGTTGAGGTTGGGGCATCCCTTCTTAATTTGAGGGTTCCAGTTGTAAATATCATCCAAACTGATACTGTACTGCTTGGCAATCTTAACACAGCTATCACTGCCACTGACTGAATGATAAATAAGTAAGTAAAGCTTTGTCAGGGAACATCAGTGGAATTGAAATTTACCCTTGTGGTACTTTGCACAGCTTTCACCACGCTTGCTAAGAGAATCGTATGGTTCTTCGGTATTGTCTAAACTGAAGTCGTCATCTTCAACATTATCATCTTCATTGAAAACTTCAAGGTAAGAAGCGTCAACATCGGTAACTTTTCCGTCAATAATAGAAACATCGAGTTCGAGAGGGTCTGCTTGGGCGAACTTTCCAGTGGTGAGGAAAAGAAGACCAATGGTAGCTAAAGAGAGAGTTTTAAGGTGCATCTAGAAAAAGTGATTGATAGTGCTGATTTGATTTTTTTTTATAGGTTGCCGATTTAGTAATAATTCAATGTTCTCTGTCCTTTTTTTTTTTTGGAAGAGATCGAAAATACAAAAAAGAAAAAAGAAAAAGGGGGAATTGATTAAAGAAAGGAAGGGGTTTTTTTTTTCGAGAAAAAAAAAAAGAAAGAGAGATAAAAAAAAGATAAAGATCAAGAGAAGAAGAAAAAGAAAAGAAAAAAAGCATAAAAATCAAAAAAAATTAGTTTATTTATATAGGGCTTTTTGATTTTTTGGTACCTGTAGTAAGTAATATACAGAGCGGGAAAGAAGGTAGGACAAATAATAGATTGCTTTGCTTTTTTGGACTCTTTTGTGTTGCCAACAAGATAATTCCGCTACTTAATCGCTTGGTTATTGATTGTCAATTACGAAAACAACAAAACGAGAAAAAAAAAACTATAAACAAAAGGGCTTCAATTGAACTCAACCATTCAATTTCTATTCATAAAAGAGCAACCAAATCGTTCAAAGCCAGTGTAGGGTGTCGATGTCCAAAAGCGGTCAACATACCTTCACTTTCCTTTTTCAGCTTATAGTACTGTACGACCTGAGAAAAATAGACACTGTATTTCCAAATTGGGCGTCTTCACCTTCCTACCGTCTTTAAAGGTCATTTTATAATTTTATCTCATTTATTTGAAATGCAACCTTATATCATTAGAGCTGTACGTTCAGTATATATCATCACGTGTAGTTTCTAATAGACCTTATCATCCAAGATGAATGGCCATTCTGTGGGCGCGGCCTTCCAGGTTAATTTTAGTTATGGAATTTCTGGAGTAAGAAAAAAAAAAAAAAAGAAAATGCTCAAATCAAAAAGTGGCGCAAGTACGTATAAATTCAAATAAATTAATTGATAAAAAAAAACAAGAAAAGCTCCACGCTGGACGCGTTTTTTTTTTAGTGCGTTTTATTTTTACAAACATTTCCTTTTTTTTTTCAATTCAATACAAAAATACAACATGTCGCAAGCAATAAGAACAAAAAAGTATCGCACTTTTTTTACTTTTTGGGCTTCAAATGTTCTTTGAGGCACACACCCCGCCTGAGCTTTTTATGACCTTCATTTGCTCAAACCTCTAAAGCTTCACTGCCTCTCCCATTTTTTTTTTATTATTTTTTGCAGAAAATAACAAATTAGTTTTAGCTTCAATGTCTTATTTTTCTTATTCCAAAGACTGTCCAGATCTATAACTTTTTCCTTTTTAGAAAAAAAAATGAGCCATTGATACATATACACACAATGTCAAAAGTGACAATGAAGAGGTTGACTCTGATAGCATGGTTTGTTATGATGAGCTGTTAATACAAGAAGAATCAAATGATGGAATCAATTGGTTTGAATGAACTAGTTTTGTACAATCAATTAATAGGATTATCGGAAAGCTGAGAGCCAAAAAAAAAAAAGCTCATACCTCTCATGTATACAGCAAGCAATTTAGACCCTTATGATAAAGTTATTAAAGAAAAAAAGCTTGGCTGCTTTGATCAATTAATAAGGTCTTTTAAAAATTGTACCTGGTTTTCTTTTTAAGCAACGTGTACAATAACTCAAAAACAGCTAGTTGAACAGAAAGAGAGAAAAAAAAAAAAACTGTAACACAGGATTTATTGATCATTTTCTGGCAAGTAACAAAATGACAAGGTAACATACCTCCAAGAAGTCAATTTTAACTCATGTGTCCCTGTCACGATATACTTGACAAAACAACCAACTGAAAATTACGTTTCAATACAAACATTCAACTAATTTATAGCTTGAGGATTTTTCACAAATAACCAAGATCCAATTAGCCTCTATTCTACAAAATGATTCTTGATCTATAGCCATGCCATGAATCTGATAAGTTAGTATAGCCATGTTGTTGTAAATCTATACAAAATAAAAGAAGTTTCCTTTTCTTCGACAATATACCAACTTTAGATTAAAAAGAAAATAACTTTCTATCTCACAAATCATTACAATATGAACTTTTTGTCCATAGTCCAACATGTCATTTGGTACCAGCAAAACCATAGTTTTTCATCTAGCTGTCCTTTTTTTTTTAAAAAAAAAAAATTAAGGGAAAAAGACTATGGCACGGTTGTTTGTGCAACCTTGACTGTAAAGCATATCTAAGGGGTCTTTAATGACACAGATGTGTATATGGACAATATTTTAGAGCCAGCCACCTTTTTTTTTCCAATGTGTATTTGTTTAATTATAGAACAATGACAAAAATCTGCTTGCAATATCATTCTGATGGATTGTTTATACTTTCTTTAATAGCTGTTTTTGTTCTACAAAAAAAAAATGGCTATGGATAACCCATGAATACTTTGAAATTGCTTTCTTGAACAAAGATAGGATGATCCCAAAACATGGAATTTTAAAAGAAACAAACAAAGATCAATAGAGTTGCAGCTTTTGTCAGATGGATACATTTCAAACAATTCATTGAAAAAAGAGTATTGCCTGATTGACTTGACTTTCAAAATCTCATTGTATAGACGAACTGAGAGCTATAACCAACAAAAGATGTTTATCTATATCAATAGATAGCTACTTGGAATAAACTTGATACGAGCTGTTTCAATTGCTCGGTGCTGTTTATTTCAGGCTGAGTATAGGCCCAATCATCTAACGATTTTGGTGTTAAGGTCAAACAAATATGACAAAAGAAATGAGTGTCTTTTATGCTACTCGAACTAAATAAAGACAAACTTGGAGCAAAAAAAAAATGATTAAATGCTTGGATTTAGCTCATGATTGATTGATACAAATTAGTTGATCTAATTTCATAGTTTACTGCTTTCAATTTATGCATTAAATTAACGACGCGAAAAAAGACGCGTTGCTAAATTTAACCGTGTCATTTTTTTTTTTAATCTGTCTCTTTTCTTTTCTTTTTTCTTTTTTTTTTTTCTTGTCGTTGGGCTCTCTCTCCCCCTTTTTTTTTAAACAAGAGAGAGAAACAATTATGATGGATATTGTTGAAGAGAACTTACATTGTCATCATTTTCTGTTCATTAAAGATGTAATTGATTCAACCTACAATTCATCCAAAGATTGTTTCAAAACAAGTCAAACTCATCTTACTTATCGTAAAGCAAGGTAAGTCTGTCATCCATCCACCTACAATCCAAAGCGTTTAATTTCTAAACACTTTTTTTTTTTGTTTTCTAAAGACTAAATGGCCTTGTTGTTGCGCAAGAGGCATTAGTGAATGAGCATCATTTTTGGCTAGGTAAAATTATTTTCAATACGTTTTTTTTTTTCGGATTCTAAAAAAAAAGGAGAGTATAACAGATGATGGTACAAGTGTGATTCGGGTCATGTTTTCACAAGAGATGTTGAAAAGGACAAATGGATATCCTATTGAGATTGCCAGCTGCTTATCTGTGTTTGGTGTTGTTCAGTTGTACAAAGATAAAGAAGTTGTCATTCGATGTGGAGGATTTAGATTAGAAGAAGATGGTCTATCTGAGATTGTTTTTTGGGTCAAGACATTACAAGATAGACCCAGACATGAAAAGTCAAGCCAGACTGAAACAAAAAACATGTTTTATAGTCTTTCCTCGCTGCCTTCGCCTAAGCGCCTCATGACACCTCATTTTATGGAATCGCCCTTACGAAAGACACCTAGTTCTCAAAATGCAAATACCTATATATGGTCTCCAGATCACATGTTTGCTACATCGACACCTATGCGTGTTGTACAAGATCTGAATCAAAAAAGACACCAATCTGTTGTGTCTGATGCAATGGGCGATCAAGCCAAGTCACAGCAGCAGTCGGATGATGATGATCTTGATGATGAGTTTAGTAGCTTTGGAGATGTAGATCTTCTTGCACTCGAGCAGCAAGCTTATAGCAATAGTAAACGAAAATGGGATCCAACTATGGAGTGATCTAGATTATTGTGAAAGAAGAGAGAAAGGGAGAGGGGAGATAGACCCTATGTACCATACATGCTCAGAATAGAATAGAGCATAGAATCACCATTCATTTGTACATTGTTCGAATCATACATATTTTATATAAAGTACTTATATCCATGATAAAGCTTTTATTGCGTAATAATAGATAACTTTATCATTATTGTATGTCAAAGCACTCGAGCATCTGTTACTTATTCTATGTTTTTAAGAAAAAAAAAATGACATGCTCATAGGTTTGATGTTTTCTTTAAAATTGAAAGACTTTGTTCAATAAGAATTATTTCACTCCTTTCCTTCTCTCTCTCTTTCTTAAACCATAGCCATTTGTATCATGTTTAACAGAGATAGTTTTGATTTAAAATGTTAACAGCATCATTTTTAAATGGCAGCACTCTCATGCCTATTTCGTCATTGGAGCGCTCATTTAATAGAACAGACAGAAGCTGTTTGTATACACCATCAAGGCACAAATATCGCTACAAGAGATAGCACTAGGGTTGACATCTTATCTTTTGTCTCAGTAAAACAAGCTGGATCATCTATACACGGAAGCTTGTTTTGGTTACAAATTGAGATTTTTTTTCTTAACTTTTTTTTACCCTGCAGAATATTACAAATAAAGAAGAAAAAAAAAAAGCTGGCAGTTATTTCGAGTATTCATTTGAATGTCTGTATAAAGTACATGTCAGTTCAACTGAATACCACTAAAAAAAAATATTGTCTCTAGATGTAAGAAGGATCAAGCATGGATGGGGATGTCTTCCGAAATAACTCATATACCATCACAAAAAAAACATATTTTCCGCAAACAAAGAGTAAATTGAGCACATCCAACGCACACACACACACATTCTCTCTCTCTCTCCATACAATATGCTTACAGCTGTCCCCTATGAGAGGCGAACATACAATTTTATTTAACGGAACATACGAAGATAGGCCAAAAACAGAGCACCAGCACCAGTCATTGTACCCACCATATACTGTAATATCTGGAACTTGATAGCCTCCATCTGCGTTCTTAAACCTGCAATCTCGCTTTCAATATGTGTATCTGTTTCCTTCATCTTGATCTCTTGAGCACTGGCCTCATCTTTCACTCGACCCTTTTCTAAATTAAGTTCTAATCTGACATTGGCTTGTGTTCGAGTGACTTCCTCTTTTAGCTTTTGCCTTAATCGTTCTACTTGTGCCTGTAGGCGTTCGTTCTCTGCCTTCATGATACTAAAGTCGTTTTTTTCTATAAATTGTATTTCTGACTTGAGTTGAGCAAAATCTACTTTATACATATAAACAGCCTTGAGAGAAAAAATGTTAGTTAGGCCAAAGTGATGCATGTTGTACAGCTTTTACTTTTTCTTGTTCTGCTTTTGTCACCATGGGTTTAGTCAATTCAGTCAGACTTTCGTTCATCACTTTACGTAACGAACTCATGATGGCCTCACTCTGTTGACGAGTAAAGTTTTCTCGTTCTAGTCTTTCAACAAACTTGAAGGTATCAAAGTGATACTTATCTGCTAAACATCGCTTTGTATGAGAAAAATGACGCTTCCATAAAAGTGATGCCATCCCCTTTGAAATAATAATATATTTATATTAAAAAAAAAAATATTGGAAAATAAAGCAAATGGCCTTGTAAGAGAATGAAGTATTCTTATTGGGTATTTTTTTTTTATTTTTTTATGTTTTCAATAAACGGCTTTTTGCCTGATTGAATAGTATTGTGAGGGCGAGGAGGAATATTCTCTTTCTCGCCCTCACAATACTTGAAAACTTCAGTGATAATAGCGATGCTATTATCACCAAAGACAGAACGTGTTGAGGAAGAGCCAACAGAGTGAGAAGTGCGTGTTGGAGGACGTTCTGCTTTTTGCTTCGATTTGCGCTTATTGCCAAATACCCAGGAGGCATAGGTGGTGGTATGGGCAATGTCTGCAGTCTTGGTCTGAGGCGTGTTTGGCTGGGTATAGATGGAAGAGCGAAGATAGGACTCATCAGGGTCTACTTGCGTCTTGAAAGATGATTGTTTATGCTGAAAGTATGAATTGAATTGATTTTGATTGGTATGTACAGGTTGAACATGAATGTCCCGCATTTTGTTCACAGAAAGTGTAATGATTGCTTTGTTGATGGTTGGGGTATGGTCTTTTAGTGCAACTTTATGTTTCTTTTGCTGTGGCACTTCTTCTTGTGCTTGTTCCATAGTATCACGGCTTCTTTTCTTGGGAATGATCTTGTTGACGCGAAGAATACCAAGATCTTTAACGGTAGGCTTAGTACCAAGCAACTTGTCTGCTTCTGCTTCATCAATATGTTCAGGAAGAGGATTGAGACGAATGTAATCTTTTTCATCAGAATCATAGACCCATTGGTATAAGAAGCCCATTTCAGCTTGGTCAAATTCTTTGCGATAGCCAAGATAACGATCACTAGAACCAGCTGTTGAACGGAGAGCAGTATCAATGGAGAAATCATGTCTGATTTTCTTAATGACAGTCTTGAGACCCATACCGCTTAGGGAAGGCAGATAGTCGCAACCAGAGAGCATACACATTTGTCTGAAAGAATTAGGTGTCAATTGGTCAAGTTTTTCTTGATTGAGGGTAAAGATGTCTTCATATTTGATTTGTTCGCCTTCACCTTCGCGTGTTAGTTTGTAAATAACGCGTGAGCAGCCAAATACAAGCAGGTCAGAGTCTTCGGATACAACAGCAGCAGCCTTGTTTGTTTTTAGCAGATGGGCCAGTTGCGCATCAGATTCATAAGGGGCAACAATAACTTGGACTTTTCGCTTTTGTAGTTCCTTTTATGAGAAATATATAAATATAAACAATTAATAAGTCATGACAACATAATGTATGGTTTATTTAGGCTTACCAGGATAATAGCGCGTATCATATCTTCACTTATAGATACAGATTGCTGAAAACATTTTTGCGCCTTTTGATGGTCACCTTGAAATTGGTAGCGCATACCTTCAGCTAATTTAGCATCGCGCTTACTGCATAAAAAAAAAAAAAAAAAAAAAAAGTTATTTAGATAAAGAGTAACAACAATAAATGAACCATAACAAACATACCTGCGACGATCATTGTTAGTAGTTTGTTTCAAAGGAAGAGGAAGACCGTCGAACACAACGAGTGGAATGACACCAAAGTAGAAAAAGAGGCCGATGTAGAGCATAAAGTATTGAACATAACTATAAACTATATGTTAGTATCATAGTAAGTACGCTGAAAAAGATACGTCTTTACCTGTCTGTGGTCTGGTTGTTGGCTAGCTTAGAGGCAGCGCCAAAGGCACCGCGATGAAGAAGGACATGGCCATCAATAGCAACGGTTTGACCAGCGTACTCCTTGATATGCGTTTTCTCAGTGACAGGCTTTAATAGGTTCAAGAGGCCAGAGATACCCATGACGGAAAGCTATATTCTTTTAGAGTCTTTTTGTATCTGATATATTGTTTTTGTGTGTTTATGAACTATGTAGAAGTATGTGTTTGTATTTTTGTTGAGTAAGCTTATCGTGTAGATACTGAGTGAATAGATCAAAGCATAGGAAAAAATGCAGTATAATAAGTCAAAAAAATATTTTTGGTAAAAAAAAATAAAATTAGCCAATCATAGAACCCAAATTTTTTCTAAAAAAGGAAGGAGGTGACTTAATTAAACTGGGATAAGGTTAATAAAACCTCAGAATAAGCGTGTAGTTTTCAGTTTTATTAAGTTCTGAGTAAACAAAACCGACTTGTTTAAATCTCAGTTAATGATTAATTCTTGAAACAATACCTTTTCTTTCAGTAACAATTTTACTATGCAACGTTCATCCGAAAACACTATTGCGCCCAAGAGACACCTCGAAACAGAGGATGATGTACAAGAACTCGAAGTTAGCCTCGAGGAACAAGAAATTTCAGGTCTTGATCAGACTCAGGTACACCAAAATGAAAGCATTACATATGTATATATAAAAGCTAACCGGCTTAACCAAACCTCCCCTTCTCTACTTGTATAAGCTTGCCGATGCTTCTACTTCTGAGTCCCCTCAGAGACAAGCTCGTAGAGGCCGCCCCAAGAAGACCCAACAGGCATCTGTTTTGACAGCTGAGTTGACGGTTCCAGCCAATACTAACTCAGTTAGCATCTTGAATGAGATTGATCTTGCATTGGAAGATTTGCAGTTGACAGTGCGCGCTAGCACTGTATTAATTTATAAGTTGCCTTTGTCCCATTGGAAGGTAGCTATACAACATATTCTTGCTTTAATTCTTTTTACATGGATCTCACTATGCATTTTTAACATTGATCTATTATAAGGAATGGTGTGACCTAAAGAGAGATGGCTTTCCCACTGATCCTAATTTTCCAGTTGACCCTCAGTATCCCTACACAGTTGGTCCAACTGATTTCATTCTTGCATTCTTCAACGAATTCGTCTTCAAGCGAACTATTAAAAAAACTATATGGCAAAACACTGATGTCAGAACTCAAGTTGGCCTTCAGTCAAGCCAAACAAATGGCACTTCTGCATCCCTCATTGATTGTACTGTATATAATTTTCTTTTTCTGGATATTGGCTTGTCTCTAAATAATCACTTTTTTTAATATTAGTGACCGAAGATGCTCCCTTAAACAGAAATGGCAAGAAGACGATTGAGGTGCCATTGGGCATTGAAGCTGTAAAGCAATACAGAAAGGTACTCATCAAATTGTATAACTTTCAAAGCAAGAGTAGAGAACTCAAGTGGCCCTCGCCACAAAAGACAACCGTACTTTTGCACCTCATGAAGAAGTATGAACATGATTTAATCTACGATGAAGTCCAAACAAAGGCTGATAGAGCGGCTCATTGTGTCATCAGAGATTCTTACAAGCCTGGCGAGCTTGTCAGAATCTTGAGGACACTTTGGGTTTCTACCAATCTCACTTCTTTGCGTGAGTTTTTTACTCTTTCCTCTCGCCACCACATGCTTTTGCGAGATCAAGACTTGAGAAACCTAAACTTCTCTGACTGCTTTTGTACTGTGATCCCAAAGCAACAACACCGTGGCAATCAACAGGCTATTGCTTTGGTTTTCAGTCTTGATAAAGGGAAGACAACGAAGGAAGGCGAAGTGCGTTTTGCTTGCGCAATGCGCCATGAAAACCTGTCTCGCTGTCCCTTGAGCGCTTTCTCGTTCTACATGTTTAGCTTGCATCAGGTAATTATAAAATCAGCATAAACATGGCTAATCAGACGATAATAATCTTTCATTTAAAACAGACTGATGCTGAGTTCTTGAATGATGATAGTTGGACCAATTGGAAGGTCTTGCCTGGACGAGTTAGCCCTCAGCAAAGTATTAGCAGTGTGCAGCAATGGTCCGTTGCTAAGAAGATCTTGATCGAACAAGGTATCCACACCAGTCGGGTTACTCATGGTGGTCGCCATTCCGGCGCAATGGAAGCCGAAGCCATTGGCGTCTCTTTTGATGCCATTAAGCGAGGTGGAAATTGGAAGGACCGCTTGGGTAGACTTGAGACCCACTATCTTGGCAAGCTGCCTTACCCATTTGCAAGAGGTATTGCAGGCTTCAAGGACAAGCCTTTTTACTTGGCAAGAAACAGAGTGTCCCCTCCTGTTGAGCTGCAAAGAACGATCTTCCCTTGGATCGAGAGTGTCTATGGTGTAGACAATGCTGAGTGGATTGCTATCTGCGATAAAGAGATGAACCAGGTTGATGAGAATGAAGACGAAGACCCAGGTGCCATTGATGTTGAAGATAAAAACGAAGCTGATCTTCCCATTTATATTCAAGCAGACGGACAACTAGTTGTTCGTCCAAAAGGAAAAGACAAGGGCAAGCAACGTGCTGTACAGACAGCTGGTGACTCTGCTAAGAAGGGTTTTTTGAGACTCTTGCTGAGATGTAGAAGAATCATCCTCCAAGATGCTGCCGTTTATCTCTCTCTCAACAAAGAGAATAAACATGTCAACCGCAACATTGGTGTCTTCAACAGCCACCAATTTTTATCCTTCCAACAAGATGTAATTGATGCTATCAACGCACCCCACGTTGACAGATTACAAGAGTTTGAAGGTCTTGTTCCAGAACTTGTAGACACGTTTAGAGAAGCAGCTGCACAATCAGCAGACGGAAATCTTCGTTTTGAGCGTTTCCAAAGAGATCAAAAAGAACTTTGGAACGACAACAACAAGCTGTTGCAAGAGCTCACGCAGCAATCTATGCAACACAATGCTTTGATGTTGAACATGACACAGCAAATGGCAGTAGTTCCTCATTTGTATAAAAGCTTACAAGATGTTATTGCAAAGCAACAGATATTGAATGCACAAATGCAAATATTGATGAACACCAATGGTCCTGTTCCCTCTTTTGCTCCTGTTACTTCTTTCGCTCCTGTTCCCTCTTTCACTCCTCCTCCTGCTTTACCTTTTGTTCTGCCTATTCTTCAGCCTCAGCCTGCTGCTCAACCTGTCATTCGCTCTACTTCAAGACCTAGCAAAAAAGGTAAATGGGTTAGTTATAACCCTTCAAATTCTAATTAGTGCATGCAACTACACATCATGCATATACGCACTGCCTTCCTTTCTTTTATCACAATATTCTCTTATCATTATTACTTTTAAATCCTTATACTTACTCAACACAATATAAAATAAAAAAATATTATGCAAAATGCATAAATTTACTATGTCAATGCTAAGCATAAAAAAAAAGGGAGCGAAAGGTATCTGGGTAACTAAATCAATACTTAGAGAAGAGAGGCACCTAGAGTTAAGTTTCTTGGGCTCAAATGTTCAACATGAGGCTGATGAATCTCATCTCATGTAGCTGATCAGGCAAACATGAAGTCAATTTTTTTCTCGCCTGTGAGCTCAGTTTTGATTTTTAGTTTAATCGAGTTTTCAACCCAAAAAGGAAGGACTACCCTTTGCGGCAAATTTTTTTTTACTCCGGCCTATAGGCAAACAATTTTTTTCATTGGCCATCCATATTTGGATGAGTTTAGCGATTAAACCGTTACAGTAAAATCAGCTTTTAAAAACTATGTGACGCTTTTCGGGCAATCAAATCTCTACCAATAGCCAAATGCTAACATTTTCTATCTTATAAAAAATGTGGTATAACCTTTCTTTATCTTACAATTCTAAGCTAATGGGTAGCTTCAATATATTACAAACATATTCACTATTTTTCCAGCAAAAATGACTTTCTTTTTCTTCTTTACATAATAATGCAACTATTTTCGCGATGTGGTATTGTGCCTTGGTTGCGGTGAAAAGAGTGTTGGTGTTGAATAAGTCTTTGAGAAGGAACTGATTGTCTTATATGCTGTATTTTCTCTCTATCCATCTTGGCTTGTTCTTCCTCGTTTTCTTTACGCTTTGCTTTTATCTCTCTTGGAAAATACATCAACATGAAATTTTGTAGTGATTGATCTAAGTTATTGGCGTCTGCATTGCCTACAGCGTTCACTTGTCTACATACAGGACAATTGTAAAGACGCTTTCTATGTGCTTTAATAAGACATCGAACGCAGAATACATGTCCACACTCTAGGCGTATAGGTCTCCAGGCAATGGCTGTTGTTTTGATTTGTGTTAGAGACAAGTTGTATATATAAAAAATGAAAAACTTACATAGACAGACAGGGCAGTCATAATCATCTGGCTGCGGCACAATTGTAATGAGCTTGGTTTGGATGATATTCAATATGGAAATCAATATGTTGTTCATAAAGGCAGCATTGCTTTTGGTAAAAACTGGAAATTCCGAGGTAGCGCTAATAAGAGGTTGTCATTGAGTGACATTCAGACCAAGCAACTGTGCCTGTGTTACCTTAAGCCACTCTGCTTGTCATGCTTTTTTAATATTTTTGTCATGGCTGTTTGATTTAAGGCCTGGAAATGCTTGAAGTGAATGAGCTGTGTATGGACGTTCAAAAACCTATTCAAAGCTTGTTTGGATTGTTTGGATGAAAGCTTATTTGACTGTTTGTAAAAAAAAAAAAGAGAATAAGGAAAAACATAAAGGGACAATAAAAGAATAAATCTTACCAAATTTGTTTTCATCAATTCATCTGCAAACCATTGAAATTTTCGATGACTTTGTTCATAAGATGCTGCTGTATACTGAGTTTCGCCTGCAATTTCGAAAATACATGCTTGCATATATTTACTAAATATTTCACGCCAGATATACATGTCTTTCTTTTGTGGACAAGCCTAAAAATCGCTCAGTTACTATCATGTCTTGGATCTGAAATCACAAAGCTACTTACAGCCACAGTCAACTGAGATTCCAGCGTACTCACATCGTTCATAAACCTTTGCTTCTCTTGATCGTGAAGTAATGCTGCGTGCGATATTTCATGCAACAATAGATGGAAAAATTCGGAATCTCGAACAAGTTGAATCTTGATGGATAATGGTCCATGATTTAGCTCTTCGGTAATAGATGTCAGTTTGGCCAAGGTAAATTCATCTGCCTCAGAAATGGCTGTAGGATCGTCTATTGTGATTTTAATATAAGGTTGAGGATCTTCAAAGCTGCCTGAGAACAGTAAAAGATTAGGCCTACATGTTTCTATATATATATGGATTGCTTACCATCAAAGGTGTAGTCCATTCGCATGGCTTCCTCCGTATCCAATGTACTTATTCGGGAGGATGATAATCCACGAGCTTCTAACTCGTCAACGACCAATCTGATTGACTTTTTGAGCGATTTGTAACGAATAAGATGTGGTCTCCAGTTCTCTGGCAAATCGAGAGCTGCTGACTCCATCTGCTTTCCAAACTTCATTTCAAATAATTCATTTGTTTCTCTTTCAAATTTTTTACTTTTTGAATAGAAAAGAATGCAAAGAAGAAGAGAAAAAAAAAACTAGTAACTCCACCCCCAATGTTCGGTTTTGGGCATGCTAAAAACGGTTTTGATCGGAGACCAACATCCGCTTGTTAAAAAAGTTGGACCATTGCGAGAGTACGGTTGGTAAGCTGAGATAATTTTGAGATAGATATCCAATCATAAGAGATCAAGGAACTCAGAAAGCCAATAAGATGAGGCTTTTTTCGCCCTCGTGAGGTATTTAAATAGGGAAAGTGTAGTTAACTCAAGATCGGGAATCAACAACTAAGGATCGAAAAAGAAAAAAATAACACGATTATATAACTTTGTTTTGCATAAGTCATTTTGGTTTTTAAAAAAAAAAGGGAGGCTTGAAGAAGAACAATAATGTCAGGAAGCCTATTAAAAAAATGTATAAAAACAAGTTTCTGGATTCTTTGAGCTGGATGAGCTACAGTTTTTCAAAATGAGTAATAGTATCGTCATGAGCTCTTCTTTTGGCAACGAGGAGCCTCAATCAAGTGGTAACCATATCTATCGTTCAACTCTACTTTTTCTTTGTAAGAGGGGATTCGTTGTTGATAAATCCGTGCAAATGCATATATAACAACTGTGCCAAAACAGTGCCCCCCTTTTTTCTCTAATCATTTCACTTTTAAACTAAACCAAGTTTCTTTGATGTTTTCTCATACGTCTTTGTAATTGGAATTCCCGCATTGGTGTTTTTTAAGCTGAAAACCTAAAAAAACAATATTCTAAGCAAAACCATACGAACGATTCAATCAAGACAATCGTTACAACATTAAGAATCTGACTTGGAAGTGCTTTTTTTCCAAGAACACGGTCATCAGCTTTAATACAGAAATTTAGTCACAAGTGCTTTGAGTCCTAACAGTGCTGTATATAGGCTTAAAGATCCATCAACACTGAGAGGGTCTTTGCCACATCAAGCAAATTCCTTATGTTTCAAGAAAATTCTGGAAAACTGCTATATAAAGAAAGTGCCATTAGGATATGCAGCACAATAAGCCTGCAATTGTTAATATAGCTTTGAAAACGAACACTAAGCTATTAGAGCCAGACGCTTCATTTTCCTTTTGTTGCCCAAACGATTTATCAAAGAGGTCTTCAATGAGACTTCTTGCTAAGTGAGACTTGATCGATCTCAGAAAATCAAAAATGTGAGCCTGAATAAAGCATACTGTCTGTTGCAGAGTACTTGGTAACTCTTTTAATCCTTTAAATATATGGAATGAAAACTGTCTCAATCTTCTAAAGCATGTATACACGCAAGGTTCAGTACAATAATACATGCTATAAAGTGTCTATATCTATGTGTTGTTTTCTGGTTGTTTTGATCTTTTGGGTAGATAGACTCGATGATTTAATCTTCAAGTCTCACTATGCCATAAAGCTATTTGTTGATCATATAAAGAATCTAATCTAATGCTTAGACAGCTTGAAACAGACATAACATTTTAATAAGTATAATTTTTGTCAATTGTTAGCTCTCTCTCTCACGCTTTAAAGACTGTAGCTCTGTTTCAGAACTTGAGATAAACATAAACTTAAGTTAGTTTTAGCTTTAGGCCCAACTCTTTCGTCCTCACCATCGCTAGCTTTAATCAAGTAATAAGTTTATGAAAACATTGAGAAGAGATTATCCAGGTAATTGTGCTATAATTTCGGCTTGTTAACACTGTAGATTATTATTTCTCGATTAAACAAACTTCTTCTTTGCCAGAACAAGATTCAGCGCTGAACAGTAAGTCAAATCTTCCTTGGATTGGTATACCTGCTTTGGTATCTTGATTCGAATTCTCTTGTACATAACAGAATACTCAACTGTCTGAAACCATGACCATTAGTCTGCAGCAGGCGTGTGTGTGTTCTCAAAAAAATACTCTTACTCTTTCCAGGTAAATCAGTGCTATATACAATGGTTTTGGTGAATTTAAGCTCCTGTATTGGTGGAGTAAGAGAGAGAAAGAGAGACTAAAAAAAGACCTCTGGTGAGTCTATTGATTGTATTTTAAACTCGAAATATGCAAGGTCATCAACTGTCAGAGAGGCCAAGTCAATTGTACTAAAACTTACCCATGAAAGTTTTCTACACTATTCAAACTCCTTACCAATCCAAATCTCAGTTCTGATAGGACAGTGTACCCCCATCTATAAGCAGACAGACAATGATTGTATATCTTTTTCTCGAAAAAAAATCAAAAGAAGAAAGGATGACGTTTTTTCGTACACAAACAAAAACACTCAAACTAAAAAAGACCAAAAAGCATCATCCGACCTTAAGGTTTTCTTACCAAGTTGTAAGAGCTTTTCTTTCACGTGCTGATGTTACACACAAATGTATATTCAACTCTTATCCCCAAACATTTTTGTTGCTTTACAAAGAGAAAAAAAAAAGTTTTTCTGCTAAAGAAAAAAAAAGGAAAGGTTTCCATTATATTTTTCTTTTTTCTTTTTCTATTTGTAACAAAAGAAAATGACTAATAGCAAAAAGAAGTCACCAAAGCCTGTTGCAGATATATCAAAGCAGGAGCAAGAAGAAAAGGTTACTTTGCTAGCTGCTGAGTCGAGTCAAAAGAAATGGCAAAACTGGTGGTTAAGAACGATTACGACGTTTATGATGATTGGCACCTTCTTCCTTATTCTTGCCTCGGGTCACATTTGGGTTATCCTGATGGTGATTGCTATTTCGACTGTTGTTTATAACGAAGTGCTTCAAATTGCTCAAGGTCCTGCTAAAGATAGCAATTTCAGATGGTTCAAAACAATGAGCTGGTAAGTATCAACGTGCATGAATCAAAAGAGAGAAAAAGAAAGGAGGGATGAAGAGAAAGATATTCATGCCAGGTATTTGCTCTAGGTATTTCCTTGTTACAACCACATACTTTTTGTATGGTGAATCGATCATTTACTACTTTCAGCATGTCGTATTAGTGGATAGAGTATTACTGCCTTTTGCAACACACCACCGTTTTATAAGTTTTATTCTCTATGTCATTGGTAAGTGTATTGGGAGTGCAGGAAGCGACCAGAGATACGCGCAAAACATAGAAAAAAATGCTGACTTCGATTGTGTGTACTAGGTTTTGTGTTTTTCGTAATGAACTTGAAAAAGGGAGAGTACAAACGTCAATTCCGTCAATTTGGCTGGATGCATATGGCTCTTTTGTTAGTCGTATTTCAAAGCCACTTCATTGTCAACAACATTCTCGAAGGCTTGATTTGGTTCTTCATTCCTACTTCACTCGTCATTTGCAATGATATCTTTGCTTATATCTGTGGCTTCTTTTGGGGCCGCCATCAGTTGATTCAGTTGAGTCCTAAAAAGACGATTGAAGGTTTTGTCGGTGCTTGGATCTGTACTCTTATTTTTGGCTTTTTGGTAGATAGGACATGCAAAACAAAAAAGGGAGCAGTGTAACTGATATTGCTTTTCTTTATAGTGGTCCACCTTGCTTATGAGATTTGATTACATGATTTGTCCTGTTAAGGTGAGTTTTTTCTTTTTGGGTACAGTCATCGTATAAAATGGACTTTTAACCATCTGTTAAAGGATCTTTCTATGTCTGCTTGGTCTCAAATAGGCTGTGACCCTGTAAACCCTGTATTCACTGCTGTGCCGTGGAAGTTGCCTGATTTCTGGATTACAATCATCAAGACTTTAGTAAGTTTTTTTTTATGATTTAAAACTCCTGTTCTTTTTAACAAATCGTCTTGTTAGTTCCATAAAGATATTACAAAGGTCTGGATTGCACCTGTTCAACTCCACACACTTGTTTGGGCTTGTTTTGCTTCTTTAATTGCACCATTTGGAGGATTTTTTGCCAGTGGTGTCAAGCGAGCCTTTAATGTAAAAGATTTCGGTCATAGCATTCCCGGTCACGGTGGAATGACTGATCGTATGGATTGTCAATTCTTGATGGGATTCTTTGCTTACATTTATTATCAAAGCTTTATCAAGGTAAAAAAAAAAAAAGAAACCTGCATCTAATTGATATGTGTCTCAATCGTATTACTTTAGACATACAACTTGAATGTTGGCACTATTTTAGCTACAATCATCAACAACTTATCGCTCAGTGACCAATTAGAGCTTTTGGAGCGTATTTTAACCTATTTTGTCAACCAAGGTGTTCTTGATCCTAATGTCTTGCAAAAGTGTGGCGCAAGTGCTTTAACAGATACCGCTCGACAGATTCTGGAAACCCCTTCTTTGTAATTTAGTATTTATTATAATATCCTCTAATCATATGTAAAATGTCTGTTTCTTGTAAAAAGGAATAGCATCTTTTCTTTATAAATAATGTTTTCTTTCTGAAATTCTCGGGACTTGGAGAAAGCCATGGCAGCTTTTTTTTTAGACTGAAATTTGATTAAAACGTTCTGATGTGAACAAAACTTGCAACAGACTTGGAAACCTCCTCATCTTTAAGGACAAAAATCCTAGTCCTTTTGTTGCCTAGAAAAAGCATAAGCAGCAGTTTATTGATGTATGGCTAATCTGTACATGAAGAAAGTTTTGTTTTTCTATGTGTTTGGATCAATAGAAATTCTGAATTATAACAGTTTGTGAAAAAGAATGACTTTTTTTTTTGCTTAAAAAAATACAAGAGTATACAACAAATAGGTAAAAGTATACATAAAATAATATACACAAAAAAACAAGAATGCTTGTCCTTATTATGATGGCCTATAATACACAGTAATTTCGCCATCACATATAGTAGAGCTAGATTGTACAGAGACTTGGCTTTGATTTGAGTGGACAGATGGATCCTCTAGAGATGAAGATGGAGGACAGAAATACACATCAATGCGACCACTATCGCTGGTTGGAGTCACATTACTTTCTGAGTCAGGAGTCGATAGTTGTTCGTTGGATTCAATTCTTCGAATAGATCGCTTTCGACTTATGGTACCGTCTTTGTTTTGAGTCATTATAGTATCAATTCGAGCCATAGTTGGTTTTGCCATTCTGATCTGGTCTGTTGAGTTACTGGTATGCGTTGGACAATTGACATTGAGCGAATGATGCTTGGCCGAAATGACTCTTTTAAAAGTAGGGTTCTGGTGTATCCTGCCAGATTTAGGATGATGGTAGTCATGTTTCGTCACTCTGACTGAAGAGGCTCGGCTAGGACAAGTTGGACTCACTTGTTGTGGTTGGATGTTAAGTGATCGTCGGATAGTATGGCTCGTGTCGTCCAGATGCGGGATTTGAAGTGAATGGGCACCGATGATAAATGGTGATTGTGGATGGTCATAGTCTAAAGGTATAAAAGACTACCAAGCAAACCAACAGATACAGAAAATAAAAAGTTAGCAACAAAAGCCAAAATAAGTACTTGAATAATTTCGAGTCAAATGCAATTGTATTCTCTCCTAAATATCCCAATAAAGGAAATCTACCAAAAGCCAACTCCTTAATCACTTACTTGAATGTGTTGCCAATAATTTGGTATAGTACTGCTTCGCGAAGTCTCAGATATAGACGGAAGGAGAGATATAGGGGTTGATGGTATAGTCGAGGATGGAAGTGTTGGTGGCAAAAACTCGATGTTTACTTGTTTCTCAATTTCCTTTTGTTCTTGTTGCTTTCTCTTCTTGCGTCTTCGATGGTATACAATCCCAATAACTGTTGCTGCAATCAATGCAAGTACAACAAAGCCTGTAGTCAAGCCAGCAATTAACGCAGTTTTCTTGTGTTCTTGAGCATCATCGTAGGTAGCGCTACTGACTTGAATCTGAATTTGTTCTGTATGGTTACAGCGAAATGTTGAACAAGCATCACTGTTACATTCAACACCAGCACATGCTGAATCTGAGTTACAGGATGTATAGTACTCTCTTGAGTGAGTCGATGAAGGTATTGTGCAAGGTGTTGATGTCTCAGACCGTTTTTTCAAGCCTACTTGGTATGATTTTTCTCAGTATAGGCTCAAGTATGTATTTGAATTATATTATCAACGTACTATGATCAATCAGCATGAAACACCTTTTAACATAAAGAGTATTGTTCAGAAAAATAAATAAAAATTAGAGTATAAAGTGTAAGAAGAGTGCGACAAAGCAAGAAAGAAAATAGAGAGAGAGAGAGAAAAGAGGCGGAACTGAAAAGGACTACATGTAACTTATAGGTAAACATTTGTGCTGCTGATGTTCAAGGTCACAGTTCTAAAAGTTAAGCTCCGTCGGCAGTGTTACACATGAGACGCCTGTACGAGAGAGGGATAATGTCCAAATCTAGATCAACCTTATTTTAACGTTATCCAATGATGTACGGCTTTTGTAGTCAAGTTGATGTATTTCTTATTTTTAGACCTGAATGAAACAACCCTTCTTTATTCAGTTCATATTGATAGTCAGAAGGAAAGATGAGGTCAATTCCAGTTATCAGCCCCAAATCCTTGAATTTGGTAAAGAAGAGAATATCAGCAAACAGAAGAAGAAGTACAGCATTGCCTTCACGCTTTGCTTTCTAATGGCCTCAAGCTATTCTTGGCAGATTTGCCTTTACCTATAAAATTATGCAAATGCGCTATGAAGCTTGATTGGTTAATTGTATATTCTGGCATCGAAATCATCCTTATTTTTTTTTTTTTTGTTTAATGCAATATACCTTTCTTAATTTACTTTTTTTGTGGATACAGAAAGCAGTTTGTTATCTGTATGACTTTTTGCATTAGTTTTAAGTTGAGGATCGCATATTTTATGTTGATTTTGCTTCTACCACAAGCGCTGAAATTATTTTCCAGTACGCCCCAGGCAAAAGAGAGGGGCGCTCACCATACTCCATAAACGTATACCTATAATATGGCAAAGGGAAGAAAAGATAAACCAAGCCAGTTTGTCAGATGGTGAGAAGAGCAGTTCAATTCCGCAAAGTTGTCTGCCGTTCTGGCTCATTAAATGCTTGACATCATCTATCCAATGCTATCGAAATTAGTCTAAAGACTGTCGTCTATAAGTTTAAGCGCAAGGTTTTCTGGTGTGTTAGCATTAAGAGATGAAGAGATAAGAAAAATGCCAATTACTTTACAGTATTGGCTTTCTCTAGTCTTTTAGAAAGGAGTTATCATATATGGCTCAAGCCATCAAATGATTAACATCCAACGGTTTTCCCTTAACAGTAAGAACATCAAATCCATATTTCTTCTTTTACATTCCTTTAGACTCAATTCAACTTGTAACGTTTGTCTGATAATATTGTTTGACCAAAGAAGTCAAAAAGACTTTACCACTTGTATCATTTATCCTGCTGTTGAAACAACATATCTCTTGAAAACTATATACAGTAGTCGCTTAATTTAAGAGTGCGACATAAGAGTATTCTCAATATAAGAGTAGCAATCTCTTTGACTTAAATCACTTCAAGCGCTAAAATGCCATTCAATTAAAGAGCGCATCTCTCAAGAGTATGAAGACTCTTAAATAAGACGACTATTGTAGCAAAAAAAACATCTTTCAAACAGTGTACAAATTCAAAAGAAAAAAAAAGATCTGATTTACCTGCATGTAGACGCCCTCTCCCTTCTCATTTGGATCAATGTCAAATATGTATGGCTTTCTTCTAGTTTCGCCATTTTCGAGCTAAAAGCAATCCATACTAAAGATAGCATTGGTCATATTCAAGACAAGCAAGATGATCTAAGCACCTAATTTATGTCAATTGCAAGACGATAAATCCTTTACTCAAGAATTCATGTCGTGTAGCACAAAAAACCCTAAAAAGAATTTCTCTGGTTATTTTGCTGCTATTGTCTTTCTTTCACAATTGCTTGTTGAGTTAAAAGTTTGAATATCTTTAACAGAGACTAATGCATCAGCATTATGTAAAAAAAACACACACAGACTTTTCAATTGCTTTTTAATAATTTGTTCCCTCTCGATCTAAACTATTTCTCGCCCTGAATTTTCTCGTTTCCTGATTGGCTATATATGTTTGCGTCATAGAGAATATTCACTCTTCTTACTTTTTATTTTTTTAAGGACATGAGGGGCGCATTTATTGGCATCGAAGAAAAAAAATCGGGCGGTGCTGCGACTGAGCGAGAAAGCGAGAGAGAGTCTGTGTGTGTGTGCGTTGCAGCCCTACAACAAGCCCTAGTTTTAATCTTTTTTATATATTTTTTTTCTTCCCCGCAACTACACACCCCACTCTTATTCCTTTCATCACAATCATGTTGGCCGCCTCTCGTAAAGCCATTATCAGCACTGCCTCCAAGGCTACCTATGCCACTGCTGCCACTGCCAACCAAATCAGCACTGCCGCCAACGGTGTCAAGGTTGTTTCCAACCAAGAACCTGGTCAAACTGCTTCTTTGGCTGTCGTTGTCAACGGTGGTGCTAGAGCTGAATCAGCCAACAACGCTGGTGTCGCTCACTTCTTGAAGAACTATGGCTTCAAGGTAATTCTTTTTACACAAGAAAATACAGCTCAAAGAAGATCAGTACTTCTAGTTCGAATGTGCGCCAATAATCAAAGAAAAAAAAGAATCAGATGGAGAAAGATTAGAATCATGTCAGAAACGTAGTTGCGATCATTTAGAGACATTAGAACGAGATAAGAAAGAAAGAGAGAAAGCGACATTAGACTGATTAGATAGAGCCATAGCAAAAAGACAACAATTGTGTGAGCATAGCTATTTTCACCATCTGGATCTTTTTTTCTTTGAACAACAAGCGCACATTCGAGCAACCTTCAAGTGGCCATGTACTAACATGTACTTTATCTCTCTCTTAGAACAACGCTAACCGTACTGCTTTCCGTATTGCTCGTGAAGCCGAACTTGCTGGTGGTGTTTTGTCTTCCAACGTTTCTCATGAAGCTCTTGTTTACTCTGCTGAACTCTTGAAGGAAGATGTGTAAGTTACAAAAGAAAGAGGAGAGAGAAAGCGGATGAGATACTAATTTATAATGGTGTTTTTAGTGAATTGTTTGCTGAGCTTTTGGGTGACGTTGTTACTAAGCAAAAGTTCCAAGACCACGAATTCGTTGATGTTGCTCGTCAAACTGCTGCTGAATCTGCCAGTGCTTTCTCCAACTCTGAAATCACTGCTATTGAAGCTGCTCACCAAACCGCTTTCCGTAACGGTCTTGGTAACTCCATCTTCGCCAAGCCTACTGCTCACATTAAGAATGCTACCGTCAAGGCCTTTGCTCAAGAACTTTTCACTCAAGGCAATGTTGCCCTTGTTGGTACTGGTGTTGAGCACGAAACTCTTGAACAATTGGCTGAGACTTACTTCAACCTCCCTGCTGGTAACCTCAACTTGGCCAGCACCAAGTACTACGGTGGTGAATCTCGTATTGAATCTGTCTCTGCTAACGGCGAATTCGTCTTGGCTTTCGAAGGTGCTGCTGCTAACTCTGCTGAATACGCTGCTCTTCAAGTTCTCCGTTTCGCTCTCGGTGGTGAAGCTATTGTCAAGAACACTGCTGCTTCTGGTATTCTTGCTCAAGCCTCCGCCAAGTTCTCTGATGCTTCTATCAAGGCCTTCAACTTGGGTTACTCTGATGCTGGTCTCTTTGGTGTTCAAGTTTCTGCCTCCACATCTGAAGCCGCTGCTGCCGTCGCTGCTGCTGCCGAACAATTGAAGGCTGCCAAGAACTTGTCTTCTGAAGACTTCAGCAGAGCTGTTGCTCAAGCCAAGTTTGCTGCCACCGCTAACATCCAAACTCGTCTTGATCGTGCCGAAACTCTCGGTGTTTACGTAAGTCATTTGAAATTCATTATTCCTATAGCCACTCACCATGTTTTTTCATTTTTTAGGCTCTCCAAAACGGTAAGTACGCTTCTACCTCTGAAGCTATTGCCGCCATTGAAAAGGTTTCCGCCTCTGATGTTGCTCAAGTAAGTGAAAACAGAGTTGTTTTTTGTTGTTGATTTTTATTGACCCTATTTTTTTTCAAACAGGCTGCTGAAAAGTTGTTCAAGAGCAAGCTCACCACCATTGCTCTTGGTGATCTCAACCGCTTGCCATATGCCGACTCTGTCTCTTTGTAATTTTAGAGTAAATACATGAAAAATATATTTAATACATTTATACAAAAAAAGACAGCTGAAGGAGAGAAAGAGAAAAAAAAAGCATCAAAAAACAAGGAAAATAAAAAGAATAGTCGTAGTGGGTTATTGATCTCTGATTTGGTATAGTGATTTCCATCCTCGTTATACGGATAGCTTTTTTTGCTTGATTGAAGGAAGTTTACAAGAGAGAGAAAGAAATATACACAAGAATGGGGATACTTTATTTCTAAATTGGACTAACAGTAATTGAGATATCTTCTTAGTTGTTGTGGTTGTTGGAACCAATGTTGAAAACAACGGAATCATTATCGTTGATATTAGTTTCACGTCTGCTGTTGCTTTCCTTGACGACATGGGCATTGTCGTTACCAACATTGTTTTTGGAGCCAAGATCCAAATTGATGTTGCCCAAGTTAATACCCTCTAATTTTTATAGATAGAAAGCACCATTAGCCTATCAACTGTTGTCATAGCTTCAAATTCACTTACGGTTAGCAGGCATAGCATGAACAGCAGTAATGGCGATAGAGGTAGCAACTAATAATTCAATGAAACGCATATTTGAAATGATGGTGAAAACGTAAAATAAAGCAAAGAGCACTTGTTTTAAATAGAGATGTCTCAATCTTTTGTATCCACGAATTTCATTTCTGACCTTTGTTGTCAAAGTTAAAAGTTTTGTCCAATGTGTAGTCTTTTTTTTTTTTCGTCTGCATGTACACGCGTGTTTTATACAGAGCCAATTTTAATAAGGTTACTAAATATGATCTCTTTTTAGGAGGATGTTGCTTGAAGAATTTATTTCAGTTAAAAGCGATTTGCTAACCTCAAAAAAATAGGACTCTGTAGAATCGGATTCAAGAAAAGGCGGCCAGTAACAATAAAGAAAAGTGTTGTGAATACATGACATGCTGCTCGAAATACCAGGCCATTAGGTAAATTTATCCTCTTCAGTAAGGTGGTCTCAAGTGCTACTGCAAAGCCATGAATCATGAAGAACACAGTCATTTCAAGAGTGATGACTCGAGTGGCTGCTCCAATCATAAAGTCATGGAATATGCCGCTAATAAAAAACACAACTAGACCACAAATCAACGGAGAAGACAAGAGGGATGAGCGTTCTTTTGAGTCTTCTTTCATCTCTTTTTTCTTTTTGCTTGTCATCGCTCTAGAGAATATAAAGCGATTGAACATACGGCTAACAGCTCTATTCCATCTTCGACTATCATTGATTTTAAACTTGAATATCAGATTCATCTAAAGTGCCTTCAATGGATACAAACTTACTTCCAGAAATCTTTGGGACTAAAATGTGTGACAAACAAACGAGGAAATTAGATATATTCTAGACCAACAAAAAAGATTTGTAACATACCTAGAAGACATGAAAGGGTTATCAAACAAATCTTGAAAACGAACCAGGAACACTATTTGCAATAGACCCATCAATACATCAACTAGGCTCATCATACAATAAATACGCATGGCTAATACATAAGTCAAGAACATGGCTTTTGGATTGTAAACCGGATAATGGAGAATGATTGAAAGATCTTTAGGTAAGAACTGATCTAGGACCAATCGCATAAATACAAGTTTTGCTGTACCCCGCAGCAATTTCTTCATCCCACCAAGTCGGACGTCATTATTTGACAATGTGTTTGGAGTTTCATCTTGAAAAGTGCCAATCTTTATCATCATTGGAATCCATTCTCTTAAACTGATGCCTGACTCTGTCAAGAAGAAGATTTGAATAGCATAGATCCAGGGCTGTAACATGAAAGAAATGTTTGCAATTTCGTATTTTGAATCAAAATACAGTGGTAGAATGAAATGATAGACACCAATGAGGGAGCGTAATAAGAAGGGAGGAATGATGGATGACAGTCTTTTTTCATTACGAACAAGAAGATAGTCAATTACTAGCGTTAGACTATACATAGCGACCAAGGAGGGAACAGGCAAAACCTTAGTAGAAGGTAGTTTAATATAAGTGACATATGAATGTTGATATGACATCTTTTTAAAAGAGAGCAAGTAAAAGAAGTAGAAATAAAAAAAAAATACGCAGTAGCAAGAGGTATCTGAAAATCGTTCATTGAAAAAAAATAAAGACAGATTATACCCCTTATGATAGACTGCTTCTTTTATACATCCCCTCTACCTCTCTATCCCATGCATAAAGACATGTATTTGAATAAATAGAAATCGTAGACAACAAAACAGTAAGTGTCAACTTTGTTTGTTTTTATGCAGTGTCTGTAGGATAAGGATAAATAGTTATGGTGTAACCAAAGTTCATTCAGGCATACTGAATTGATTTTACCAAATCTGAAGCTGTCAAGTCTTTCATTTCATTGGGTCTCTCTTTCTTCTTCGAGTCATCAATAAGGCTTCTAATAGATATCAACGCGAAAAACGTACTCTTCAAATGCTGGTCGCGGTTTCTTGCCGAGACTGCACTGGTCAAATTCCATTGTCTTTAACAATATTGTTGTCGATCTCTTTTTTATGCAACCAAACTTCAAATTAATAACGTAGACACATATTCAAAAAAAAATAGCACATCCTCTACTTTGTCTTTGTTTTTTATGACGTTTTACTTTATAATTTCTGAAAAAAAGTTATCGTCATTAACAATAACCCCCAAATGAAACTTTTTAAATGCTGTTTAGTGAAATCCCTTACTTTTTACATTAGATGAAAATCGTATCCAAACTCGATACTAAGCAATTTAATCGAATCTCTAGTGCCTGAAATGCTATTCAATTAAAGCTCAAGCACAATCATCTTGATAATAGATTGGGCCATATTCGAAACTAAATGGATGGGTCTAGTAAGTTTGTAAGATTAGCATTTATATACACTTTGTCATGAACTGTTCCAATTCACAATAGGTAATACATATGGTTAATCTTTGGCATAGAAACAAAGGCTGCTCTATTGATAATAACCCTTGACATCTAATCATTAATCTATTATTTATGCAGAACAATCAAACACCGACAATGTCTCTTTCATTTTAAGCTTTTTTTTTGTCTTTCATTTAGATGCTGTATTTCATATCATCAAGTAACAAGTCATACCTATTTATACGTACACCTTTCTTTTTTCTTTATACCCATAAAAAACATTTGACATCAGAGTACCAAGTCTTTCTTTTTTTTTGTTCAGCAAATGTTCGAATATAAGCTAACCACTCTTTAAATCAGATTGCAGTTCATAGACATGTATATATACTGAGCCAGTGTGTTTCATTGGTCGTGTCAATTGAATTCTTTGATTACACAAGCAACTGCTTACTTTAAAACTTTCTTTGGATGTGTGTGTGGCCTGGTAGTTTTTCTTTGAATCATATGCAAATCAAAATCTGTTACATGTTTGATGTCCAAAAAAGCCATCAGACTGTATTTGCTATAAACCCAGGCTTAATTCGAGTACAGTGTTGTCCTCTGCTAATTATCTCGCTTCTTGCAATAAAATGTCTGCTTTTAATTAAGTGAAATAAATTTTCCCCAAATATGGTTATGTGGCCATACTTTTTCTGACAAACATGTGATGATCTGTAACGGTGTTTCAAAAGACGAAAACGAAATAGTATTTCTTTATCTCTGTTCTACCTTCCTTCCTTCTCTCTTTTCTTCTTACTCGGGAACCAAAAAGAAAGAAAGTATGGCTACCAATTTCCGCAAAAGGCCACTCAAGGTGGTCACAGATAGTGAAGACGATCAGTCCGATTCAAGACAGAGACGAGATCTACACATCACAAGCAGGAGAGTCTCAACTATCGCCGAAGAGGGAAAAGAAGACAAAAAGAAGACAAACAGCCAATCATATACCGAATACTGCCATACTTTGCCCATTCATACCATTACAAAAGCTTCCGTGTTGTCCAAAGAAGCACCACCTGAAAATTATAGTGGATTTTTGAGATTAGGAAGTATGTACCTTATTTTTTTTTTTTTTAGTATGATGATAGTTATCTGACAACTTGTTCGCTTTAGTGCTTGTATTAGGTGCAAGCAACATTCGACTGATTATTGAAAATTGGATGAAATATGGGCTTTTGATTGGATTTCCTCATAGTTATATACCCTTGAAGGACTACCTTTATTTTGTTGTTGCTTGGCTTTCTGTTCCTTTCAGTCTATCCATCTCACTTATTGTAGAGTATGGCATGGGTAAACTAGCTACAGCAGCCAAAGATACAAAGCCTGACTACATGAAGAAGCTGGCCGTCTTGGAGAGAGTAGTGACCGTAACACATATATGTCATCTCTTAGTTTTGCTTACTTTCCCTTCTTACATTGTCTACACGAAAATCTATCATCCATTGGGTAAGTGTCAACCCAATACCAAATTTGGTGTGTTGAAAATACTAACGTATTCCCCTTAACTAGTTGGCTCTTTTGTGTTGGTCATTTGTTTGGTATCCTTCCTTAAGCTTACTTCATTCGCACTTGTCAACCACGAATTGCGTCAGACATATGTTTCTGGGAAGCCAGGATCTGAAGAATTCTATACAAAAGAGGTGGCCTATCCCAACAACATCAACGCTAACAACTTGTTATACTTCTTCTTCGCGCCCACTTTGTGCTACCAACCTTCGTATCCTCGGTCTCCTAAATTCCGCAAGACATTTTTTTTGAAACGTGTTGGCGAATTGTTTACCTGTCTAGTGATGATGTATGTGCTTGCTGAGCAGTATGCAAAGCCAACATTGGCCAATTCGATTCAAGCTTTAGAAGATAAAAAGTTAGTGACCATTATTGAACGTGTCTTGAAACTATCCACAACGGCTGTTGTCATTTGGCTCCTCATGTTTTATGCTTTGTTCCATGCATTCTTGAATGCCTTGAGTGAATTGCTTTGTTTTGGTGATCGTACATTCTATTTGGCCTGGTGGAACTCTGGTAATTTGGCTACTTATTGGCGTCTATGGAACAGACCAGTCTATTTGTTTTTTAAGAGACATGTTTATATCCCTGCAGTTCAACGTGGTGTACCTCCTGCCTTATGTCAGCTTTGGGTTTTTTTCGTGAGTGCTGTGCTACACGAAGTACTTGTTGGTATTCCTACCCATTCACTTACAGGCTTTGCCTTTTGGGGCATGCTTGGTCAGATCCCTTTGATTGCTCTCACTCATTCTATAGAAAAATGGAGAGGCAAAGGTACTTCTCTTGGAAACACTATTTTCTGGTAAGCTATACTTGAAAGAAATGTAAAGACCTTAATTAACATTTTTTTTTTGTTTAGGATTGTGTTCTGTGTTGTCGGACAGCCTACTATTGCATTGCTTTATTACTATCAATGGACTGTCACGCATAAATTAGCAACCACAACTGCCTAAACCATTAACGTTTTCGTGTGAATGCAATCACGTAAATCAATGTATGACTTCTGTGAATATTTTTCTCTCCTGTCCATGTACTACCCACATAAAATTATGAATTAACAGGATATTTAAATGGGAAAAGCCTTTCCTTTTTTTTTTGTTTTTCTTCTTTTATTTTGTCTCTCTCTTTTATCTTTCTATTCAATTATCGAATAATGAACAACAAGCACCTCATACAGATGACAAATGATCTACAGGAAGCTCGTAATCGAGCTTTTTTTTCACCAATGGCCATGCGTCAATTAATCTATGGCTCTTTAGGCAGAATAGAAAAAGTTGATAAGATGAGGTCTATTGTTGAGAGTGAACCTATATTTAGTAAATCTCAAATACCATTTCAGGGTCGTCCAGAGGTATATAATCTAAAAAAGTTAAAATCATTATACTGATGAAACCTACCTTCATGTAACACATATACACGCTTTTCTTCAAATATAGCAACTACACCACTCTCTGTTAATAAGCAAAAGACTTATCGAAATAGCTGAAGAGATGAAGATGTCAGACAGAGATTTTGCTATTTTAGCGAGACAAGTTCAAATGCTAACACCTGTGAGTACATGAACTTGAGAAAAAAAATCCGCTTATTGAAAAGAGAAGTAGCTATCGCTTCATTATTCGGCTTTCATGGCTGTCATTAAGGCTCAAGGGACACAAGAGCAAGTTGATAAATGGTATACAGCTTCTAAGCGACATGCTATTCTCGGATGTTATGCTCAAACCGAGTTGAGGTAATCATCTTTATTTTTTAATTCAAACCTTTTCTCAATCCTTCATTAAAGTCATGGCTCAAATGTAATGGGACTTGGTACACTCGCTTCTTATGATCAAAAGACTCAAGAGTTCATCATACATACTCCTGATATTACGGTAGGCAGTTGAGCCAACAGTTTGATATATCTAGAAAAAAAAAAAAGACTTATTTTGTATTTTTAGGCAGCAAAATGGTGGATTGGTGGATTGGGGGTAACCAGCACACATGCTGTAGTCCAAGTAAGCGTCCCTTTGTTTTTTTTCTTATTTTTGCAGCAACTCATAATTTCTTTTGTCAGGCTCAACTAGTGATATCAGGAAAATCTTATGGACCTCATCTTTTCATTGTGCCTATCAGATCACCTGGTAAGATCCTACAGATCAAATTCTTGATAGCTTGGAAACTCAAATTCAATTCTACTAGTCGACTTGAAACCTTTGAAAGGCATTCAAGTGGGGGACATAGGACCTAAAGCTTACGGTGGTTTTGCAACAGTGGACAATGGCTGTAAGTAACTCAAATTGATCATATTCAAACAAGATAACTGACTCAAGTCTTTAGATGTTATTTTTGATCATGTCCGTATTCCTCGCGACAATATGCTGATGAAGTTTGCCAAAGTTACACCCGAAGGCAAATATCTGCCCCCAGTGCATGACAAGCTATCTTACGGTAGTATGGTGAAACTCCGTGTCGATATCGTGGAAGGTGCAGGCTGGAGCCTTGCTCAAGCTGTCACGATTGCTATCCGTTACTGTACTGTGCGTCGTCAGTTCAACAGAGAAAATGACAACAGTGGACTAGAAGCCCAGGTCATTACTTATTCATCTGTTCAGCATCGTCTGATGCCACTCTTGGCTACAGCTTATGGCATAATCTTTACAGGAGATACTCTCCTTGAGCGCTTCAATCAGTTACTCAACCAACTCGAGACCAATAACGCTAGTTTGTTGCCAGAAATGCATGCTACTGCATGTGCCCTCAAAAGTTGGGGTACGCGACGATCAACGGATGGAGTTGAGGAGTCTCGTAAATGTATGGGTGGTCACGGTTATTCGTATTTTAGTGGTCTGTCAGACTTGTTTGCTACTAATGTGCCTTCCAATACCTATGAAGGTGACAATTATGTATTGAGTCAACAAACAGCTCGATATTTGCTCAAGCAATTGTCACTTGTATTGAATGGAAAACCTATTTTGTCTGATACTGTTAGTTATCTGCATCTCTTGAAAGACAAGGGGACTTTTAAGTTCTCCGATGTAGGACAGCAGATCACTGAACCAAAGATACAACTCAAGCTCTTTGGCATTCGTGCAGCTCGACTAGTAGCCAATCTTGCTCAGCAACTTAAAAAAAATATACCATGGTCTGAGCTCAACATGGACTGCTGGGCTGTCAATCTTGCACATGCAGAATACTTGGTTATGAATGAATTTGTCAACAGATTATCTGTTATCGAATCTTCTGAGCACAAAGCATTACTTTCGGTTATCAAATCGCTTTCGGATATGGTAAATTATCGTACATTTGTATTTGAGGAAACCCACCCTAATTAGTAACTTCTTTTAAAGTTTGCTCTTTCCACAATTCTCAACTCAAGCTTGGCCACTTTTTTGTCTACATCGACTATCAATCCTTCAGACTTGGATCAGTTGAACAGCATTTATCGAAAGCTAGTAGCCGAAATTTCTATTCATGCTGTTCCTTTAGTTGACAGTTTTGGATTTAGCGACAAAACGCTTAATTCAGCTTTAGGAAAATACGATGGACGTGCCTATGAAGCCTTATGGGAAGCTGTTCAGAAAAACCCTTTAAACAAAGGTCAAGAGCTTGCTAAACTTCAAGTAAGAAATGGCAATTATGAACAGACAAGATATTAAACTAAAAACTTATAGAATGCTGTGCTTCAAATTGTTCATCGAGGAAACAATCTAGAATATATCAAGGCTGCTAAACTTTAAAGCCATTCAATAGTGTTTTTCTTAAGGGAGTCTATGGCATAACATAGTTAAACAAAGAAAGTTTTGGCATAATTCAACTAAAAAGAGATACTGAGCCATTTATTAAAATAAATATTTACAAAAGAGGTAGTGGATATAAAGCGTTATCAAGTATACATTTTTTAAGCAAGCAGGTTCTTGATACCATCTTTTTGTTGTTCTGATAAAGTGGTTGGGAACTTGACTTCATAGGTGATAATCAAATCACCTTTCTTTCCTGTCTTGGAGTTGGGCATGCCTTCATTAGGGACGCGTGATTCTTGACCAGGCTGAACCACAGATTTGGTGTTGCTGACGCTTAATGTACGATCATCAAGGGTCTTGATAGTCTTTTGGAAGCCAGTCAAGGCTTCAGCTAAACTGAGGGAAACTGTGATGCGCAAGTTATCACCTTCACGTTTGTATACAGCATGAGGTTTTTCTTCTACAACAAATTCTATATCTTGAGTCTGACCATTTTCGAGTTCATCGCCTTCTCCTGGGAAACGAATCTTTGTGCCGGCCTTCCAGCCAGCTTTTACGTTGATAGACAGAATCTTGTCTGTGGATACGGGACGACCTGTAGAACCATCACGCAATTTACGTGTTACCTTCAAACGCTTGACAGTGCCTTTGTAAAGTTCTTCAAGAGAAAGAGGTAAGGAGCGCTTGATGGCTGGTGGCTTTTCGGGTTCTTGGGGTTGTGTTCTGAAGCGACGTGATGAACTACCACCAGGCATACCACTGCTGCTGAAAGAGAATCCGCCAGGCATGCCGCCCATGCCACCGCCCATACCGCTCATGCCGAAATCATCCATACCACTACCTCCGAAAGAAGAAAAGAAGTGTTTAAAGATATCGTCAGCATCGGAAGGATGGAAGCCTCCGCCGTTTGAAGAGAAATGGAAAGTGCCTCCACCAGGGAAGCCTCCAGCACCAGCACCAGGGAATCCACCCGCGCCATCTGCACCAGGAGGAGGTGCGCTACCTTTGAGGCCTTCTTCACCATATTGATCGAATATAGCGCGCTTGTTCTTATCACTCAAGACTTCATAAGCTTCACCGATTTCCTGGAACTTTGTGTTGGCAACTTCGGGTTTGTCTTTGTTTCTGTCAGGATGCCATTTGAGTGCTACAATGATAAGTTAGTCTCGACTTTATATGATTTATGCTAAATAATAAACATACCTAATTTACGGTAAGCTTTCTTGATTGTATCATCATCGGCGTCTCTAGAAATGCCCAGAATAGAATAGTAGTCTTTGCCCATATTGTAAAATGAAGTCTAAGGATGTATATTTATGGTCTACAGAAAGAGAAGTATAATATACTATACAGTTAAGAAAAAAAAAAGAGAAAAAGAAAGGAAACAAGCATGGGATTTTATAAGTTTAACTAATGCAGATTTCCAGTGTGTTCTATCTATTGATCCAATCAAATGACGTAAATTATGATTTGATGAAGTAATGCACTTTAAACGCCGCAAGTTTTCTACAATTTACCAGAATTAACTGGAAAAAAAAAATATAACAATTCAAAGATAGTTGAATATTTCTTTTTAAATATATGTGCAAACATAGTATATTTTATAGTTAAAAAAAGGTTGTCAACAACGAAAAAAAAAGAGGGGGATGTGAAGATAAAGAAAGACAAAAAAAAGACTTGAAGAAACAGTGAGTGCATAATTTAAGATCTGGGCTTTTCCTTCTTTTCCTTGTACAAGGCAAGGAGAGAGACACCAGCGACCTTGACAATCTTGAAACGGACACCAGGAATATCACCAATAGCACGACCCTTACGACCGAAACCGGCAATCAAAACTTCATCGTTTTCATCAACAAAGTTCAAACAACCATCGTTGGGAACGAAGGCAGTGACCTTCTTACCGTTCTTGATCAATTGAACACGGACACACTTACGAATAGCAGAGTTAGGTTGCTTGGCTTCAACACCGATCTTTTCGAGAACGATACCCTTGGCGTGAGAAGAACCACCGAAGGGAGAAGAGCGGAAAGCAGTACCAAGAGCTCTCTTCTTGTATTGCTTATCGGCCCAACGTTGGTCACGACGGTGGATACGGAGCTTACGAGCAGCGTTCAAACCTCTAGGTTGTCCCTTACCTATTGTTCGCAACAAGAATTAATTTATTGCTTATTTATGCGTTTGCATATTTCTGAACTGATGAGAGAACAACAACAGCTTGCAAAATACAGAGTTGATGTCGAGTAAGGAAGCAGTAGGTGTAAAGTGAAAGAAGAAAGGAGTTGAACAAGCTTTGATGTCGTTTGCTTTCATGTCAAATCAACTGCGGAAAGTCAAAGATGTTGAATCGTTAAGCTGGGTTTTTTTGGTTGTCTTTCTCTCTTTTTTTTAAGGTTGATTTTCTCTTTCTCTCCTTTCATAAACGCATGAGTTGAGTGTATCCATCCATCCATCTTATTATGTGTTTCTCAAATGGATTCCAACTTGCTTCCGCTACATCCTCTGTCAATTGCTGATGCTATTGTTGTTGCTCTCACTATTTCAAGTAGATTCTCTTACCCATTCTTACTAGATAATTTCAGAAGAAAGTTGTTACGGAGCTGGTCTCTCATTCACATAATAACACCCAATTGAATATGTAGTACCGGACTTGGTCCGGATATTTAATTCTTGCCCGATCAATGTATTCCGAAACACTTTAAAAAAAAAAAGAAATCATGCAATTAAATTATTTAAAGATATTCTATATTTGTATGTGATTAAGTCTATTTCTTTTGAGAGAGCAAGTCATCGAAAATAACCTTGACCTTTTGATAGACTTCTTCAACAGGTTGATCACAAGATACCTAACAATAACAATTTCAATAAAACATAACTTTCTCCTTAAATTGTCCAATTACCTTTCTCACTTTGTTTTCCTTATCGAATGCCTCAATGACAGGATAACTTGTGTCAGTAAACACCTTGAATCTCTTCTTGATAGAATCAATGTTATCATCTACACGACCAGAACTTTCGCCACGCTTCAACAAACGCTTCAACATGACTTCCTCGGGACATTCAAAGTAAAGAACCATCTTGGAGGGAACAACAACTTCTTCAAACTTGACAGCTTGGTCCATCTTACGAGGGAAACCATCAATCAAAAATCTCTTTTCTTTTCCTTCAGCAATAGCTTCTTTCATAGCTTGCTCCAAAAGGGCAATAGTAACTTCCATAGGCACAATCAAGCCTTCACGAATATAGTGATTAATTAATTCACCATATTTTGAACCTTCACGCTTTTGTTCTGCACGCAACAAGTCACCGGCTATTATCGTTATTCAACAAGTCAGATGGCTTTTGATATATGCTTATCTCCTTTCTCTGGTTCATGCGCTTACCTGACAAGTGAACAAAACCATAATCTTTCTTCAAGTTTTCACATTGTGTACCCTTACCAGCGCCAGGACCACCCAACACAAAGACAACAGTGACGTCTTCAGGTGAGAAAGCGGGAATGGGCTTAGTTTCGGTTTGTGATTCTTCACGTTTAGCCTTAACTTCGGCAACACGCTTCTCTCTCAAAGCCTTTTCTTCGGCTTCAGTTGTGAATTCCTTCTTTCTGGGCAAGGCTATACAAATGTTTGCATTCTGTCAGTCACAATGATTCGATACATCTCAATTAAAAAACAGGTTCACCTACTTTTGCCTTCTCTAGATTGAACAATTGTATAATAAGCAGCAAAACCCATGGAAGCAACAGCTAACATAGCAGGAACACTAGGCTTGTTGTTGGGTTGAGGAGCGGCAGAATAGAAGCGCTGAGCGGCGAAGCGCTGAGTGTTGGCAAGGCGTTGACCGTTACGAAGGACAGAACGAAACATATTGGATAATGTTTTTTTAAAAGAAAAAACAGGAACAGAAAAGAAAAAGAAAACAAGAAAACTAGATTCGTTCAATTTACTGTCCTCTCCCCCCAGCCAGCAGTAAAACTAAATCCAACCAAATTAAGCGGAGTATCAAGATTTATTTTAAAAAAAAAAAAAAAATTATATGGTAATGATTTCCAGTGGTGCATCATTTATAGGAGCAGGAAGACTTTCATCCCAATTGGCCGAGTCATCTCTGGCAGTATCGAATTTCCATGAATAGACGACATTTGGATTGATGTTTTTCTTGAACCATTCCATTTCATCAGGTTGTTGGGCATGTTCAAATTCTTTGAGCACCGCTTGATCGTCTTCTTCTTTTATAGTAATAAACTCAGCCTGGTAAGGGCTAGATGTCTTATTAGTATTTGTCTGCTGCTCTTGCTGCCCAATATTTTCGTCGTCTTCTTCTTCTGGTCTGTTCATTTCCTCTTGGTCAGCAATCATATAAGGCTCAGCACTGGTGCTTGTAGGGTCCTGTAAATCTTGCTGTGTGGACTCTGTTTGAGAAGAGCTACCAACTTGGTTATCTTCATTTCGATTTGATGGAGGAGCACCATCATGAGCATCAATTCCATCTATATTTCGGCAACAGCAAATGCTTGCAAGTATTTGTTTAAGACTATTGGTAGGTGAAGACATTCTGTTACTATTAGAGAACAAAAAGAAAGAGAAAGAGAGAAAGAAAAGGAGAAAGAGAGAGGTACAAATAGGTGAATGCTATATCTTTGTATTGGTATTTTAATGCATCACAAAACTGGAGATAAAACAGATATGTTGTTTTATTTATCACTGTGTATATCAAGAATCAGCAAGTGCAATCAATTCATGAAGAATATCATAACATTCATTCAGTAAAGCAACACACACTGCTTGGCCTTCAGGTATATTCCCTTCTTCATCACAAAAAGTACCATTTACTCTCATATTGTCAATACTAGCCAGCTTCATTTGGTATCTATATTTAAGTGCGTTTTTTTAGATCAGTTAGAGACAAAGGTCATAAAAAGAAGAAAGAAAGAAATGAATGGCAGACATAGAAACATCTGCTCATGATATATACTTACGGATAAAGATCTCTAACTATTCATGCGGCAAGTAAATTGATTAATAAAAAAAAAAAAAAAAAAAAATAGAATAATACCAAAAGAAAAATAAGGTCGAATCTTCTCCTACCTGAATCAGGCTTTCCCCATTTTGTTACTTCTATAAGACAGCGTCTCACTGTACTTAATTGATTATGTACTGGCATAAGCGCCTCTGCCACAGGCACGTTTTCACTCAACATTTTTGCCATGATACGGTAGCATCCTCTTAGCAGAAAGTTAACTACTGCTTGTCCTTCAGGTACTGTATCTGATGAGGGATCTTTAAACTTGCCATCCCGTCTTAGCTTTTCTACTTCCTGCAATTGTAACTATATAGAACGTATTGCATGCAGCATATGATAATGATAAATGAGTAAACGAATGACATAAACAGACAAAAAGAAGAAGAGAGGGCTTACATGAAATGTATACAAGTCAGTTTCTCGAAGCGTCCATTTATGCGTCAAGGCCAAGCGCTCTAATTGTGTCTTGATTTGCTTTAATCGTTCAACAATCGGAGCTAGCGACTCTGACACACTGTTGGTAGATGCCTTCATATCTTGCGATTCTTCATGCAGCTGCTCTAGGAGGCCTTCAATCAACTCCTTACCCTTTGGGTTTGCTTTAAATAATTCAATTTTCGTATTATCGTATTCCCTAAGCTATTTGAAAGAAATTCAGTCATCGAAAGTATGCAAATAATTCATTTTCTGTGATCAAGTAAATACCTTTTCCTGAATCTGGTCAACTTCAGATGCTGTATAACCATTTGGTTTTTGAGCCAAAAGAGACAGCTTTCTTCTCAAATCAACTAACTCTTCATGCAATGGTTTTCTAGGATGAGACCATGTTAAATAGATGCAACTGAAAAAAAAAACTAATCTAGAACTTACAGCGATTCTGACACATCCTGGACATTCAATAATAACAAAGACAATGTTTCCTCTAGCCCTATGGTTTTAGAGACTGATTACGTGATACTGTGCAACAATGACTTACTGCACATCTTTAATTTATGCTTGAGTAACTCGACAAAGCATGAACCGCTTGAATCAGCAAAAAGAATATTCTCAATATCCTTCAATCGATCTTGATTTTCCAGCAATATGGTATCGGTATAAATGCCCATATGAGACAATTGATCTAAATAACGCTATGATAGAGTTATAGGATGTGATCGTTTTCATCATCATAAGAACATCAATTACCTCCACAGTAACAAGTTGAACATAAACTGCTGGACCTTTGTTGTTTTCGATATTAGAACCATACTGATATATTGTTGTCTACTATGTTTCTCTTTTGTTCTAATCGCTTACTTTCTCTATTTCTACCCAAGCTCATAAAGAATAAAGACAAAAGAGCCATAATATCATCCAAAACATCGTTGAGACGATTACGCGAGGCAGCATTCCAAATATCGCCTATTCTGATTTCGTTTACTTTCTCAACTTGCTTCTCGGTTTCTTTGTAGAGTGAGGTAACGACGTTAGCATCAGGATATGACTCTCTGTCTTTCTTTAAAGCCGATAGTTTATGTCGTATAGTAATCAAGCTTTCGAGTACAGGTATTTCTATAACAAATGTTTATTTTTCTTAGAGATGTGTTTTTTTTTGTTATGTTTTTCTTTCTCTCTGTTTTTACCTTCAATAGGCACAGTTAACATTATATTTTAATTTATAGAAATGAAAAAAAAAAAAAAGAAAACTAAAAGGAAATAGATGATCATTATATGAAAAAAAAATAAAAATCCTTTCGGTGTTTTAAATACTGATGTGATCCATTTGAAACAAAAAGTACCTTATTTTCTCTATATGGATTTACAGGTAAATTATCTGTTCCTGTAGATCTGTTTATCGAAATTAGAATAAACCTGCTTTTCGAAATACAAATAAAATGTGTACTCTTTTATTGTGGCTTGGTTTCTTTCGCCTTTAACAAGATGCATTTAGCTTTGTTTTTAAAGAGAAGAAGGCAAACTCTAAAGAAGGATGGAACAGTACCCCCCCCTTCAAAATACCCCATTTTTTTTCCAAGTTTTATTACACCATTTCCAGAAATAGAATGTACACTGAGAAAGAAATGAAAAATTCTCATATTGAAAGTGGAAATAAATTCATTTATCTTTAAAGATGATGCAGGAAACATGTTTGGAAAATATAGTGGTCAGTTTGTTAAGTGGAGATAAAAGTAGATGAGGTCAACTACCCCTTGTAAAATATCACTGGTTTTAAGCAGAACAGTGATCTCAAGCCTTCTAAAAAGATGCAGCTACACTAAGAAAAGAGATAAAAGTTCCTCCTACCATTGCATACAATTGGCACAAGAAGAAGAGGCTGAAGAGAGGAGTTTGGGTCAGCGGATGAAAGCTGTGAAGGAGAGAAAACCACCATCGTTTTGAACGAGAAGATGGAGGATTTGGTTATTTAGTTTGAAGGCCTCAAGACTGTAAAAACTGCTGTTCATAATTTTATGGACAATGACTGTACTTCCGAACATGAGCTGTAGTTTTTCGGTCAAAGACACGAAACTATTTCGAAGGCATTATCTTCACAGGTTTTTACTAACCTGAAGATTAGAGTGCCCTATCAGCAAAGCTCAAAGAAAAGAGAGAGAACATGAGTAAGCCAAAGGCAAATAAGACAGTAGAAACTGTCCTTAGTTATTGTTTCAATTTCATGTCTGATGTTTTGAATCTACTTGATCGACATGAGCAGTTCGAAGGTTGCTATCTTCTTATAGCTAATTCATCTATACTCATCTTGGATTAGATTGAAAAGCTGATTGTTGGTTGAGGATATGGATGTATATACCCTTTCATCATATTCCCCCTTCTGAGCTCAATCCAATCAAGCAGTTCTGGTCTGTAATTAAAAGCAAGATGATAAAAGAAATTGATAAAAGAAAACTCTGAGTTGGAGGATAGTCGATGCTTGCAGCTGTGTCTATCTGAAAGGCTTTCGTGGCTTCTGTCGATCTCTGTTCTTTGAATGTGTGTGTGTGTGTTTTCTCTTATTGTTAGCGCAATCCGAATTTCTTCATGCCCAGCCTCTTTCTCTCAGCGTGCAATCTATTTCCGGAAATAGTGTAACTTGAACCACAAATTAAAAAATCAGCTCATGCAAACTGTAATTTAAAAGTCAACACGTAAATAGAAATAAGGTGGGATTTTTTTCACACAACTTGAGTTTTTTTTTTTCCTTTTTTCTTTATTTCTTTTTGTTATTATACCTATGGAAGCTATTGACGATTACGCTAATGAGAACATTGCCCGTTCTCTTGCCTACACTGTACTTGACGAGCGCCAACAACGTCAGTATCTAAAACTCCTGCCTATTTCTTCTCAGTTATTACGTCAACGTGTTCGTATATTGGGTCCTCCTGCATCAGAACAAGACTCGGAAGCTTGGGATAAGGTCATCCAATGGCAAGAAGACAGATGTCCAGAGATGATTCAATCATTGGCTGATGCTACTACAGATCGTCTCTATCAAAACCCTGTTTACTACAAACGCCTGGATGCAGATACCCTTCATGCCATGATTGAATTTGCCGAAAAGGATACACGCCATTATGTTGTGATCTTGACACTTGAAGAAGGTGGCGGCGATATTTCTGATCTTAGATACTATAATACCAAGGAACTGACGGATGAAGAATGGCGTGATGTCTTTGAGAACTGGTCAAGGACCATTGAAGATGCCGAGCGTATTTTTCTAACTAAAGTCACAAGACATAAACGAGTCTTCACTACTGAAACACCGGATGTAAGTCTTATTTAAAGGAAAGAATGAAAACAGGAATAGCTTATTTACTTGTTTCTCTTAGAGCTCAAAGGAAGGAGTGAAAGAAGCACCTGATGACTATTGGGGAGATTGGTCTAGTGATGAAGAGTCGAGTGAACATAAAAAAGAAGCCAAAAGAAAAAGTCAAGTATTTAGTGTTGATCAAGACGATTCCGAAGACTCTGAAGAGGAGTACTATACACGCTGGAGCAAAGACCCAGGTACACTGACACCAGGCCCTGAACAAGACCTTCCCGATAAGCATCAAAATAATTCAAGTGGACGATTTTTGCATGATATCAATCAACAAGAAATAGCAGAAGAATACGATCAGTCATACAACCCTCTCTTTACCGTACCTAGCGTACCCAACTTGATGGATACACATACAGCTGCTCTATCTGAATTGACTCAAATGCTTCAAAACACAATTCCTCAACAAAACAACAGTCGTACAGCCAATCGACCCTTTGTGGTGCACCCGATGACTCAGATCAATCCTTTGCCAAAAGCAGTATCGCGATTAAAATCCTCGACAGAAGATGTGTCCTCCCTTGAAGAACATAACGTGCCAGGTGCTTATCCTAAATCAGGTAGCCATTCACCACTTTCTCAAGAGCAAACATTGGATACAAAGAGTAAAGAGATTGGACGTGGTTTGTTTATGAGAAGCTTAAGTGCTTTGATTGGTGCTGCAAGGTTGCTAGGTTATGATCGTAAAGATATTTTAGATATGGTACATGAAGTAGTCGACAAATCATCGTAGAAATAAAGTCTGTTTAACAGGCTCTATATATGAAATAGACAATGGTTAAGCTTATACTAAATATACAAAGGTTCTTTTTTTTTGTCGTTATTGTTTTTATTTATTTGTTTCTATATCTTAATAAACCCACTTCAAGCTCTTGTCATCATCTTTCTTGTTTTCTACTGTCTTACGACTCAAGACTTCCAAGACTTTTTGCTTAACACCTTGCTTTCCTTGACGTTCTCTGACGATGTGATCAACAATCTGTTGGCGGTTCAAAGCATATCTTCCAGTATCAGCAGCTTCACCAGTCACAACACGCTTGATATCTTCTTCTGAAGGCAACATGTATTTGCGGTGAGGATATTTCTTATAATCGCGGTTAGACAACAATTCCAAGCGTTGAGGAGAAGGTGAATCGAAATAGTCTTTCTTGATTTGAAGGTCATTTACTTGACTTAATTGCTTAGGTTCCCAGTTAGGCTTGGAGCGTGTGACCAAGGTGGCAGTGACACCTTCGGCAAAATCATGACCCTGCAAGAATTTTTGAACAAGATGGTATTCCATCTTGAAGCATTGAGCCAAACTCAAAGTGGCACCATTACGGATTTGTTGCAAAGTAACCTTGAGTGAGGTAGGAGACATGGCGTTCAACAAGTCCAAGGTCTCCTTGGCCCATTCGGATTCTTCCTTTTCCAAAGCAGCAACAATTTCACCTACAGTATCGTACTTGAAACAACGGTCAATAGCTTGACGTGTTTCGCCAGCGAGAGAGAAGTGAGGCTCAGTTTCTAATTCGGCAGAGAATTCTTCAATAGCTTGGTTGACCATATCGTGTGTGGCATTATCGAGTTCAGCAAGACGGGCTTCCAAAGCGTTAAGGCGAGATTGAGGAACATAGTGGGTTGCAATACCAGCATAAAAGACGTCTGTACCCTTAAGACGCTTACCGGTCAAACCCAAATAGGTACCCAATTGACCATCCAATCGAGACAAAAAGAAGGAACCACCAACTTCGGGCAAGAAACCAATACCAGTTTCAGGCATAGCAAACAATGTGTTTTCGGTGGCAATACGGAAAGGTGCATGAACTGAAAGACCAACACCACCACCCACTTTAGATCCAAACATAAATCATAAAAATAGTTTAGTTGGTGTTTGGCAAAAGACAAGGATGAACTTACTGGTGATACCATCCATAATAGCAACATAAGGTGTCTCAAGAGTACCAATGAAATGATCCAATTGGTATTCCTCTTCAAAGAATTTGGAAGCATTAGGATCATTGGCCTGGGCTAAATCAACCACAGCTAAAGTAAATGGTATAAGGTTAATGCAAAGAAAGATATGTTTTCCTATGCTTTCACTTTACTCTTTACGTCACCCCCGGCACAAAAACCTTTTCCACCAGAACTCTTTAGTAAGATAACTTTGGCTAAATCAGACTTTTCCCACGCCTATAAAAAAAGAAAAAGCGACTGGTTAGCATACACATGCGCGTAAACTGATGTCAATCCAAAATTTTCTTTTCTTACTTGAAGTTCAGGCTTGATAGCACGAACCATGGCGAGGTTCAAAGCGTTCAATTTCTTGGGACGATTCAATACAATTTCGCGCACTGCTAAATTACTTTTGGCAATGATTTCAGCCTACAAATACACATAAAAAATAAAGAGATAAGCAATCAGGTTACTGAAAGTATTGTTGTATCTCATTCTGCTTGCATGAGTGATCTTACTTGAACAGCTTCCAAATTGGAGGCAGTTGACATCTAAACAATTGAACAATATGCTTTAGTTGACCGAGAAAGAAGAACAAAGATAGTCGACCTACATGTGCAAGTTGGTTGCGAGGTGCTAACATGCTCTTTGTTTGGTTAAGGCGTCTAACGGCAGAAGTTGACATGGAAATGGAGCGAGTGCTGATTCGAGAAAGAACTCGCTTGTTTTGTGAAATAGCTGAAGAAAGAGTACGTCTTTCAGCGACACTGAGTTGTCTCAAGATAAGGCGATTCATGACAAATGTAAATTCAAGTGTGAAAAAAGTAAAAAAAAAAAATCACATTGCTTTTTTGTGCTGCTGTGTACCAATTGACAGTACTTTTTTTTTTTTTGTCTAGGGGCAAGACTGAAAATAAGAGTTTACGCTTGTGTGACCTTTTTTTTAGAGCATTTTCTAAACCTACTTGAAAAAGCGATTAAGAAAAGTGGTTGTAATATGATATCGCTATGAGAACATATACCGAGAAAGTTTGCTTTAACGATAGATTCCATGTATTACTCAGTAATGGTTTCTTTGGGCATCATCTCATCTATAGCAAAATTTCCCCTTCAACCTCCAACACTATAAATTCTCTTGAGCTTCAAAGGCTCTTTGATTTCAAGGACAATAACATATTTCGCTCTTGACACTCCTGAAGCAATACGAGTACTTTATGCTTTAACAATTGATAACTTTTCCATCATCAAGTAGGCAAGAGAACTTGTCCTTTTGATATCAAGTACAACTTCTTCCACATAGTTCTTGAGGTAATCCAAGTTCGAATCAATAGTCCATTCATTTGTTCATCTATAACGAGCTCTGAAGATTTCCAGGGACAAAGGTTACAAACTATTCACTTTATGACCAGAATGCGTTTGTAGGGCCCCAAATTACCGACAGTTGTTTCATTCAAATCGAACCCCTCAAATGCTTCAGTAAAAAAAAAAGATCACAGTATTATGCCTTGCTACTTGAGAGTATTTATCAAAATAAGTCGTTTATGTTCCTGCTAAAATAGAGAAAGTCTTCGATTGACCTTGTGCGTCTGTTTCTCATACATGTACCAGCTAGGGCCTTCTTAAACTTATTCGGCCATATGAGTGCTGTTCGCGACTCCATGTCCGCTTTACGTTCAGAAGGGACTGCCTCCCAAAACTCAAATCTTGAAATAATATCCTCCAAAATTCTCTATATTTTTGATAAGAAAACGACTTTGTACAGCTCAGTGTTATGACAAAAACAACAAAATGCTCCTCCTCTCATTCAGCGACATCGTTTTGCTGTTCACATTTCATAATAAGGGTCGTAGCCTTACCAAAGCGAATTTCAGCCAATAAAAAAAAGCAAAAATGGATTTTGTAAACATAAAAGCTGATCAGAGATCAAGCATAAATTGGAAATGGAGGCACTGTATTGGTGCATTTACAAAATAAAGTCGTTCTCTTCTCAATGTGAGGATTCTATGAAAAAAAAAAACGGACTTTCAAATAAATTTTGGGGGTCTTATTGAAAAAGAAAAAAAAACTTGCTGGTTGAAGTTCAATTTGAGGATTGTGAGAGGAATCATTTTATACTCTATTCTGTACTAGATCAGAATATAATTCAAGCATTTCTCAAACTGATGATTTGAATATAAATTCCATTTGTAGTATCAGTAATTCTTTCTTGCAAGACTTTAACGTCTTTGAGTATTTCACGTCCAGCTTTATGTTAGACAACATCCAAGATTACTCAATGGAATTAAACTCTAGCGAACATGGAGGAAAATACATGCATTCGTAGCCTCTATTTACTTCATTGAGAGCATTTTGTATCTCTTTTGTAAATTTTCGAATCATTCGTACCAAAGTGATGTTAGAGTTGGTTATTACCATCTGTCTTTTATGAGCTCAGGCTCAGCTTGGTTTCATATTGATGTCAAAACCAGCTTCATCAATAAGAATGCAATTTTTGAAGAAATCCATACCTGTGCTGCTCCATCAGATAACCCAGTCATAGCAGTTTTGAATACTGCTCTCATTTTCTCTTGTCTCCGTCCAACAGGTGGCTTACTTCAAACCAAGATTACATTCGTCTCTCGTAAACTTATGGATTCTGGTTTTTTTGATTTCGAGACCAGCAAATTTGCTTGTAAGCATCCACAATATAAGCATATGATTCGTTGACAAAAAAAAATCAACACATCTTTGCCTATGCTCATCCTGCAGCCTGTTTTGGGGGCTTGCTTTGATTGTTTAGTTTCTTCTCCAGAGTGAAAGAATCTGGGCCTTCTTGCAGTTTCTCCACAAAGTGCCTGCAGTGCTTTCTTTGACTTCAGCTTTTCCGACATTTGCAGAAACTGGTATTGAGTGCTAAATTTGTAGTAGAAGAAAAGTTCTTTCGAGGCTGAGCGACTAATCACAATTTCTCTGCTAATCTTTTTAAGGCACAAGTCGAGATTATCTAGTTGTTTTTTTACACCAAAAGGTCAGGGTTTTCATCCACAATGTTCATACATTTGCAGTCCGACTCATTGAAAACGTTCCCTTGGTCATCTTTCTTTAAGAATATTAGCTTGTGTATTTCGCAGTTCTTTAAGAATAAAGTATAAAATGACTCCTCTCACAATCCTCAAATTGAACTTCAACCAGCAAGTTTTTTTTTCTTTTTCAATAAGACCCCCAAAATTTATTTGAAAGTCCGTTTTTTTTTTTCATAGAATCCTCACATTGAGAAGAGAACAACTGCAAGAAAAAAAGAGAGAGAAAATTTACAACTTAAAGAGAATATATAGAAGAGTGGAATCAATATTTTACAGGGCTTGAAAGTGCTTCTTGACCTTCTTGAATCATGGATTTCAGTCTTTCTTCCATTCTAAGTAAGACCTCGTCTTCTTTCGGAACCTTATTGACGGGTAATGATTGTGTTCGCTTCTTTTCGCGTTTCAAATGGTGATCCCGTGTATTAGGCAACTTTTTTTTGTGTTTGTGTAAAGAGTAAGACAAACATCATAAAAAGAAAGCGCAAACAATTCATTTACCTTTTTCTCCAATGAGTGATGGCTAGTAGAGCAAGTTCGTTTTTTAGCATGAACAGGCATAACTATTTGTTGCTCTGCCCATGCTTGTGTTCGTTTTCTCTTATCATCTTCTATGCATTCCTTCTGTTCTTGTGAAAAACTTTTTCTGTTAGATGCATAATTGTGTTGCTGCTTGTGATGTCTGTGATAATGATGATGTAATATGGGCGAATTGGAATGATCAGTCGTTGTGGTGTAAGGAGCAGTAGAGGCAGATAATGGAATAAGTGGTGGAGACGATAATGGTGCTTCAATGGGATGAGTATGATGTTGGCATTGAGGGTGTGTATCTGTAACAAGTAGGCTGCCTGTTAGATAGCTGTAGGCTGTGATAGCAATAGCTGAAGTAAAGATCAGAGCATCCAATAATTTTGAAAAGATGTGATCAAAAGAAGAGGTGGAAGAGGAAGTAGATAATGAAGAAGTACTCATAGTATCAACTGTACTGTGAGTGCCTGTAGATGAATGATAGAAGCGACGATAAAAGGCTGACATTCGGTGGTATTGTTGTTGTTCACGGTCAATATTCATTGCGCAGACATTGATCATAATTTAAATATGGTATAAACAAAAAAAAAAGGGGGGAGGGAATTCAAAGCAAGAAGAAAGAGAAAAAAAAAAAGAAACAGAGAGAAACACAAAGAGAGTGAAAAAAAAAGCGATGTTTATATATGCCTTATCACGCGCACTTTTTTTTTTTCTTTGCGGAGTAGTTTAGAATAAACAAAGCATTAAAAATTGTAAAGGTTTCGTGAAGGTGTCACAATCTGACATGTGAAAGTAGTATCATGCCTTAGATTTTGTTATCTATCATTTTTCATCATAAAGTGGCTTATCTCCCCTTTTCTCTTTCTTTTTTTTGGGCTTTCTATTACTCTTTTTGTAACATTATTTTCTCTCTTTCTCTTTTGGTGCATTTTTATTTTTTTTAATAATATCATGTCAGCTAGTCACCACCAACATTATGAGGCAACTGAAGACCCTACCCAGTCTGAACAATTTCATTTAGTAAAAGTTATTACTGCCTTTGCTTACTATAAGCGATACGCGTTAAACCATAACCACCGAAGAAGACGCGACTATCATGCTCTTCCTGAACACCATAAGAAATTAATTCCAAATTACTCGGAAAAGTTAGATAATGTCGATAATCGCATTGAGCAAAACATGAACTTTATTCGTCATATTGTAAAGAGCGCCAGCATGTTCTTAGATGGCCAGGACCCTATGATGGCTGTAGCGCAGCACCAGCAACAACAACAACAGCAACAAGTGGTAAAGAAAAAAAGAGCATCCTATCAAATAACATACACTTTAGCTTTATTTCGAGTAGAACAAACCACCTGTGACACCTATGGATATGGATAAAGTCAAGAGTACCTTGAAACAATTTGTTCGAGATTGGTCTATAGAGGTAGGAAGCCTATCTATATTTTGTCTATGCCTGTGCATATTTAAAATGGAGTTTATATTAGGGAGAGCAAGAGCGTAAAGTTACATACGATCCCATCATCCAAGAATTAAATGAAATTTTTAAAGATGTGCCAATCGAAAAAAGGTAACGTTTGTTTACAATTGTCTGAAACACTTTATTATTATTATTATTATTATTTATTGACTGTATGACGATCAAGAGGTGATGTCCGTGTCCTTGTACCAGGTGCTGGCTTGGGACGTTTGGCATTTGATATTGCAAAAGCAGGTAAATGAACATTTGTTTCTTTTTGTTCTAATACAAAGTCTAATCATTCCTCTCTCTCTTTTTTTCTGGTAGGATTCAGTTGCCAAGGTAACTATGAATCATTTTAGTGCGTATAACAATATTGCTAATGTGGTCTTATTTATCACTATGTTTCATTAAGGAAACGAATTTTCGTATCATATGGTAAAGAAAACAAGTAGAAAATATGCATAACAACCCTTCTTTTTTTTTTTTTTATTTAAGAACTTGCAAGCTAACAGACAAACACACAAAAAAAAACAATAGCTTTTTGCATCTCATTTTGTATTGAATAGGTAACATTTGGAACCAAAGAAGAATTTGAAGAGTGTAAAACAAAAAAGCTGATTGATTGAACAGATTGACAAAACCCCAAGAATACAGTATTTATCCATTTATCCATTCGTTTTCCAATATCACACTTGATGAAAAGCAATTAGCACCCGTTATGATTCCTGATACCTTACCAGCCAACCTTCCACCTACTGTAGACTTCTCTATGGTTGCTGGTGATTTTGTCGAAGTGTATGGCTCTCAAGAGAATAATGAGGCCGCATGGGATGTGATTGTTACTTGTTTCTTTATTGATACTGCCAAGAATATCATTGAATATATGGAAGTTATCCATAAAGCTTTAAAACCCAATGGTGTTTGGATCAATATTGGTCCCTTACTCTATCATTTCGAGGATTCTACTACTGGAGAGTCATCGATTGAGCTTAGTCTTGATCAAGTCAAACAAGTCGCTCAAAAGATTGGATTTGAATTTAAGGTAGGATTGTTTGTTTGTTTTCGTTTTAGTGCGTGTGTGTGTGTGTGTAGTTTTGTGAAAAAAAGAAATGGGCAATAGAAAAGAAAAAGACTGATTCTTTTTTTTTCTTGGCAACCATAGAAAGAGAGCATGATACCTACTACATATACATCAAATCCAGATGGTATGTTAAAATATGTGTATAACAGTGCATTCTGGACTGCAGTTAAATTGTAACTAAGAAAAATAAAATGTTGTTTTAAATGCATAATTTATTCAGTAGTATAATCATAACTAAACAAAAGACAAAATGAGAGAGAGAGATCTCATAATAATAGAATCAATCTTATCGACATTGCCAAATCTTTAAGGATTGATCAACGCTACCAGTAGCTACCATAGGGGATGATTGGCAATACGCCAAACATGTGACAAAATGAGAATGCACTTCAATCGTCTTAACACAACGTCCACTTCGCAAGTCCCATAATTTCATCGTCTTATCATCAGATACGCTTACAAGGTATTTGCCACTGGGATGAACACAGAGGCCTCTCACCCAATTATCATGACCAACCTTACAAAAAAAAACTGTGAATATAAAAGCATATAAAACTTTTTTTTTCCTTGAATCTCTACCAGTGTATACAATATCTGTCCAGTGCCCGAGTCCCAAAATTTGATCGTCTTGTCCCTTGAACCTGTGATGATGTATCGTCCTGGTGACGCTTGATCTTTGTTTGTTTTGATCTAAAAAAGGATGGCGATTTGTAAGTTCAAGGTTTGTGTTAGATTGATAACAATTCTTACATCTCCTCCTAGCCATTCCAGCACAAAAGGATAAGATAGAGTAGGCAAAAAGATGGCACACTCAACAACATGCTCATGGCCTCTAAATTCCATAATACTTTCTCCTTTCTGAACCTCCCATAAACGAGCAGTCTAGATAATGTGTATAAGTCTTTTCTGTTTCGAAAAAGAAAAATGTATGTTTACTTTACCTGATCGTTTGAGCTACTAACGAGAAGCCGACCATCCTCACTACAAGACACATGGCGAACCCAATCATGATGGCCTGTCCATGTTTTGACACAGTAGCTTTTAGAGCAGAAGGGAGTAATTATTGAACATGATCTTCTCTCTTGTGTTTTTTAATAATTGTAAACCTACCCGGATGAAAGCTCCCACAATTTAATACATCTATCACGGGATGCAGATACAATGATGTCGGTTGAGGGTATAACAGCTACCGAAGATACACTATGATCATGCCCATGAAGGGTTCGAACACATTTATAGTCATTGTTTGTGTCCCAGACCTTGATTGTCAAATCAGCCGAACAAGAAACTAAATGCGAATGAGATTCGAGATTGTATTTACATGTTGATAGCTTACTCAGATAATTTCCCTTCGTGTCAAAAGTAACGTCCTGAACTGCTTTTGTGTGTCCCTTGAGTGTTTGCTCATATGTTCCAGACTCATAGTCCCATATTTTGATTGTTGCATCTTCTGAGGCAGAAGCAAGCACTTGATAGACAGGATGAAAGGCCACACGTGTGATTGGATTGCGATGACCCATTAAGCAATATCTTTCAGGCGCTCTCGGGATCCAATCTGTTGAACTTGTGGCTTTGCGTACAGGTGCATGATTTAGCTCTTCTTGCATCTGAGTTGCCTTGGTTTCTAATTCCATTATCTTTTTATATATTTGTTAAGGAAATGGGGTATTGTCATTAAACTTGGAGACACGAAACCTTTTTCTGGAGTCGGATGACAGATGTCCATTTCTTTTCTAACAATCCTGCATACTTTTGTTGAGAATCAGGTGCAAAATCATCATTGGATGATTCTGACTTGAGGACAAGAAAGGCTTGACTAAATCCGCTAGCATTCAAATAATCTAAAATGGATTTATGGCTATTAAATCAAACCTGTGTCAGTATTTCAAAAGATGAAAACAATGGCGATAGGTCTTACAGTTCGTCCTTTTGATGTTTGGAAAGGATAGATGTGCTTACTGTTACAGTACTCATTTTTTTTTTCTGTAGGAAGAAAAAGAGAGAGAGAGAAAACCAAAAACAAAGAAAAAGGAGGAAAAGTAGATAGCTTCTTACTTTTTTTGGCTTTTGGTATTACATATGCAACAAGCAGAGTCTTACAGCAGAATCCGTTACGATGGCGCTTTATCAGACTTGTATTTGTAAGTATGTGTGCTAGCCATTTATTTGGTGTTCTATTGATCAACGATATTAAATTGATATACGAGATGTTACAGTTTATTGAAAACAAAATTGGACAGGTAAGGAATTAAATATGTATATTGACAAAGCAGACAAGGTCAATACCAGAGAGAGAGAGAGAGAGAGAGAGAGCAATTAACAAGGGGAGAAAACAAAGCAACTTGGTGCAATGAAATAGAGAAGCATGCATATAAAGCTATGGTATAATATCTAAACTGTTCAGAAAAGGGAATCATATTGGAGATGGTGCATTGTCACAATGGCACTTCAACGCTTGAAGCGATATAAGTCAAAGGATTGCTACTCTTATATTGAGAATACTATTATATCAAACATGTTTGAATCGAGCGATTACTGCAGTGAAAGCCGTCATTAGTCTTTAGCGATATACACAACAGGGAATTTTGGCTTGCATCTACTTTCTCAGCAGTCAAAAAAGAAAATGAACAATGTGGTACCTCATTATTCTTTTTGCTTGTTTCTACTTTCTCAATGCAAATTTACAGTATCTAGAACGGCTATGTAGTAACATCCCTTTCTCGCTCTCGCAGAGAACAGAAGGACAAACTTTAGAAGACTCAAAAAAAAAGATCTGCAGACATTTTGGTATAGCTTCTACTTTCTTTCTCGTAAAGATTTTTCATGAATAATGTTGTTGAGAACCATCCAAATCACTAATGCGTAAGGCAAAGCTTAGCCTGAGATAAACAAAATATGTGGAGGGGAGGAAGCATAATAAAAAGCCTATTGTTAAAAAGTAGCTAATTTGTACAAACTCAAAGACTGTACAGTAAAACTCAGACAGTGACGTCGAATATTGTTGATTTTGCAGGGTTTTGGACTGACATTGAAGAAAACTCAAATACGTTTTTTCTTTACTTACACTACTAAAGAGCCATGCACTTCACCCGCTCCCTCTTCCAAGCTGTCACCAAGGTACGCAAGTCAAGAATGAGTGACAATGATGTGACATGATGACTCATGGCATTTATAGGTTTCTACCGGTATCACCGGTGTTGCTGTTCACGCCAATCCTCGCCCTCATTTAATTCAAACTTACAACAGCACACTCCAGACCTTATCTCGTCTTCCTGCTACAGCTGTTTACAGACAAGCCACTGAATCTGTCACTCAACAACGCTTGTCTATTGTCGAATCAACTGAGAACATTGAAGAGATCGAATCAAAGATCAATGTCGGTCAAATCGAGGAAGTCATTCTTCAAGCTGAAGACGAATTGAGCTTGGCATCAAAGATGGAAGAATGGAAGGCTTGGGAATCACTCGAAACCCCCATTCCTGAAGGTCAATGGGTTTATCCTACCAAAGACTAATTTCAACCTATATCAACTGTAAGCACCTACATCACCACAAGACACGTACAACCTTTTTATATTATCCACAGTTTTATTATGTATACAATTATTAAAGAAGAAGAATACATATCTATATATTTGCATATGTATATACATACATACATAGCTGCATATTTTTTTTTACAAATACAAGCATATTGATATACACGCTAAGTAGCAACAGCTCTCTCTCTTTCTTGGAATTATTGTGTATCGAAAAACAGAAGGGATAAGAGGGAGCGAAAGAGAGAGAGATAGGGGAAATTACAACTTATAGATCAAGGATTTGTTTTGTTGATCAGTCAAATCATCAGCTACATCATAGGTTTCAGTAGTAGGGTTCGAAAGGCGTTTCTTGTTCTGTCTTGCCATAATTTGTCGAACAAAGAACAGCATGAGAATGACAGCACCATTACCGATACAGTAGACAATCATGCCTGTCTTATAAGTGGGTGCTTCAGCTTCAAGCATCACAAGAGGACCTGTGAAGTTTCCGAGAGTAAAGAAGATCATGTTCATGGCATTGTAGAAGATTTTCTTGGTATAGCCTGTCACATTGGAGCTGACAATGGTAAGTAAGATCACAGCAGTTCCATTCATAGCCCAAGCCAAGAAGTAACCTAGCAGCTTGATTGCTGAATTAGGAAGAACTGCCAAAAGAATAACACCGACCAATGAGATAGTAGAAGATACAGCAGCAGCAAGATAAAGCTGTCCGGTCTTACGAGCAATGAGCACAGCTATGGCACAGAATAAAGCAGAAGAGAAACCACTAGGTACTTGAAGAAGGATCGAGTTTTGTTTCTATTGAAATATGAATAAGCAAGTTTGAAAAAAGAGGCATCATTTTCTACTTACATCAAAACCAAGACTGTTAACAAGTAAAGTACTGAAGACAACAAGACCACCAGTGTGAAGGTTGTTACAGAAAGTAGATAGACAAACGAGCCATAAGCGAGGTTCTCTGAGTGCTTCCCAGATGTGAGATTTCTTTACTTCATAGACACGGACAACAGCATTGTCACGAGTTCTTTCTTTTACAATCTCCTTTTCTTCTTCTGTCAAACGGAACATGAATGAATTAGGTGTATCGGGTAAAAAGAAGAAGACGAGGATACCAAACAAGACGGTAAGAGCTCCCCAAATGATATAAGGCCATCTCCAGGATGCTATGCCTTGTGCATTGTTGATATATGAGATACCGTAGGCACATGTTGCACCAACCATTGTACCTGCGCCATTACTAAAGTTATGATATAAGTACTTGTTTTTCTTTTAATGAGTTGATTGTTTACCTTAGCCAAAGAAAACCATAAGCAGCAGACTGTTCTGATCTTCGGTATACAGTATTCAAAATGATTAATAGACAAGGATAACAGCCTGCTTCGAATAAACCCAGTAAGGTTCTCAAGGCGGCTAGTTGGGCAAAATTTGTACAGAGAGCAGTGCATGCCATAACAATGCCCCACAAGACGAGTAATATACCAAGGTACTTGGCAACAGGTATCTTTTGAATAAAATAATTGTTTGGAAGCTGAAATGCAATATAACCCAAGTAAAAGAAAGAGCCTAGCCAACTGTATTGACTGCCAGAAAGATTTGTATCCTTTATAAGACCTAAGACGGCGGAAATACTAAGTGTTGATTTATCCACAAACTGAATGAAAACAATAGCACCAACAAAGGGCAGTAATGTATAATTGATCTTCCGAACAAGACGCTTTTCAGCTTCACTCTTGACAAATGGTGCTTGTGGGTTAGATCTAATGTCATCATCACTAAATTCGCCTTTGTTGGTATCCACACTAGCCGCCTTATCATCTGTGTATGTTTCTTTCTTCAAAGACATGTTATATAGACAATTTAATTAATTTGGTAGAAAAAAAAAAGAGATAAGTGAAAATAAGTAAAAAAAAAAAAGAAGTGAGGATTTAAGGTAAAAAAGAAGAAAGTAATGCATTGCTTTATGTACTTTTTTTTTCTTTGTTATGTTTCCTCAGTTTCTTTCTAAAATTAAGATGGTGAGAAGATCTTTAGTTTGCCACTTAGAACTTAATTAACATTCATTTCGTATCCTCAGTTTAGACTATTTTTGCGACTCAAAACTTGTTACTCATGAACACAAAAGTTTCAAGATCTTTTCCCGGCCAAATGATCAAAAAAAGAGAAAAAGGAAAGTGTGGGGATGGAGTGCGTAAGGCACTTGCCTCTTCTCACGAACGAATAATGATAATGTAATATGAATTCCCTCCGGACCTCTAGACTCTCATTAGGGTGATCTCCTCGGGTTTGTTTTATGTTTAGAAGGATAAGAGTACTCTTAAAGTGAAAGCCCGTGTGAGTCGAAAAAAAGTTGGGATAGTCCTTTATTGGTCAGAAGGACCAAGTGAATCCGTTTTTTTCTATTATAGGATGAAGGGTAGTACCATGGTCGAATAGACACATGGTGACGTTGAAAAAAGAAGGAGAGAAAACGTACACACCCACGCATCGAAGACTTTCGAGATAACCTTTCTGTATTGCTATCATCCACTTAATGGCAATCAAACATAGTTTGACACTTTTACTACCTGTCAGAAAAAAAGAGAGCTAAAAAGAGGGGAATTGGTCTATCATGTCTGCATAAAAAAAAAAATAGTTGAGTTTTATTTCCCCTTTGGAAGAGCGCAACCTTCCGGGTTTTCTATGACGACTCGTTCAAACAGTGGTCTCAAAGATGAAAATAGAGGTGTGTGTAATATTCTCAAACCCACTTTGTTAGAATGTGGGGAAGTATACAACACAAACCGGATAGTAGGGCTCCGTTATGTATGGTGCGAATCAAGCCACAGTACATATAAAGACCTTTTTCTTTAGTGAAAAAGATGATATTTTCAATGACTAAGCGTTTTTCTCGTGTAGTCTTTTCTTTATTTTTTCGCTTTTGACCTTATTGTACTTTATGCTTTCATTCTAGTGATTTCATTTGTTTTCTCATGTCCGAAATTAACTTTTTCATGCAATAACAAAGACTTTCACAACTCTTTTTTTTTTTCTCTCTCTTTTTCTCTTTCTTTCTATTTTTCTTTTCTCTGTTTGTTTATTTTTTCTGACATGTTTATTTTACTCTTGCAAATGTTTACATAAGATTCATAAAATCTGTGTAAGCAATCCTCCATTTTTTTGAATCTGTCCTTTACTCTGCTAGCATCCCTCTTCTTGAATTCGTCCTTCGCTCTACTAGCATCCCTCTTCTCGAGATTGTTCTTTTTTCTTTCTCGGTCTGCTTTACATTAATCAATTTCTGATTGGAGTTTATCTTGATTGTTGTACATATTTAATGCCGATGCCTTTATACCACACCATATTGTATCCTGCAATGTGATTGGTTCATTGAGCTCCATCACAAAAGAGAAATATAAATAACCATTCTACACAAAGAAAATGTACGAATGACCATTATACTTTTTCTTTTTATATTATCATTTGAATCGAAAATATGTGTAAAATAACTAAGCTTCACAAGTCTTTTTGCCCAGCAAAAAAATTGATAAACTAGTTCTAGTGATATATCATTACCTCTTTCCTTTGGAAAATGAAAGAAGCAATTTGGAACTATCATTGATTTTGTGTTACGACACGTTAATTTTAGACAATTTTACAAAGGTGGATTGTACAACAAAATATATCTTAGTGTAACCAGCAGAAAAAAAAACGGCACAACTATGCAATCGCACGATAAGTTTATTCTTGAAAGCATTTATTAGTAGTATGAATAAAGATGATGCTTGTCATGATACTGTACAAAGACAAAGAGAAAGGAAACAAAGAAAAGTAATGAATTAAGTGTTTTTGTTTTGGTTTTTTTTTGGGATATTAAACTCGTATGTGGGCTTATGTATGATTATTTTTGAGGTCCGACAAGGTTGAAGGAAATCAGTTTGAAAGATTAGAACATATAGGCCAAAGTAGCAACACCAGCAAGAGAGACAATAGCCTTGGTTGTCAAGCTGGGTGCAATGGAAGCAACATCGTTGGTAGAAGGCTTGAAGACAGAGGAAGTAGGAGCGGCGGAGGCGCCAGAGCCAGTAGCGGAGTTTGCACTAGGGGTGGAAGCGACGGGTAAGACGTTGATAGGGACATCAAGATGGGTGTTGGTAAGGGTATCAAGGAAGACAACATTGTATGTACCAGGGGCGACAGTAGCAGGAATGTTGTAGTTTACAGAGTGCTCGTAGTAGGTGACATTGCCGTTTTGTTTAGCACTAGCACTTGTCTTGGAGACATCAACAGTTGAAGCAATCACATAGCTAGTGTTGCTTGAAGTAGCAGTAAGTGAGATGGTAAGTTGAGGAACTAAGGTCAGATTTTAGTATGTGAAAAGCAATTTTTTTCTTTCTCTTATTTGTATCTTACCTGTTGGAACAGTATCAAAGAGTTGGATGGTACAGGGCAAGACTCGGCCAGCAACATAAGGACCATTAGAGACAGGGCTGCTCACATTGTAGTTCTGCATAGGAGCAGTCAATTGTGCAGCAACACTTGAGAGAGCGAAAGCAATACCAGAAACAGCAGTAAAGAATTTCATCTTGATATAAATAAATAAGCAAAAAGAAAAGGAATAAGAAAAGAAACTCTTTCAGAAAAAAGAAAATCAGAGAAAGGGGTTTTAAATAGCCACCTCATACACAAGACATCCTCCTTTTCAAAAATAGATCAACCTCTTTGTGGGACAAACTTTTTTTTTTTTTGTATTTTTAAATATTTTATTTATTCTTATTTTGCCATTATCATTAAAAAGAGAAAAAAAAAAACGGATAAAAAGGGGGGGAAAGGGATAATTTGACTAGTTTAGGAAGCCTCCAAATACAGCTGTGACTAATAACGATAAGGCAATAGTGCTAAGACCGGAAGTGATTTGCGTGCTTGCACTGATTGCAGCTGCACCATTACTGGTATTAGGGGGAGGAAGAACAGAGCCGCTAGGCTTAGCCATAACACTACTAGCAGCAGCAACAGCAACAGAGTTTGATTGAGGACGGACAGAAACCGCAGAGGCACTAGACCCTGTTGCAGCTGAAGGAGCTGCTATTGATGCGGATGCTAAAGAAGGAGATCATCCGTAAGTTAAGGGATCAAATGCAATTAAAATATATACAATAAAAAATCTAGATTTGTTATGCATACCACTAGACACTTGACTGACAAGACCAGAAACAGAGGCACTAGCAGCAGCAGAAGACACGGCAGGCCATGCTGCAGTAGAAGAAGCTGAGCCAGAAACTGAGCCTGAGGCAAGAGCAATGCTAGAAGCAGCAGAGGCGTGAGACATGACAGAAGTAGTTGAAGCTGCACTGACAGCAGCGGAAGCACTGGATACTCTACTGGCACCGAGAACGGAAGTAGCAGCATGCGATCCAGAAACACTTGCTTCCTCAACAGCCTCACCGGAAGCGGAGGCAGTTCCAGCTGTATCAACAGCTCCATCATTAGGATCAGCGGCACCGGTAGCTGTGGCAGAAGCAACATCGTTGGTAGCAGTAGCCTCGTAACCTGTTGTGCTTCTCCACCAATAGATGTCAGTAACACCAGTAGGAAGAGTATTTGTTGTAACAGCAGCTGGAGCACTCACTATGATAACAAAAAAGTTGGTCGATTGGACCACATGTTAACTTTAAAAAAAAGAGTACCTTGAGCAAGTACGGTTAGTTGTTGGAAAACTAAGCCAGCTGTGAAAGACAAGATGATTGAGGATTTCATTAGGAGTAGGTTGTTCTGAGATGGAGAAGAGAATGAATGTAAGAAATAAGAGAGAGAGAGAAAAACAGAATTCAGATCCAAGTCATGCTTATTTATATCAAACGAAGCAATCTCTCCTATCCAACAAATGATGTGTGTGTGAGCGTATCGTTCTATCCCTAGAGGAGAGCAGAACGGGGAAGCGAGGGAGGGAGATCAGAGAGAGAGAGAAACATAAATAGAGCAAAAAGAGAATCGTATCCATTGCAGGGATCGACAAAAGTAAACAATAATAACAACAGCCAAAACAACAGAGTGTAATATATGAAATTGATAGTCAGGGATACATAAGAGAATAAAATGATAAGATGTTTATTTTAAATGCTATATTTACATTGACAGATTGTACAAGATATAATAGTAAAAAAATAAGACTTTTCTTTCACTGTTAGTGCATCATTTGAACAATAACGTCAGGTAAATATAATTAGAAAAAGCGCTCTCAGCACCAACGATGATCACGAAGAAAAAATGTTATTTCAGATGCAGTAATGATATGTGTAGATAAATTTAGATGAGGAGCTTTTCGATTTGAGTCTTGATGTTCAAGATTTGAGGCTTCAAGTCAGAAGCTTCGTTGGTGGTGATGGAAGCAGAAATGACAGAACGAGAAACACCACAAGCACGACCCAAGGCAGTCTTAGAGGGAACAAAGACGTAGGGGACGTTCTTGTCTTCACACAAAAGAGGAAGGTGGAGGAGGATTTCTAAGGGTTCGGTATCGGCTACAAGCAAAAAAAAAATGAGCACATTTCTCTTTCTCTGATGCATATTGTCTCTCTTTCTCTCCTTAATTTGCTACTTACCAGCCATGACAATGAATTCGGAAATACCTCTGTTAAGGGTCTTGGTAGCTTCGTTGGCACCCTTCTTGAGTTGCTTGTAGTGAGAAGCTTGTTGAACCAAGTCAAGGATAGTGCTGGTCAAAGCAGCATCGGCAAGAGGGAAAGCCTTGGGGTTGACAGGAGCAGACTAGAGAAGCTGTTAGTTGCGAATCGTGTGTCAATGTCAGTTTCACTTACCATTGTGTAAAAAAGCAATAGTAAAATACAAAAAAATTTTAAACCGAAGCTTTATTGCCCATTCAGAAAAAAAAAACCAGCGTGGCTTGGTAAAGTCAAACAAAAGTAAAATGAAAGCCAGTCATATTTAGGTAAGCTCTATTTTTTTTTTTCCTTGTTTGGCTTTATTCGAGAGATATAAAGAGAGTATGGATACAATAACAATAAATTACATGGCATGATAACGATAATAAAGCAAAGAAGAGAAAGAAAAAGAAAGAGAAACAGGCATATATAGGTTGATTATTCAGGTGCAGGCACATTATCTCGGTTTGGCAAAGATGCACCAAGACCCATACTTGAAGTTCTACTGAGCGTTCCATTCAAAGGACTCAATTTTTCTGTTACTGTCTTGAGTCCATCCCAAATCATAGCACATCGTACTAAAAAGCCATAATAAGATAAGGCTTGGAGGCCATCGATTTCTTGAGAATTTACACATTGCTTTACTATTTGACTGAGTTCACGCTGAATGTGTTGATTGCCATGAGCTGTCATACGATCTATCTCGACCCAATCCTCAGAGAAGTCGCTGAGTGATTGACGATAGCTCTTTAAGATACGACCTAATGTGTACATGACTTTTAAGCTATCATAAAAACTTTCTAGCGTTTCCTTTGTCGGAGTAATACGGCTCTGAAGATCATTGAAGCCATTTGATTTGTCGCCTTCGAGATGATCCAATCGTTGATTAGTCTGGCTAATACTTATGAGTGGAAGCAATAGTCGGAAAGAGACCAATGGCCAAGCGATGCGTTTCATTGCCTCAATAGCATCATTGTAGCGTCTTGCTCTTCTTCTGTGACGTCTGCAGTGTTCCCTTCCTCCAAAGATACGAAAGACCGATTGTGTATAGCTTTCATTAGAAACGTTGCGCAAGCGAGCAGATTCTGCCTGGAGTTTGGCCATCACTTCAAAAGCTTGGTCGCTGACTTCTGTCACAGTTTCATGTGTCCAGATGGGATTCTGATCGTCCATGGACTGGTTCGCACGGGCTGATTGATTGGGACCATGTTTGTCACTAAAATTGATGTTAATTTGAGGCTGCCCTTGGCTCCTGTTTTCCGAAGATTCACTATCAGCATCAGTTGTGGCACCGCCAAAGTTCAAGTAAAATCCAGATGACTTTTGGTATAGATCGGCGGCGTCTTCCATCGCCTTACCAAGATTTTTTCTCATCACACTGCTTGCTTTAAGGGGGAACACAAGAAGTGAAACAAGCCTGATGAATATAATGTTATCAACTGATTTCACATGTACTGCATTCATACTTTAAACTTACAGCGCTATAACAATACCCATAATCAAATTTAGTGTTCGCCAGAGACCCAATTCAGCTGTGTAGGACAGCCTGTTTTGTGTCAGCTCTGAATAGCCAGACAGCAAGATAATAACGGTTGTCAAAAGGCCCTAAAAAGAAGGTTAGACAATTTAATTAATACAAGTAATCAGACATATCGGGAAATGACATACAATACTACCAGCATATGCCATATTTGGCATCATCTTTATCTTAGCAATCAAGAAAATCTGTATAAACATAAGAACACATAAAAGCACTTCAGCTTTTACATTCCATTCCGGATGGAAGATAGCTCTAGTGATTGTCATGATAGCAATACTGGAAACACCTCCAATGATCGTACCCAATAATCGCTGTAAGCTGAGATTTAGAAAACCTCCCACAGTGTTATCAAGCACAGTAACAACAGATATACCTATAAGTTCAAGAAGGATTAACGCAAACAATATAAAGGAACCGCAAGACTTGATCCTTACCAATCCAGAAAGCGTTATTAAAGACATCTGAAAGAGGCGGGATGATAACAAACATAGCAGCAGCTATGAAGGCGATACCCATTTGAAAGGCATATCGATTATCTGCTGCATTACATTGTTTAGCAATCCATCGATAGACCTTTGAGGTTTTTGTCTTTTCTAACTTTGATGGCTTCTTTGGTTGTTCGTCTATACTTTTGGTACTATCTTCTGATCCACTGTAATACAGTTGAGCATGCTCAATAATGGTAATGTGTTCTTGATTAGGTAACTTGATAGTAGTGTGCATTGGTGTTGATCTCCTTTGGTCATCAGGCATATTGTCTTTTTGATTATTGTCTTGTGAAGAATAACATTGATTTGGGCCTTTAATAAATGCATTGATAAGCAAATATAGAAAAAAATATAGAAGGTATGTTCAGCTATATTGCAATACCACTGTTGTCATTTTTTGATCTAATTGAATGGCTATCATGGTTTGAGTGTGTGTTTGATTTGTCTGACATGGTATCGTTGAAGACTAAAGAGTCTTGTTTATTATTAAGTGTCATTATTATATAGATAAAGAAAGAAGAGAGAGAGAAACATGTTTCATTTCAATATTTATATAAATCTGTCAGCTAAAAAAAAAAAATTCCTAATATGCGCCATAGATAAGTCTAAGGCAGCTAAAGGTTGATATCCAAACTGCATTGTCGTATAAATTGGCGTTTCCAAATAAAGTTAATAAAGTGATCTCCGCCCACATAATAGGAAATTTAAACTTTGATTAACTCAAACTTCATCTCTAAAACAGATGCAAAAAGTCTACAAGTGCTGCAACGTCATCAAGCAATATATTCACTAAAAATAGAAAAGATTACAACCAGTTCTATCGATCTTTCTTTTATCTTTCGAAATATGTTTAAACAAGCGTGTCCTACGATTAAAAAAAGTTAGTAGCAACATAAGGATATGCATAGCAATGAGTTTTTCATTTAAACACGTCAAAAATAGCTATAGCTACACATGTTCAGCAAAGGCCTTACGGTAGTCTTGTTTCGCCTAAGGAACTAAAGGAATCTTTGGGTCTTGTTAAGGTTTTGGACGGTTCTTGGCATATGCCAAACGCAAATCGAGATCCTTTTCAAGAGTATCTAGATAAGCGTATCGTTGGTAGTCAGTTTTTTGGCATTGATACCATTAAGGATACTACAAGTGATCTTCCTCATATGCTTCCAGCACCAGAAATGTTTGCTGAAGCTGTAGGTATGTATCATCTGCATCTGTACCTGTCGATTTATGCTCAAATTAGATAATAGGTAAAATGGGTATTGGTCGGGACGATCACGTTGTAGTTTATGATACGTATGGTGTTCGTTCGGCCTGTCGCGTCTACTGGACTTTCAAGGTTTGACAAGCTAGCACATATAGCAATACTCAATGTATCTAAAAAAAAAAGCATCTGATTTATCATGTAGGCATTTGGCCATAATTCAGTCTCGGTATTAAATGGAAGTTTATCTTTATGGGAAAAGGAAGGTGGCCCTGTAGAGACAGGTTCTCCAAAACCTGTGGAACCTAAAAATTACCCTGTTCCTGAGCTAAAACCTGATCTTGTTCGCAATTACAAAACAGTTTTAGCTAATGCACACAAAATTCAAAGGGGCCAGGCAGGTGCCCAAGTCTTGGATGCTCGTCCTTATCCTCGGTTTACTGGTGAAGCTCCAGAACCTCGAGCTGGCTTGAGCTCAGGACACATGCCTGGCTCTATTAGCGTTCCATTCGACGATGTTGTCGATAATGGTGTGATGCTAGATGATGAGAAACTTCGACATCTTTTCAAATCCAAACAAGTGGATTTGAATAAGGAGATCATCACTAGTTGTGGTAAGTAAATGCACAATAGCGTCTATTGCTATCTAACTCCTGCCTTATTTCTCTTCAAAAGGAAGTGGTATCACTGCATCTATTCTATATCTGGCTTTAGAAAGAATAGGTGCACGAGAGCTAGCTGTGTATGATGGAAGTTGGACCGAGTATGCAGGAATGAAAGATAGTCTCATTGTCAAGGATCAATAATATAAATGTTTGAAAACTAGGCTGTTGCCCGTTAGTGTATAGGAGAGCACCATAAGCGTTGTGTCTTTGAATACATGTAATTTTGCAGGTTGGTTACTGTCAAGCCTTAATTTAGTGAGCATCTACCTAAAGCCAGATTGTAAAAGAAATTGAAAACAAATGAGCTAGGCCTAGTAGATTTGTAATCACGTCAGCTTCAAGCTATGTCTTTTTTTTTCTTTCTTGCTATTTTCAACTGGTATTGATTACCATCTTTTAGTAACACTTGGTTGAAATTTACACTAGCTATTGTATGGCTTGATTGGAGCACGGATCTTTCAAATCAAGCAATGAAGTAAGAGCAACTTCTGCTTTTTTTCTTTTTACTAACGTTACATCTTCTGTATTCTTCTTTGAGCTCTTTCAAATCTTGCAGCTTACAGATCTTTTCATGATGAATTTTTTTTTTTGGATTGAAAGGAGACTTTTTTTTTTTATTCTTCAGAGTGTTTTTTCATACTTCCATCAAGATTTTCCTTCAACTTCTTTGTGGTCTCCTTCAAGTTTCTCCTTTCACTCTTCTTGTATCTCAAATTTATTACATGAAAGTCTCTCAGAAGCACATCAATACGATAAGAGTCCTTCAACACTACCGATATGAATTCGACAGTGTTTGTAAAATCAATTTCCCAACAGTAGAATGATATTCCATGCTGAGTTACTTTGGAAGGGCAGCCTACTGACCTCTTTTCGGGATGCTCTGACTTGTTGTCGCAAATACAAATCACCTTCTGTGCAGCACAAAATGCTATGCCAAGAAGTCGAGCTGATTTAGAATGTAGAACTCAAGCTATTGGCATTGGATTGCTCATAACTTTTGTCATAAAATTGACTTAAATGCATCTAAGTTTTATCTGAAATCCAAAACACGATCGCAAAAAACCATCATTACTATAAAAAAAAAATGAAAGCGGAAGAAATGTACTCTTCGGCGATAGTTGCCTCAGTTCCGTAGCCATAGTAAGAAAAAAAAAAGGTTTGTTATGTATGCCGTCTAAATAGCGATCCATTATTTCCAAGTGCATATTTTGCCTAGTCGTAGTGAATGATTAGGTTGTTTGGAATATTACACTTGTTACATCTAAAAATTGCGATGATTAAAAAGCCCAACAGATAAACCAATACGAAACGAAGACTATGACCATATGATAATAAGTCTGCAAAGGCTCATTTGGAGGTGTTAAGTACCTCAGTAAATTATAACAGTCATATCCAATGCTTTATTCTAATTATGTAGGCTTTGGTTGCCGAATTCTAGAATCAGTTTAGAAGAATGAAATGCAGGTAAGAATTAAGGTTCGTACTATCGATTCCTGGTCTAGCCATGTCGTGAAGATCATGTAGCTAGCAAAAAAAAAAACTAGAACTTTAAGAAGACAATGACTGTTTAATTATCTTTTCCGCCTCAAACATGCACTCTTTGCTGTATGCACATTAGTCAACAGAATTGTCTCTGGTAAATGAAGACATTCAGTCTCTTCTCACTTGACCTTTCAAAAACTGGTCAAGAAAAGAAATGCAAAGAGATTTTACTCCTTAGTTTAACACTTTTGTTAAAAAAGGAACCTTTTATATTGTGCATTCAAAGACCAAACCTTACTGAGTACTTGTATGGACTGTATCTCAACAAGGCATACCGAGTATTCATGCTTGTATGATAAGCAATCCAATGAAATGATTCTAGCACTATAACACAGATACATACATATGGTAATTGATGTTTGCAAAAGCAATGACTCTTGCACTGACTGACATTTACGTCAATTGGAGTATAAAATAAAGCGACACTTTGGCTAGTTTATTCAAATTGAATTCAGATCTATTATTTTTAGTATAGGTATATGATGTAAAGCAGTACTAGACTTGAAAAGCCTCTCTAATAAACTAAGCGAGCAAACAAGGCTTTAAATGTATATGGCCTTTCTTCAAACTACTGATTAAATGCATCTAGTTACACCATGTGTTGCAGCAGCTATAGTTTGCATCAATTTGTCTTTCTACTTGAATTTGAAATGTTATAGTTGGTGAGCTTTGCTCTTTCATCAATAAATAGGTCTAGTTGATTGTGTAGTGACATATGATTGCAACTCTTTACATTGCATTTTATTTGTTGGTTAGGGGGGGTTTGGAGCCACACTCAGGCCTCTTCTAACTGCAAAATAGGAGAGAATCAACTTGATGAACCTTCTTATGCTCTACGCGCCAAGTAAGAACAGAAAGGTTGCCTATTTTTGCCTTTCTCTTTAACTTTAGATTTTACCATTGTCAGCTTTTGGTTTGCTCTGGTAAATTATTGGTGCTTCTTTTTTTGACAACAGAGCTTTACTCTCTGCCCAAATGGAATTTATGGATGCAGTAGCCAAACTGCATCATAGAAAAATGATCTTTTATTCTCAGATTTTTATTAAATTACAAAATTGTCTATTCTCAGACCACACAACTCAAATGGCTCTTGTAAGTCTTGTCGAAAACTAATACGAATAGACTTAATTGGCTGGCCATATGGACAAGCAAATCGAAATCCAGTATGATGATCTAGTTGAGTATGAGGCAATTCAATGGTACAATTCTCCCAAGATCCGTACATCACAAATTGAGCTGTCACTTCAAACACTTCATCAAGAGGCTGCTTGAATTGATAAGGTGTATACATTGTGAGACTCTTAGCTTGAATATCGCCTGCCATATACAATCCAAAATAATCTCCTGTCTTTGGATCTAAAATTCAATTAGCTCTCTTGTTTCATTGGTGACAACAAGTAACTTACTGGACTGAATATGCCAACAAGTCTGTGCGTTGGAATCAACCGCCTTTCCTTCGTATTGATGAATAAAATCAGCTTTCATAGGCATTAGATAGTTTTGATAGGCTTGTTCATAAAAAGAGAGATTGGCAATTAAACTTGAGTTGAATTCAATGTGTTCTTCCGATTCAATATCAGGCATAGAACTTATATTGGTAATAAATAAACAGCGATCATTAGAGCAGCTTGAACGAACATCTCTTTCTTTTGCAACAGGCATTAAACTGGTATCTTCGAAAGCCTTTGTCGAATTGTTTTGCATCAATCCAGATTCAAGCATAGTCAAGGCTTGGTACTGTATACATATACAAAATAAACATCACCATCCTTTTTTTTTTTTATTAAACTTACAAACTAGCTTACCATATGATGTTGAACCTGCCTTCTATTGTTAACGGTATCTATCTGCTTAAAGCTGTCTCTGCCAGAGGACAGTAATGAGTTGGTAATCATATAAGGATACTGGTTCAACCAAATTGAAAAATAAACATCAGCATATTTGAGTTGATGGACATCCAATCCATACGTCTCTGTCTGGTTTAGAAATCGTTGGACTTTCTGACGCGACACAAAGGCACCATAACGAAGATCAGCATAACCCGTATGAAGCAAATTGGCTAAACATGATTACAATTAGCGAATGTAGAGTATAGGACATAGTCAACCTATGAATGAGTTTACCTTGGTTTTTGAATCGCCAAGTCATGTAATCAATATAATTAGAGGGTCTTGTGTGCACAACGAAATGTTCAGGATAGCGAATGAAATGGGTATAGAGACTATCAAGATAGGTATTAAACCACAAGTCGTCTTGAAAATAACAATGGTCGTAAGTGGCATTAGCACAGGCTCTGAATTTGCTTGAGTTTGTCAAAGGTGCTTCAATCAGTTGAATTGGTATGTCTAAACTAGAGGATGAATTCTGACGCATAAAGTGTTAGCTATAAAACGAGACGGGAAAGACAAAAGCTTACTTTTATTTGTAATGGTCTTTCTATCAGTTGATTATAGACCATAATCTCTCGGATGAATGGATATCTAGATAAATGTTCTATCATCTGTATGACTCCTTGATGGTTTTTGTCGACTCTATTGATAATTGCTGTCACAGATGGTAATGCCTGTGGATTTTGTCTCGAGAAAACTGAAGCTGGAAACAAACTGGCCTGTCTTAGGGTTGGTTCATTCTCTTTTCGTTGGACAGGCCAACTGGCAGGATCTGTTTCGTACTGAATCACGATGGGTTTGTGTTGATCAAACAATCGCTCGATCGAGTCAACTTGTGACCAAATAAACAGAATAGTAGTCGCCAGCGCAACAAAGGCTAAAGTCTGCTGTAATGAACTTTGTTTCTTTATGGCTTTGACCAGCATGTTTGCTTTATTTATCTATATAAAAAAAAAAGGAACGAAAAAGGAAAGAAACAAAAAAAAAAAAAGATAATTCGGGTTTATCTTTTTCTTTAGGGTGGAACAAGATCTGTATTGTTCTCTTTACTAAAAAGAAAAAAAAATAGCAAACAAAAATAAAAACTCTTTCTTTCTCTTCTGTCTGTTGTTTTATTATTGTCTTATAGCTAAATGTGTTTCAGTATGGAACTGAATGCCAAACAGTACAAGAGAGACCATAACAGCAAAAAAAAAAGGTCTAGTCGTGTAGGACAATGGTGCTACAAGATTTAAATCTTTTTCTTACAAAAACAGTTGCTATAAAGCAATTTACTGTTGTTCTGTTTTGGAAACTACACTGCCTAAGAAGAAAGTAATGTTGGTTCCATATACAAATAATAAGTCTCTTTCTTTATTCAAAGCACTTTAGGTAGTAGGCTACTAAAACAATTCATTTATTTGTACATTAACCTGAATAGTCTTCACTAGTGAAGATAAACCAACAATAAATGATTGTTGGAAATGCAACAAGGCATTTGCTGATCATACTCGTAGACTTGACTCCGATCACTCATGTGGCACGTGCGTTGCATTACTTTGTCTTCATTGCTTCCAATTTGATTTTGGAAAATATAAGGTAAAAGAATAAAAATGAAGCTATGATTTGTGTAATACCAAGTTTAGCAGCACAAGGAATTTCTTGAGGCGCAAAAGCCAGTTGTCATGAATATATGTCTTTGAAAATTCTCAACATTATGAGCATGTTTTGACTCGAGTTTGTTGTAATCGTATATAAAGAGATTGTTAAAATGTCTTGATAGTATTTGCATTTATGTATCTAGGACTAGAAGAAAGTAATATGTTATTATGAAAACTACTCAAGGATTTTCTTATGAATCACTGTGGGTCTCAATCAAGTGCATCTTGTGCAATGTTGGCATACAGCTGTATTATTACTCTCATCAATCCATGATCTTGTGTTTTTTTTTTCTCTATTTCTGCACTTCATTCACATCAACTCATAGTCTATGTCATTAATCCGCTTGGAGCCATTGAGTCTTGCTTTCAGGAAAATAATAGCGGATACGGGATGACATTGTTTCAGCAGCTTAACTGTTAATGCGGGAGGCTCAAAGAGAGTTCCATAATCTTCTTCCTGCTTTTTTTGTGCCCCTTGTGCTTTTTTATGCCTCTTGTGCTGCTTTTGTGAATCTCTTTAGTGTTCCTTTCTGTCTCTTTCTGGGTTCTCCATTCTCAGGCCTTTTTCTTCTTCTCTATTGCAGCCTGTTGTTTACCATGACAATATAACATCTCCAATGTGGTACTCTTGGAAGGCGACTCTATGATTTTACTACAAGTAGCTTTATATATTTTTCTATTTTTCGATGCGCTAAAATCATCTCATTTTCTATTTTCTATCATTTGAAAATGGTCTTGTCTCTACTTTGCCATACATCAACTTCCATACTTATTCTCTCCTTCGTATACATTTGATTTTTTTCTTGTACTTTTAAATTGCCTGAATTCAAGTTCAACAAATTGTATACGATCAGATCTCCTAGAATACCGATCGAAATGAACAAGAAGGGTCCAGTGTATACAAATGATCCAAAGTCAGCATAACCACCCGCACATAGTGTCAGAAATTGGTCAGGAAGGTCACAAAACACTTTGGTCTAACCTTTTAATTTAATATTCAGCTCATATTGAACAAATACTAATTTCTACTTTTGGTATCTCAAGATCATTGTTGCAAGTCTGCGACCAATGCCATTGCTGCTTGATAAGCAGAGGTCTGGTTTACTCCCACAAAATGTTTTCAGTCCGACAAAATCAAAACATTGATTGAAGAATACTCTTTAGATCACTTTAGCTGCTCTGTTTTTTTTTGGGTCAACATTTACTTTTTATATATTTGACTTTCAGGTAAATTTCTATCCTATGAAAGAGACTTTGGAATAAAGCTTTCTCGGTAACATCTTTTAGGTAAATCAAGAAAGTGCCTTGTCTCTACACATGTACTATCCAAATGACTGAGACTTTCCTTTTTTAACTTGTCTTGTTTGGTCGAGTCGATTACGTAGATCAACAATTCTTGTTTCTATTCCTGGAAATTAATAGAAATTGATCATTTGAGTCAAAGTTTGTACACATTCAATAATTTGAGGTACTCTGCATATTCACCATACTTGATGCTTTATGTAGCCATACAAGAGAAACAAGTCGAAACCCCCCCCCTTTTTTTAGTTTCGGAAACTTGGCGTAATTGAGCAGCAACTTGACTACCAAGGATGATCTGCTTTATCATAAAATCTGTTCCTTTTTTTTTTGCCGGATAATTGTTGTCCGCCAATATAAAGTTATTTTTACCTGTCAAATCTGACACTAAAAATTCAGTCTCCAATAAAGCAAAAAAGGACAACTGTAAACAAATGAGAGAAAACAGCAAATGAAAGACATAACATTCTGTGTTCACATTTTATATAGGACTGACTTTTCAATTCCTCTTTTTCTGTCTTTGTTCTTTTTTCTGCTTTTGCCTCATTATACTGCTTTTCTCTTCCCCCCTTCTTTTGTTTCTATCTTTTTCTTTTCTTTTGATCTGTTTAAGGGATGAGTGGTAGTGGTGCCATAGTTCATTTAACTCCAAAAGAGACATTTGACAGGTCATTTTCGCCTCTTGTTGATGAAACAAGCATGCCTCTAATTCAATCAAACCGTGAGGTTTGGCGACTCTCGTTACCTTATATGGCACATGGATGGCCCATAGAGCCCTATTATTGCCCACCACCACCACCAGCTTTCTACAGTAAGCCAATACCTCCTTTACCATGTAACACAAATAACAGTTACTTTGAGCGATCAACTGCCTCGTCTGTCGTACAAGGGCGACATTATTTTCATCGACCGCGTCATAGTACAAGCTTCGACTATGGTAGCAGGACATCATTCATGCTACCTTCCCTTTCTGTTGTGAGCCAGCCATGTTATATTTCCAGTCGCCCACAATCATGCTGTATGCCATCGTCTGATAAAAGTAGTTCAAGAGCCACGTCTTTCATTCAATCTGTGCACTCTTCAAAATCAGCTAATTCTTTAAAGCCTAAACCAGCAGATGATTCTGAATACCAAGTGAAACCGACAAAAGAACAAAAGGAAAGGGAAAAAAAGATAGCAGACATCGTTTTGGTTGAGGGATTACCACCCAGTAAGTATGGATGCTTTGTTTTCATCTTGATAAATACATTTGACCGTCTTTGAGAGCGATTAACGTAGATGTATTGTTGTTTAGAAACCAAACATGCTCGCCAAATTGCTGTCAGATCTATTGATGACGAAAATCAAGTATGGATATCTATAGATCCTAACGAAACCGGAAGGTCGCTAGCAAAAAAAATCTATACGTTAGCATCGTTCCGATCACACAAAGTCTTGGGTGTGAAGACTGCTTCAGGTCGCCAAATCATGTTGGACAAAACGCCCATTTTTGAAGGCTGGGAAGATATGGATCAGTTTAACAATGGCGAGTTATGGGATGTTACTTGGGGCAGTCGCAAAAGATCTTTGCTAGATGTTGTTTTCTCAAAATTTTCAAAGGTAAACGAAATAACAAAACAAAAAGAGGGGAATCATGTCCATACTAATTTTCTTAATTGATTTAGATTTAGCTGTAAGATGGGAACACAAACGACTTTGATAGTTGGATTTGCTTGTATAAAACTAATAAATAGACAATAGACTTTTTTTCTCCTTTTTTTTTTAATTCTCGCTCGTTTGCTTTTCTTTTTCTTCCTTTCGTTTCTTCTTTATTTTTTATTTGTGATAATACAATGCCTAATTCAGCCAACATGTCTACATATACTACAATGATGCGCGTTAATTCAAAAGGACGTCCGTATGCTAAGGTGAATGGAATGCCAATTTACTGCTCAACCACTTTTTTTTTTATTATCAGGTTTAGATATTAGATGACGAAACTAATGCTAATAAGAATCAATATATATATACTTTAGGAATTATTTGACTTATTTGGAGCCCTGCTTATCCAAGTGCCTTTAACGGATCATCGCTCTTTACTTCGAACATATCCTCATACATTTACAACAGACGAAGCAGTGGAATGTTTAGGCCACTTGGAATTCACACACCTTGTATCGACACCAAATCCTCTCGACCCTAGTAAGCCTCTGATTACACGAACTACTACTACTTTTAGTATGTCGCGAGCCATTGCAAAGACCTTGGGTCAGCATTTTATCAATGCACGCTTAGTCGAGAACGCTACAGACCCGCAAAATCGAACAATGAAGGATCGTGGCATTTGGATCCCGACATCCAAAGGCAAATATGTCATTCGAGATTTCAGTCATCGAGCTTGTATCTCAATAAAGCATATGCAAACCCATCTCTCTCATATCCAGACATTTAAAATTGTACAGTTTGAACGACTGTTAGAGGACGATCAGATAGCTTTCTCAAGACCCAATATGATGGATGCTTTTAAAACGATGATGCTTTATATGCCTACAGATAATCTAATGATAGATGATGTTGGTGGTGAGATAAAAAAAAAAACCAATACAGAAAGGGATTAGATACTAAAAAAAAAACTTAATCTGTTCTGATATTTCAGGAGTAAACAATTCAAATCTAAAAGAATACAAAGATACCTTTTATGGTCATCAATGTCTTGAATGGATTAGTGAATATACTAGTGCTGTTTCAGAAGACGAAGCCATAGCCATTGCAGCCGAGTTTGTACAATATGGATGGATGCTTCAAGTTTTTGACAAATCAGACAGGGATCTTAGCAAGAGAGACAGGTCTGTTCTCTTTAAAGCAGGAAGAAGAACTCAGTATTACCTGACCGACAAAGGCCGTCAAATGATCGATTCTTCGACTCGATTACAAAGTTTCTTGTCTAGCGGAAGCGGACCTGGTATGCATGTTTCAAGATCAAGAACTCAAAGTTCTGCCACGACAGGTACCACTAGCAGCAGCAGTAGTATCAAAACAAACAACAGTAATGGAAGTGGACACAAATCTCCTTTCAGATCAAAGAAAGAAGATTATACCAGTCGTATGTCGCCTACTACGGCGGTAGTTTCTTCAACTAATTATGCAAGTATCACTCCAAAGATGTTGACAGCGCAACATGCAACAACACCCGTAAGTCAGCCAAAAACAGATGAAGACAGATCAATGAAGCCTTCCAACAATGCATTTGTCCCTGGTCATGAATCAAATGCTTATCGAGATAACCACACTCTTGTCAACGAGGCTTCTTTTAGCACTTGCTCCGAAGAAGAAGCAACAAACCAACTGTCGCAGCTAAGCGTTGGAGACACCACCGAAGCAAGCTGCTCATTGATCGCAGACCAAATAAACTCCCATTCACAGACTGTGTCGCAGATTGCTCGTCTTCAAGCTATTCTAGAGGACCCTTTAGCCCGCATGTATTTTAGGAATTTCCTGAAAAAAAATTTCTGTGAAGAAAACATCAATTTTTGGGTGGATTATAATGCATTAATCAAGAAATCAGGATGTATTGTGGAAGAAGGTCACGTTGTTGACTTTCATTATTTGCAGCTCTCTTCTTCCTTGGTAAACGTATTGCTAGTGTATGGACTTGCCATTTACAATACTTACTTTTGTCCCGAGAATGCACCTAGCGAACTAAACATTGATCACGGTCTTCGGTATGATATCATTCAATACATACAGAGCACATTCAGTTATGCGTCATTGACAGATGATAGCGATGAAGATGCGGTCGGATACAGAACAAAAAAAACAACAGTGGCCGACTCGTCTAATGTCCCTTTTGGGTCTATCTCAGTATCTTCTCAAGGGATTGTGTCATCAGCCATCGCAATGCCATCATACAATGGGAAAAAGAAAGATGGCAAGCGACCGATCAATGGCAACAACGGATCACTTCAAATATCTATTAAAGAAGGCATTCAAGACAGTCCTCAGGATTGTCTTTATAAGCTAGTTCAGCTGTATGAACAAGTCAATGATCATGTATGCCGCACAATGGCTCAAGACTCAGTCCCCCGTTTCCTAAAGACACCAGAGTATAAAGAGTTCATGAAATCGTGCTACGAATCTGCTCAAAATAGAAAGAAGGAAGAAGAAGAGTCTGATGAAGAGGGCTATGATAGTGAAGATACTTTGTCATTATAAGCGTTTTATCTGTTTGTACAAACTTACATAATACATATATTTTATCTAGCATCATATAATAAACGAGTGTAATAACTAAAGATATACTTTGTAAGCCAAACTTTTGGAGAAAAAAGAACAAGGAGAGAAAGCAATAAAGGTGAGTTCTTCTCAATAACAGCTTTAATTTGGTATTGAAACAATTGCTGAGTGGAAGGTGTAGAATGATTAAGGTTATTTATTACAAAAAAGAATATATAGTACAAGATATAAGAAAAAAGAAAAAAAGAAGAGAAAGAGGGCCAGCCTCATCTTTTTTTTTTCGTTTAAAGCAAATAGCACAACTAAGCACATAGAGGAATAGGCTGACTATCTATCACATGTGGCTCAGAATACTTTAATGATTTGAATCCCCAAGAGTCATCCTGTTGTACGGTTCGTAAATGGGATAAAGAAGGCTTTTGTGAAATCATAGGTGTGTCTATTTGCTTGAATTGATGCGAAGAGGCTAGTGAAGTACGGCTGTAATTTGTCATGGCAGCCATAACAGAGTTTGCGTCCATCATCATCTGGTCACAACAGAGGTCTTGATCGATCCAGCTAGGTAGACAGGCTTCTCCAGATGTAGTTGTTTGCCACCAACGTGTACGCCTGATAGAAAACACATTTGGCTGATGACAAGTGATGACTTCAGGTTGGTCTGAGCTGGACATGACTTGTTCAGATGCCTTTATTGATAACTCCAGTAAGACGTCCATGTCTTTAGGATTTGCATAGCGAATATGTCTTTTGAGTGTCTTGTCTTTTCTTATGACAATTTTTGCAAAGCCTTCTTGCTTTAGATGTTCGATTTGGTCACTTGTTTGGTGGTCAAATTGAAGCCACTGATTCTTTTGCCATTCAACTTCATAAATAGGCTTGAATGGCTGGAAAATACGGCGTCGCTGAAACTTGCGTCGTTCAGAATTATTTATACTATAGCGTAAAAATTGATGGAGTGGCACAATGTCTTTTTCGTGGTTGCTGCTGATACTTGCACTACAATGGCTGCTCGATTCGTCCAGATAGCTCTTTTTTTGTTCCTGCTGAGGGATCACTACCAATTGATTATGAAGTTTCTCCTCGAATGAGTTATGTTGGCCACAGGTAGTATGGATTTTCGCAAGCTTTCTTTTTTTGTTTTTTAAGACTGATGGAATCCATTCTTTAGATTTCTTTTCAGCTTGTTCTAATTTGGCAGACCAAAGTTGTTGCATTCGACGAGTCCATCTAGACTCATCTATGGGTAAGTTAAGTTGTTTTTCCATTGTAGCTAAAAAGTAAGAGAAGAAAAGGTATGTGTAATTGTGGAATACAAAAATAGTAATAAGTAGAAAAACAACAAAAAAAAAAGCTGCTTTCTTTTATATCAAATTTTATCTGTGAAACATTTTGTTGGTGTCCTATTTCTTTGGCCTTACTCTTGTATTTTGTGTTCAATGCGATGTGTGGTAAAAAGGAGCCTCGTGTCCGAGACACTATGATAACATCAATGCCTCTCCTTTTGCATATGGACGAGCCATCTTGAATCATTTTTACGGAAGTAAATCTGTGACGAGTTCCGAACACAATGCGGTATTAATTAATCAACAACAAAGGTATACTTTCCGTTTTAGAGAACAAAAAGAGAAATAGGCTTTTTGTCTAGTCTTTCTCGTTTCGAAAATAAGAATATTTATGGTCTGACACATCTTTGCTTATTATTAGTTTGAAAAAACAAAAGCCTTGGGAAAGACAATTATAGTAAACCCTTTTTGTTTGTAATAAAAAAAAACTTGTATAGCGGAGACGTCCAAAATGAAAGACAGACTGTGTTACCATACGTTTATGATTACACATGTGCATCTTCACACAATGATTCCATTTGCTTCGGAGGGCACTTCTTTCTAGTGGCCCTGTTCAAGAAGTGCTCTTTATGCCTCATAAGATAGAAAGGAAGATCATCTTTTATCTACTTGTACCTTTTTGTATCAGCAATTACACACTCTTTAATCAAAGCTTCAAAGGGATAATACAAAACCGAACAAGAAATCGCACTTTCAATAAACATGTCACATCCGAAGCAAAAAAAAAAAAAAGAATGTAATGTTGTACCTTTCAAACGAACCTAATGAATAACGAAACGTAGCAAAGTACAAATGAGATCATCAGATCTATTAATGAAACAATAAGAAGGCATTTGCGGACTACTTAAACTGGCGTTTGAAATAAGCTAAAATAAAGGATTACCAGTGATCGTCTCTTTGTAACCAAAACATCCTTTTCCGAGTAACCCATAATGAAAAAAATGCTAGATTTGCACATATTTATGATTAACCAAAAAAAGGGGGAACTGCTTATAGATTTCAGTTGAAATATCATTAGCAAAAAGAGATCCTAACTCTGAAGAAACATCCTTTGGCCAAAGACAGTACAGTGTCTTAATCCACTTGAATTGCCCAACCCGAACCTGTTTCAAACACAAAGCAGCTTTTTTAAGATTATTGACAAAGTGGTCAAAATAAAAGTAAACCGTGTTCAGACCCCGTAACATCTTACAGACAAAGATGTTGATTTTGTCACAAAAGCAACGTTTATTTTGCGCTTTAATTTTGCTTGAGCCCAGATTCGTGATCTTTTGTTTTTTTATACACGAGAAAAACACCTCCACTATCCAGGCCAAATTTATACAATAATTCCTGATTGAAATTAGATGGCCTTTCGTGGTGAGATTCAGTGTTAAATACACAAACTGAAATGTCTTGGTGATTCGAATTAATGTCAAGCGTTTAGACGTATAGAGAAACTAAGGTTATTGCTTTGCTTTGCTGTCTTTAACGTCAATAACTGTGTGACATGCGTCTTTCTTACTATCAACCAAGTGAACAATTAGATAGTTATTGATTTTATCAGTAGCGACTGTTGCAACTCTGCAGTGTTTTTGATAGCTTAACCCTTAGTTGTTATACGCTGTTCGGGAGCCCACCACAAGTTCTCGAGGGGGTTTAAATGTGGGCATTGGGCAGACTAGTACTTAAGCCCCTTAATCATGTGAGTGGTTGATATCATTGAAGCATTTGTCAGTGTATTTCTTTTTCTCCAGATAATTCTCTCGCATAAATGGCACTATATCACATTCTAGACTATCAGAATAACCAAGGGACATTTATTTCATCTAATTAATATGTTGGAAATCTTAATAGTACATTAGTCGTTCGATTTTAGAGTGACATAAGAGTAACTCAATACGAGAGCGCGTTTCTCGAGAATATGAACGCTTTTAAATAAAGCGACTATTGTACTTCTCTTTTTGAACTTATTCTGTGTTTTTCAACAATGCTGTCATAAGTTATTTGGCCGTCTTAAAAAGCTTTCTCCTTACCAAATGCATGTTTCTGTTGTTTTTTCCTTCTCGCTAGCTAATAGGTATCATTGAATTTAGACATACCTAATTCCCTTTCATTGCTACTTTGACTCTCTAAACCGATAAGCCAAAAGGCCATGCTATTGCTTATATGAGATGTCATTCGAGCCATGGTATTTATATGCTGCAATCTTGAGAGTCAAATAATCCATATTTAACAGATTTTCTGACTAGTTGTTTGCTGTAAGATAGAATACATGTAAGGTACAGGAAACATCTTATCAAAGCTATCAAGGTTTGTTGTCAACTGGACAAGAAATGAAAAAGAAAGGCCTGTTTCCATGTTGAAAACACAAACAACTACACACTAAAAGGAAAAATCTACATTTATTTAGTTTCTACATATTCTTGTTCAGCTTCTTTCATGGCAGCCAAGATAGCTTCTTCCTGAGCAATAGCTTGCTCTTCAGCTTCCTTGTTTGAATGTTCTTCTACAGTAACAGCAGCTACAACTGGCGCATGTTCATCGCTGGCAATAGCTACTTCGCTGACAATAGATTCTTCAATAGCACTAGCTTGTTCTTGGATAGGCTCTTCCTTGACAACGACTTCTTCTTCGACCTCTCTAATTTCTTCAACATTTTGTTCCATCTTTTGAACTTCTTTCTTCATTTCTTCAACAAGAGCCTCTTGTACCAAGCGCTGCTCTTCGTCTTCCTTCTTACGTAAAGCTTCTTCTTGGTCAATCTTCTCTTGCTCTTCTCTAGCAAGACGCTCTTGTTCCTCTTTAGCAAGACGTTCTTGCTCTTCCTTCTCTAACCTGGTCTTTTCTTCTGCTAGCTTTTCTCTTCTCTCAGCCTCCTTCTTTGCTTTATTGTTGGCTGTATCGAGGCGACGGAACAGGGCTTCAATATATTCAATGACTGTACGCTTTTTTGATTTGATGTTGGCAACTAAATCACGCTCGAATGTATTAGGCTCAGCTTCTGTTCCGATGATGGCTGTCAAAGGTCTAATAGTATCAATCTTTTCCATTAGCTGCAACAAAAGCTCATTTGAATGAGCAAGTGTGTACTCCTTTTTCTTGAATGCCTTATCATCACAGTTGTTATCATCAATATTTGATTCTACTAGCTCCATACTAGATGCTATTTTTTCAGCTTCTTCTTTGTATTGATTCAAGACACGAGTAGTCTCGCGTTCTGCACGGCGACCTGCCTTTCTGCGCTTGACTCTTTTGTCATCTTCTACTAGGTAATAAGCAGTACCCGCGCCCAAAGTGAGCAAGGAAATTGCGACTGCACCATAAACCAAAGCAGACGTAGAGCGGTTAGTTTGTAAATTGTTTGACATGTCCAAAATAAACAAGAAAGAGAGGCAAGGGGTTTAAGAAATCCGAAAAAAAATTGCTAAAAAATGTCACATTTGTTCCGCAACGTCAAACAGCAACACACAGAAGTAAACCTCGAGCTCGGCGGGGCTTTGAAACTTGCATATTTGTGTAGCTATTCCTTCCTTTTTTGCAGTGATATTTATACCAATCTTGGAATATATTGATTCGCCGTTTGAAGTAGCAAGTTTTTTCAAAGTTCGTTTTCTATACAGTCCGGCTGGTGGATATTGGATATAAGAATCCACTTAATTGTTCCCGACAGGATTCAATACAAGTCAAAAATCCTCAATGGCTTTGGTGACTTGTTGATTTCTTTACTTGTAATCTTACTTTTGTTCCTGAAGAAGCTTTTCGATTTTATTTTCTAAAGTTTTCTTCTTTTTTATGTAACTGTCTTTTAGGATTTCTGTACAAGTTGTTAGTGGGGTGTATTTAAAGTTGGATTTGGGATTTGGGATTACCGATAGCTGAGCGGTGACTACAGTGTCAAAAAGTGGGACTGTACCGATGTCCTATCGGCTTCAAAAATTGAAGTGGGGTGTTAAGTTACCAGGAAATAGAGGATTTCTTTTTTGTAAGTCCACGTAGACTCAGAAACTAATAGGAGCAACCTACAATCAAAATTTTCTTAGGACGTTGTTTGACCGTGTAAAGCTACCAGCAGACTCTGTATGGTACGTATCAAATCTCAACGGACCCTTTTCTTTGTTCATTTTTTAGTAGGACAAACCTCTAGGAAGAGCGTCAGTTGGTGATGTATACATAGTCTCCAAAGAAAGACTACTGAATTGTCAAATCTCGTTGAAGTTTGCATGAACTTTGAAAACGAACATACTATCGTCAATGTCTATTGGATTAATTCTGCTGACCAAATGTTTCTATTTAATGCTGATAAGAATTGTCATTAAAGTGATTATATATAATGGGAAGGAAATCCATATGTATTTGAATTATGGTTGTTCTTATTCATGTGTTTTTATCCTTTTATTGGCAGACAGTATATATCATCATGCTTTGAGGCTAGAACGACAGCATAACGCAAAAGAAGGGGCTCGATTAAAAGATAAAAAAGGTATAAGTTTAATCATATAAAAATTTATTCAAAGCAAAGAAGCATCACTTTTTCTCTTTTTTCTTTTGGATCCTTCGGGTAAGAAGGAAGGTAAGAAACTTTCTTCTTCTTCATCCACATCGATCACAGTTTTCTTGGCCTTTGTAGCTCTGCTGGCAGCTTCCATGATGATTCTGGCCTTGTATGTTGCTTCAAGTATGGGCAACAACTCAGAAGCAACGTCTTCTACATCCTCAGGGAGTTCCACAGAGTTGGTATGATTTATTCTGCAAACATACCCAGCAGGCGAATCACAATACATTAGCTTGAAGTGCGTGTCTACAATATGAATGAGTTAGAAACGGAATCTATATAAGTCATTTGCAATATTACTTACCAAACAACACAAAGCCAACGATCACTATTTCTCTCAGGGCCAAGGTGCTGATTTGAAGATGGTATATACCATCTCCTTCAGCACCCTGGCCGTTTTGAAGCTGCCATCATAAAGCTCTTTGGTTGCGTCATCTCTTCTTCCACACTCACAGCAGCCAAACTCCAACGATTGTTTGTAGAACAACAAGTCTACCTTTCTACCCGGAAGCTTTCTCTGCATCTGCTCCACACCAGATAAGGTTCGGCCCAAATTCATGTTGAATGAGGGTGCCTTGTTGTGCTTCTCGGCACTAAAGTACGTTTGATGAAGGAAGTCAGTATAGCTGTTTACAAATTTAGATCAGATTTATAGCTTACCCTCTGCACTTGATGGTGGAGGTATCAAATGCAGTATCCACAAAGCGCCAGACACGACGCAGCAGGTCACTTTCGATTTGATCAGTGAACGGAAGGTACTTGCATTCAAATAAGTGAATGAATTCAAGCAAAGTTTGCCTGACCCATTCAGAACTGCTTGCTTCTTGCTGCTTCAAAAGTTTTCTCTTTAATGTTGCCAGGTCGGGCGATTGCTTCAAGGAGAAGATATACTGTTGTAGACCTAAAAACTAATAGGAGCATCTTACAATCAGAGCGTTGTTTGACCGTATGAAGCGACCAGGCAGACCCCTCGTTTGGAACGTAGCAGAACCAATGACAAGACTTGGAGCAGGTACTTCACAAAAGCCGAGATCCAAGAGATCAAGAGCTACAAGAAGAAGAGTTATCAGTTGCCAGAAGATATGCAACGGTATATCTTCTTCTTGTAGCTCTTGATCTCTTGGATCTCGGCTTTTGTGAAGTACCTGCTCCAAGTCTTGTCATTGGTTCTGCTACGTTCCAAACGAGGGGTCTGCCTGGTCGCTTCATACGGTCAAACAACGCTCTGATTGTAAGATGCTCCTATTAGTTTTTAGGTCTACAACAGTATATCTTCTCCTTGAAGCAATCGCCCGACCTGGCAACATTAAAGAGAAAACTTTTGAAGCAGCAAGAAGCAAGCAGTTCTGAATGGGTCAGGCAAACTTTGCTTGAATTCATTCACTTATTTGAATGCAAGTACCTTCCGTTCACTGATCAAATCGAAAGTGACCTGCTGCGTCGTGTCTGGCGCTTTGTGGATACTGCATTTGATACCTCCACCATCAAGTGCAGAGGGTAAGCTATAAATCTGATCTAAATTTGTAAACAGCTATACTGACTTCCTTCATCAAACGTACTTTAGTGCCGAGAAGCACAACAAGGCACCCTCATTCAACATGAATTTGGGCCGAACCTTATCTGGTGTGGAGCAGATGCAGAGAAAGCTTCCGGGTAGAAAGGTAGACTTGTTGTTCTACAAACAATCGTTGGAGTTTGGCTGCTGTGAGTGTGGAAGAAGAGATGACGCAACCAAAGAGCTTTATGATGGCAGCTTCAAAACGGCCAGGGTGCTGAAGGAGATGGTATATACCATCTTCAAATCAGCACCTTGGCCCTGAGAGAAATAGTGATCGTTGGCTTTGTGTTGTTTGGTAAGTAATATTGCAAATGACTTATATAGATTCCGTTTCTAACTCATTCATATTGTAGACACGCACTTCAAGCTAATGTATTGTGATTCGCCTGCTGGGTATGTTTGCAGAATAAATCATACCAACTCTGTGGAACTCCCTGAGGATGTAGAAGACGTTGCTTCTGAGTTGTTGCCCATACTTGAAGCAACATACAAGGCCAGAATCATCATGGAAGCTGCCAGCAGAGCTACAAAGGCCAAGAAAACTGTGATCGATGTGGATGAAGAAGAAGAAAGTTTCTTACCTTCCTTCTTACCCGAAGGATCCAAAAGAAAAAAGAGAAAAAGTGATGCTTCTTTGCTTTGAATAAATTTTTATATGATTAAACTTATACCCTTTTTATATTTGAATCCTGTCGGGAACAAATGAGTAAATTTGTGTTTGTTTAATTTACGGATAGCTGAAAATCTTGAGTACCTCGCTCTTCTATAGAGAATGTTATTAGATTGAATTAGTTTTATGGCTTCGTTTAAAGCGGGTTGTATACAAGATAAACAATCACAATGCTTTAGTCGATCGTTTTTCTTTCTAAATCAGAAAATGCTTAACTTACATATTCTCTTGTTGTATAAAGCAATCCCTTCTTCTTTCTGCTCGCTTTCTTAACAGACAATGGATTGAAAAAAAATTACAAGGAACTGTGTAATTAGTAAGGAAGAGAGTTGTTTTCTATCTTTCTTTTTCCCTTTTTAATTTCCAACACATAAAGCGCTTGAAATGACAATTATAAGTAGAGCTAACATACTACAGTAGTCGTATGTGTAATGGACACATTAGCCATATGAATATCACATAGGAATATGCTGGTGTATTATACGACCTAACGAAGAAAGCTAAAGGGCAAAAGCAACAACAACAAGAAACTCTGACATTATGTCAAGATACGGATTTATTGGTACAGCATCTATTTGGGAGATCTTTATCAATTGCGTTTATACTTTAAATTGAAGCCACGGATGTACTCGAGTAAAAACGCTACTTCTTAAGATTGTACAGCTGTGGATTTGTTTATATAACAACATTAAATCTCTAATTCTCGATGTACAACCTTTGTTTTTTTCTTTGTGTGACTTGAACTTTCTCTGTGTATAAGTCGCTTATTCAAGGATGTAAATCTAAGTTTTGTTTGAATTCCCTTAGATACCATCTTAAGGAAAACACAAGAATGGAGATAAAGAGGGAAAAGATGAACGAAAGAAGCTTGGAAAAGTGGAGGAGAGGAGGTCAGACGTATCGCTGTATTGTTGAGATCATCGATATAGAAAACTGCGCCGCTGGTGGTCATGAACGGGCCATCTCGAATCACAAAGCGACCATGGGTTAGCTATGCGCTCAAAAGAGTATAAGCGAAAACTCTGTTGTGTAGATAAATCGGATAAAGGGAAAGCGTTAGTACTAGAATGAGATTGGTAGACACGAGAAGGAATTTGACAAGATGTTGAATAGTATCTATTTGAGAAAGAGAGCAGTTAAATCAGTAGCTTTGAAGGGTACAGGACAAGAATGTGTTTAATAGACTCCTTTGCTATTAATTGATTTGACAGCGCGGATCGAGAAAAAAAAATAGAGAAAGGATCAAAGCGTGTAGGACGACGCAAACAGGCATCGTGTAGTGGAAGACTTAAAACTATGCCTTGAGATCTTACAAAGAAATGGATGAGAAGGTGGACCTGTTTGTTACGAATGGGATAATAGAGGAGGTAATGAAATGAAGAAAATCGAGCGCTTTGTAGGACTGAATACGTGTAACTGAGTGACTACCCGTGTGTAATCTGTTTCTCTTGGTGTACAATCGATTTCCAGAAATGGTGTATAACAAAGTAAAAATATATAGCGCATTCTTTTTTTTGGATTTTTGAGTTCACATTTTAACTATAGTAAAGCAAGTACAACTAAAGCTTGGATATCATTTGCTTATCATATATTTTTTTTTTTCAGAAACTATCTGTTTTTACCAAATAAGGTCAATCACCGAAAAGTCAAGAAAAAAGTTCATAAAAGACACATTTTCTTGTCTTCTTTCTATTTATTTGTTTTTCTCACTCAATTCGTTTTTATACCATCAAGAATTTCTTAACCAGAAAAGAATAAGCAAAATACAATGGAAATTAAGAACAAAGTCATATTGATTCATGGTGGTACTTCTGGTATGTCCGAATAGAGAAACTGAAGAAAGGCATACGATGATATTTAAAAGCCGTAATCTCTCTTACCAGGCATAGGAAAAGAACTTGTATCAACATTTGTCTCAAAAAGGTATGCAGTGCTCTGTATGTTTCAATGATTGATATTAACCTACAATCTTCTGTTGAAAATGACAGAGCCAATGTCGTATTTTCAGGAACAAACAAACAAAAAGGCCAAGACGTGATTGATGGCCTTAGCAAGCATCACAAAGGGAAACTGTAGGTACTTTGCTCTATAATACATATGTGATCTATAGTGTCTGATGAATGTATTTGTTTCAACTTGAATTTTCTGATCCACCCTGTAGTGATCGCAATGTTATGTTTTACAACATGGATGTTACGGACTGGCAAGCTCAAGAAGACATTTACTATGCAACAGAAAAGGCGTTTAGGAAGACGGTTGATATCGTTATCATAGTAGCAGGCATACTTGACTCATCCAATTTGATCAATGACACAGAAAAGGGTACCATTGGGATATTTGATTGCGTGCAGAAAAAAAAAGAAACTAAACCTAATCCTTGTCTTCTTTTGTTGATAGATGGCCACTACATGACAATAGATGTGAATTTGACGGCAACCGTCAAAGCAAATCGTCTTGCTATCCAGTATTTTCTGAAAAACAACAAATCAGGCTGTATAATCAACACATCCTCTGTATATGGTCTAACAGGAGGCCCGACGGCTCCTATGTATGCTGCAACAAAACATGCTGTAAATTGCAACATCTATGAAAGAAAGTCAGTTTCACTAAACGATTTCATTGAATTGTTAGATCATTGGTCTTACAAAAAGCTATGGAAATCTCCTAAGGTCGACTGATATAAGGGTTAACGCTATCGCTCCCCACTTTGTAGGCAAGCTATGACTTCAACGCAAGATAAGAAAGCAAAGATTAATATGAGTCTTTCTGATAGAAACACCTATGATACCCGGGGAAAGCTATAAGGTTGTTCGTGCATTTGGTATGGTACCTATTGAGGATTGCATAAAAGCCTATCTTCAAGTGATACAAGATGATTCGTTAGATGGTAAAGTATAGCTGCTGCATATTTTAAAAGCACACGCAGTATCTAACAGTCTGCTCTTGTTTGATTTGCAGGGGATATTTTGTCTGTTTCTCATTTAGGGACAATGATCGAGCCTCGCTTTGCTACTTCTTTGCTAGAACAGTTGGATGATTTTTCCCACAAACGGAGAGAAGATGTGCTAAACGCTCTCTTGGACGAATTCAAGTAATTGGTCAACCCTTAAAAATTTATGAAAATACTTTTTTTTTTTCTTTTAGTTTGGGAAATAAATAAATAAAAAAACATGTTGCAAAGGTTAATTTGTGTAGATGTTGTATTAGCAGTCTGAGCAATTCAATGCTAAAAAAACTCAGGGGGAGTCGGTCATAAAACACTATTTGGCTAAAAGAAAATGATATACATACACGATTTATTTGGTATAGTTGCAATTATTGCGAGGACTCATGACTACTGTTATTATTTTCATTGTTCTTACTTCGCAACATGTTTTTTAGAGCACGTATAGCGAATACAGTAAGACCGATACCAGACCAATCTTCATCCAAAAGCTCTCTCAAATCACCTACTGTCATTATGTCTTGATCCTTCAATCTCTGTAGCCACTCATCTGCTTTCAAAGGATCTCTGTTAGTTGCTTTGGCGGTATCATAGACAAATGTATCAATGCAGGTATCATCAGGATAGTCTAAAAGTACCATGTATTAATGCTTATTTGGCTGACACTTTTCGAGTCATGTTACCTTTGGTGGTGAGCTTGGGTAATTCTGAGGATAGAATCATATCTCCTTCGTCTGACAGTGTCTCCTCCGTATTTTGCAACTTCAATGCAATTGTCTTTTCTAATTCAAGTATAATTTGCTTTTCCTTCTCTTCAGCTATCACAGCTTTCTGTTTCAAAAGTTCGCACTTCTTTTCAATTTCAGCAGCTTTATCCAACAAGCTTGCTAACTCAAGTTTCGATTTCTCTAGTTCGGAACGAATATCGTTTTCTCTTCGCCAAACTGATTGCTGAGAATTGTATTTCTCTACATCGGATTCGCTTTTTTCCAAATCTCTTAATATACGATTGATTTCATTTGTTATCCATTGTTGGTATCGCTCTGGTAGCACTTGTTCTTCAATCTATTAAAAATAGAAAAACAAGGTTTAGTCAAACCAAATAGCCCCCCCCCCTGTTACACCTTTCTGCATACCATTTCAGTTACTACTTCTTCTGCTGTATCTTCTTGCTAACATTTATATTGTAAGTCAATGGCTACCGAAATTTCTTAAATAGAAGCGACTTACAGTATTGAACTCAAACTTGACTGATAATTTGTCTGATCCTTTAAAGACAACTTGCAAAGTAATGATTGTATGAGAAGGGTCGTTTTCCAAAATCATCACGTCTGGCTCAACAGCTAGAAAACTACACTCCAATAACTCTTGTGCAGATAATCTAAAGTATTTTGGGTATAAGTTTTTTTTTTCATTCATTCTGCTCTTCTTTTGTTTTCTTTACCTTTCATTTTCGTTTGTAGACAGACAGCTGTTGATCACTTCCAACACTTGTTGGTCATGGATTTTGGCAAGCGATTCAGGCTTGATATGCTTTATGGATATAGAATTCAGTACCATCGACATCATGCTGCTTTTTTCTTTTTCATATTTACCTGACACACTTTCTTGTAGATTTGTGCAGTATTTGTGCATTCAGAATATGGATACTCGCCTGTTGTCATTTCGATCAGACACATACCAAACGCATAAAGATCCACTTTCTCGTTATAGCCTTCTTCTTCATACATTTCAGGAGCCATGAACTCAGGAGTACCAATGACAGTATACTTTTTGTCACCAAGCCACATGTTCTCTGCAGTGCCTAAATCACCAATTTTGATTTCACCATGTGCACCATTGATGAAAATGTTATCACACTTGATATCTCGATGAATAATAGGAGGATTGTGACCGTGCAAATAAGCAAGTCCTTTTAGAATCTGTCTGCACCATCGCTTGACAATCTTCTGATTAGGCAAGTTGAGTTTGCGAATGTATTCTCGCAGTGTACCCGAGGTCATAAGCTCGGTTACAAAAATAAATTCGGCACGATTCTCACTGACCCAAGCGTCATGAAAAGCAATAATGTTGGGGTGGCGTACAGATTTGAGAATCTCAATTTCATGCCTGACATCCTTGTTATTATCATGGCCAATCTATACAATAGTCTTTAATACACTGCCGAGCAAGATGAAGGAAAACATGTTCTTACATGCAATACATTCCAAGCAACTTCGTATCCTTCTTCAAGATCTATTGCTTTATGAACCACCTTGAAAGCACCTTTTCCTAGTAATGTATTAAGTCGATAGTAGCGCTTATTTGGTGACCATTCAAGAACACGTTCTACTGAGTTTATATTTGATTTGTCTATTAAATCTTGACTAGAGGTATGTTTTTTAATGAAGCTAGCAACAGGTGAATCTGCTATTACAGTGCTGTTATCAAGGGTATAAGTAGGATCTAATTGCGATAATTGGTAATTGATATGTTCAGCAATTGTCGATGATGTGACAATAGAATTTTTGTTTTGGTCTAAGAAATTGTTTCGGAATGCATCGACTGGTGTTATTGGATGGCTATCGAAAACAGGCTGTGCTTCTGTCATCGTATCAATTCAATAAGGAATTAGATGGATAGAAAGGTAACAAAGAAATACAAAAACGAAAAAGAGAAAGAAAAGCAAAGCAAAAAAAAAAAAAGGTGAGAGAGAGAGATGAAAGCGAAAAGCCTGGAAAGAAAGCTGAGCTGAATAAGCGGCGATTAAATCCATGCTGTACCATTTTCTGTGCCTGTTTGATCACGATATGAAATGCAAAATATTTCATCATCTGTTTATATCAGTTTTTGATTTTCTGCAAACTTGCCTTTCCGAAATAAACATACAAGCAATTTAAGCCAGAGACGCCAAACAAGTTGCCTAGTAACATAATCAACTAAGCTTTTCGTCAATGTATCACTCTATTCTATGTTGGCATCAGAATCTTATCTGTCAGGAGTATTCATGTCACACAAAGAACAAGTATTCGTTTTTTTTTCTTTGGACATGCACACATAATTTTTCCGTTTGGTGTATTATGATCCGATCTAAACGCCTTGAGTTACGTTCACACTGAATCAACTGAAGAGGAGTAGAAAAAGCAAGAGAATATATATTTATATAGCGAAATAGACTAATGCGGTATCTATGAAGTCATAACTGTGGCAATAAGATCCTATCTGTCTTGATTAGGCTGTTGTGATGTCTTTCTCTGATTCTTCTAGAGTAGAACAAAGGTTGAATGAACAAAGCTGGAACAGCCTTCCTTATTTAGAATAAAAGAAAGAAACATGCAAGATGCATTAAAAGAAATACAATGGGTTTTGGTGCAGGTTTTATCTTCACAACAGCTCCATGGTCATCCGAGACATAACAAGATCCCTAGCACCAGAAGTCCTTAAATACTGTAGAGGCTACCTGCTTATTAGAATATGTTGGAAAGACTAAATCTTAATAATGACTTGTGATTAGAGCGATATAAGGCAACAAGCAGCCAGTAACTTTGACGGATATTCTGATTCAGTTTAGTTAGACTATGAAGCATCTTAGACTTGCAGAATCCTGTTACTAGCGTTTAAAGGTTAATTCAGTGAACAAATTAAACAATCAAAATCATACAATAGAATGATAATAAAAAGAGAGAGAGAGGTTGTTAGGGCTCTCGGATCTTGAACTATCATACTATAAAATCGCTCAACGAGTAAACCGCTTAATCGTAACGTTAAAATACATGTAGTTTGAGATTTTGATGACGAAATAGATCATGGTTTGAGATTTCTTTTTTCAGTTGATACCTTGTTTCATCATTCTCAAAACAAAACAAAACTAAGCAGCTCTTGCCTTGAAACAATCTATTGACTCCTGACAAGCAATACTTTGTCGCCTATTGTAATATGCATTTGTCTGTGTACCACAGAACTTTATTCTCTAAAGAGAGTGAAAAAAAGCACCTTCATTTCAGGGAGTTATTTGACCCGAACAACTCAAAAACAGAAGCTGCCATACATCTTTTACTGCTTTTAAATCAAATCTATGTTTTAGTGCACAAGATTGGAAGCAAACTCATCGTCTTGGCACAGTTCTGCTCAGTCATTATCATGCCTTTTGCTTTCTCTCCAAGATCAATGAATAAGGCTGTCTGATCAATGCACAGTGGAAGATGCTGAGAAATCAATTGTTCTCACTCCTTGTTAATTTTCTCTGTCTTTTTTTTTTTGCATCACCAGCTTTGATTTAAAAAAAATCAGATAACAGAACACCACAAAGAGCGATAATTATGCATGCTAATGACAAAATCGCAGTCTTTTTTTTTTCTTTTGGTTATTTAACCCTCTCTTGATTTTATTTATTTAGAAAGAAAATGCTATATAAGCGTAGCTTTAGCTCTAGTTCCTTTTGTAGAAGAAACTTTTACGATGTACTTCAGTTACGAGAAAACGCTGATCGAAAGTCCATCAAAGCCAACTACTACAAGTTGTCGAAAAAGTACCATCCTGACCTCAATCCAAACAACAAAGAGGCTCACAAGTTATTTCTCGAAATAAACGAAGCTTACGCTGTTCTCGGTAACGAAGCGAGCAAGAGAAGGTATGACAGCGATCGTAGCGATAGCTCGAGTAACGCGTCGAGATGGTCAAGAAGTGGTGGAGGAAGTAACACACAGGCCTGGCAGCATTTTAGAAACAGAAGAGCAAGAAGTACAGGCTCCGCTAGTGCCAAAGAACAGGCAGAGAGAATGGGAAAACAAGCAGCAGCAGGAGGTGGGTTCAATTATAATGAGCATTATAATCGCCACTATGCTGCCGAAGAACACCGACGTCGAGAAAGAATGGCCAATGCAGCGAAGAGACGTAAGGAGGCTGGTGATGAAACAGTAATGGGAGAAAGAGCACCTGAAATGCAAAATCTTTGGGGTCGTCTTTGGCGCTTAGGCATTGTTTTGACAGGCATCGCTTATGCAACTCAAGCATTCTCGTGATCTTTTTTTTTTAAACTTATTTTTCTTTTGTATAATATTATTTCAAAATTCAAAATAAAATTAGATGATTACAGGAAATTAATTATGAGTGACCAAGCAGACAAAACCAGTACCAAGGAAAGATCATGACATAAAAAAGAGAAAAATACATTGGAGATAGTGTATTGGATCTTTTTCTTTTTTTCTTAAATCTCAAAACTGTACGCCTTGTTTGATTTTGATACCCTTCAAGAATCATTGTATTACAACTGTCCAAACTAATTTAGTATTCTATGTATTCTGAGCAGCAAGTGTATCCAGTGCAAATTATAGCTTCATAAGGGTATGTCATAAAATCTTGCAACATAAACTTCTTATTCTGCTCTGTTTCTTGTCATTCTCTATCACTTGCTAGACTCATTGTCATCTCCAAGCTACTCTGCTCAATCATATTTTAAAAGAAAAATCCAAAGTCAAAAACAGACAAGTGAATGTGTACGGTACAACTTTTTATAAAATTTGTAAGAATAGAAATTCGAATAGCTTAAGATCTGGGCTTTTCCTTCTTTTCCTTGTACAAGGCAAGGAGAGAGACACCAGCGACCTTGACAATCTTGAAACGGACACCAGGAATATCACCAATAGCACGACCCTTACGACCGAAACCGGCAATCAAAACTTCATCGTTTTCATCAACAAAGTTCAAACAACCATCGTTGGGAACGAATGCAGTGACCTTCTTACCGTTCTTGATCAATTGAACACGGACACACTTACGAATAGCAGAGTTAGGTTGCTTGGCTTCAACACCGATCTTTTCGAGAACGATACCCTTGGCGTGAGAAGAACCACCGAAGGGAGAAGAGCGGAAAGCAGTACCAAGAGCTCTCTTCTTGTATTGCTTATCGGCCCAACGTTGGTCACGACGGTGAATACGGAGCTTACGAGCAGCGTTCAAACCTCTAGGTTGTCCCTTACCTATTGTTCGCAACAACAAAAAAAGAGAGGGTTTGTTTTAGTCAAGGTAAATCGCATATAGGCTGAAGCAAAAAAAAAAGAGAGACAAGAGATGCCAAACACATGAAGACATTGGCCGATGCTTAAATGTGATTCTCTACTTTTCTCCATCTGCATTTCTTTTTTCGGCTAATGTATTGGCATGGATACATATTGGTCAATCAGCATATCCATCCATCCATCCATCCATTCATCTATCAAGCCGTGCGTCTCTGTGTCTGCTTGTCTGCCATTCTTTCTCTCTCTCTCTTTTTTTCTTTGTGCCTTTAATGTGCATAGGTGCTATGTCTTACCCATGATGAAATCTGATAAAAAAGGAAGGTCTTTTCAATTGTTGACTTGAGAGAGTCTTTTGGAGCGTGTGCTTTCTGACTGAGCCCGCCCGCAGCTGTAATAGTGACTGTTAATCTGGCGAAATTGATTTCATTGAGAGCGAAATTGCCCTAAAAAAAAAACTGTGCTTTGATTTACTTAAAAGCCCTTGGGCAGACATGCGCTTAAATAACCTTAAAAGCCGTCACGAGGAATCAAACCTTACATTGAGCTTTCTTCTTCTTTTCTCTTCAGAACCCTTCTTACAAAAAAAAATACAACAATTGCATTATCTATAGGTGCAAGGTTATAGATGCCTGTTGTTTGTTATGCGGCAAAAAAGAATGAAGCAGCAGTGTATAGATATAATGATATGCAATCTTTAATTGAACAGCTCTCTTATGGCAACAATGTTATGTCTAAGAGGAATAGACAAACTATCTAAAACTCAAAAGCGAGTCAAAGCCTAGAAAGAGGAGAGCTGAGAATACTAAGCGTAAATGCGAAAAGAAGTTATGATTGAGCACTAAAGGTTAGGCAGACAAGAGGTATGAAGCATGTTGTCGATTTCTGCATAAAGTGATTAGCCGATGCAAACACTAGTGGCAAAAAGCCGAAAGTAACAGGAACAATGAAATCAACCATTCTCTTAAAAATGCATAAAACAAGGCATTGAGATACTCAAAGTCGTCAGCACTATAGTGTGTATTCTTGACACATGATACAATCAAATCATCGTACTGCTTGATATGTTGATTCTTTCTTTTTCTAAGGCTGGCTGAATTAAGGACTTCTTACATGTTCATAGTACTTGTACAATCAATCAAGCCTATCTAGATCCTCTGCCTCAGTACATACATGGATTGAATGCATGTCTGCAAACAAAACATGTTTAAAGTCGCTTAGACTCAATTGTGAGCTTAATGGAACTGTGAATCTTTTGGATAGAAAGCGCTTTAGTAGAAAAAACAGTTATTATCCTACAGAAAGATATAAGTTTTGGACAGATATCAAGTTCAAAAAGATTAACCCAGATGTTGAGAATCAGAGTGGTTTACTATGTTTTCCAGTTGGCTTTTTTAGGCCGCTCTTTATTCCAAAGATGAATCACTGAAGCAATGAACGTGAAAAATCTCTAACTTTGATTATTCTACCATTGGATACTAAAGAGAAATAAAAAAAAAAGGAGAGACAGAGCTATTTCAAATAAATAGCTGCAACTCGATAGCTACAAAAACAGAAAACCCTTTCTAATTCAGTGTCCGATTGCTTGATCTGTGTTATGTGAATGCATGAACCGAATTTCACATGCAACCAAACATGAAGGTTTAAATACTACTTGTCTTGTTTTTCTCATTCCCTCCTTTGTTTACTGTTTTCTTCTTGTTCTTCTTTCATGTCTCCTCATGCACCTACATTTAGCCAACAGCTTACGCTGCCTCGACTACCTATTCCTTCACTTGAAGAGACATGTTCTATCTATTTAAAGTCCATTTTACCTCTTCAAACACCAGAGGAACATGCAAAGACCAAAGCTATTGTTGAAGATTTTTGCTCAAGTAAACTATCGAAATCGCTCCAACAGCGCCTGATTGACATGGATCGTGCGTCTCCTTACAATTGGCTTGAGGATAACTTTTGGTTGCGAAAAGGTAAACACGTTACAAGCACTATAGAAATCATATTGACACATTATATTCTTAGCTTATCTAGAATGGAGAGAACCTCTGATGGTCAACAGTAACTGGTATATACTTGGTCAAAAGGATGCCAATCATCCTAAACAATTGATTGCAAATAATGGGATCCAGCCTTCAGGCTTATTTTCACATTTTCAAATCAAACGAGCTGCTCATATGATCCGCCGCGGCTTGGAGTACAAGGAATTTATTGATGCGTAAGATGTGATACCAGTCTATTTTGTCTCCTGATAATCTTACTGACGAAACCCTATAGAGAGACTTTGCCAATCGAAAGAATCAAAGGTGACAAACCTCAATGTATGTGGCAATCCAGTCGAATGTTTTCCGTTACTAGAGTCCCTTTAATGCAGTGTGATGCTCTTGTTCAAGCAAACCCTAAAGATGTACGTCACATTATCGTTCTTGTGCGCGATCAGGTCTATCAACTGTTTGTATATAAAGAAATACAAACAAATTTCTGGGTTCTGATGTCCACTGAAGAAATTGAAAGGTAAGGGAGACAAAAAAAAGTCATATGTATGTCTGTTTCTGGAAGCATTTTGAGCTAAAACAAATCTTCCTAGTGCACTGTTGAGCTTGATATGTGATCTTGAAAAACTGAAGGACTCATCGCCTCCTATACCTTCACTGACATCCTTACACCGAGACAAGTGGTCTATGGCACGTAATCACATGCTAACGATTGATCCTCTAGTACATCGAGACAATCTCAAGATAATTGAAGATGCCTTGTTTGCTGTGGCCTTGGATGATCATTCAAATGGCATTGATTACCCTTCTTGGACAAAAACTGCCTTCTTTGGTCATCAAGGTTTAGGTCATGGGCATAATCGTTGGTTTGATAAGTCAATTACGTTGGTTATAGAAAACAATGGCATGTGCACTATGTCTGGAGAGCATTCTCCTGTAGATGCCATGATTGTCAGTTGGATATTTGACTATATGCTAAAGCAGCCTGTGCCAGGTCCACTTACTCATCAATTGGTACATCCTTCGCACAAATGTATTCAATCGGGTCAATTTCGAGCACTTAAGTTTAGCACAGATACCACTTTGGACCAGTTTCTGAAGGAGGCCGATGCAGACGCTTGTGAACTAGCTGCATTGTCAGACTCCAATGTGTTGTTGTTTGATGAATATGGTACAGACTGGATCAAGAAAGTAGGCCGTGTTCCACCTGACGCATTTTACCAAATGGTACTTCAGTTGGCTTACTACCGTGCTCATCAACGAGTGACAGCCACTTATGAAACAGCTGCAACACGCAAGTATCTCAGAGGTAGAACAGAAACCATACGTACTCTGAGTCAAGATACCAAAGAATTAGTGGAAACATTCGATAGACCCAATGTTTCTAACAAAGAGAAATACAACTTGCTTGTGAAAGCCACCTCTGCTCATCGTCTCTACACACAATTAGCCAGTGATGGTCGAGGATGTGATCGTCACCTCCTTGCTCTTCGTTTGCTAAATGCAGATCATACGGAATTCAATCAACAGGGAAAGCTTGTTTCCGTTCCTTTACATCCTATTTTCACCGATCCAGTTCACGCTGAATCACAACACTGGCGCCTTAGTACATCTGGCTTGCACGCTGGTATTCGCTTAATGGGGACTGGATTTGGTACTGTTTATCATGATGGTTATGGTATTAATTATATGGCTGCTCCTGATTTAGTGAAGTTTGGAATTGAATGCAAGCGTGTGCCTGAGACAATGTCTTCACATGAATTCATTGGAGTAATTAGACAAGTCCTAAGAGATCTTAGACAGTTATGTGAGGATGTCCAAAGTCAATCTAAATTGTAGTAGCATTAAATCAAAAGACATGACACAAGTTTAAAAAAGTAGCTGCTTTTTTTTTTGGTTGAAGATTTTGAAGTTCAAATAATGGAGAAAAGTAAATACCTAAGACGCATCTAGATAGCTATGCATGTAGCAACTCAAAATATAGATACTCGACTCACTTACTTATTGTGCGTATACACGACAATGATATTTGAGCTTCTCATTCACTCAATCTCTGTAAGCAGAGACAATAACACTTTTTGTTTACTATGTAAAAATGATCCTTAGTCTTTGTCCTGACTAAGGAGGAAATCATAGGTCGTTAGTACCATCAAGCGTATCATTGCGCTTGCTTTTGTACCAAGCGACAATAATGTTGAGATCATCAGACAAGCAACTTGATTTTGAAAAAGTTGCGCATTCAAACTCTTCTAGTTTCCTTTGAATGAGCTGAGGAACCACGATCATGTTATTTGCTGAATTGCTTGATGTAGTATATGATTGGCTTTTCGGATATTTGACTCAACTGGTATCTCTACCACAGTTGTTTTTATTGCCATAGCTTCGGTTGACGTCACGAAAGCTCAACACACGTTTAGTGTAGGTTTGGTATTTCAAGATTGACATGAAGACTTTGGTCGTCTCAACTGGAGTACAAAATATGAACAGATCAGCATTGAAAAAGTGGTCACTGAACCCTAATCTAAGCCCCTATCAAAGCAATTTAATGTTACAATTCCTCGACGTCAAGTCGGGTAAGCATCAACTTTAGATAGTTACGCTTCAGTAGCATTGGTTGTGTGCAGGATTCTGTTATTGTGCTGATACATAGTATGGTAATGTAGATGGACATCAATCGGTAAGTTCAGTGAATGGAGCGAACCCAATGTCTTTAAAAGGTACATTGTTACTTCTTCCTTTTATTGGGAGACATTGTTAATAACAGCAAATGAGAACCAAAAGACTTGCATTGCTTTAGCAAAAGAAAACACTAGAGAATGTTGGCCATAAGCATCATGCAATCAGTGAAGCATATATCCATTGACATTAGGCGATCTAAATCTGTTCTTTTAGTTTCTGGAAACCTCGATTTGTAATCACCCTTTAAGCTTGATTACTTTTAGCAGCCATCTTGATTTCTAATTCAACTAGACATCTGGGTTGTACATTGAAGCTGAGTTGCGATTCAGATTTGTTAATGGGATTCGAGAAAACATGTTGACGAGAGTATTTTGGTAAATTCGCCATTTCAGTCAATTTTTATTGGCTAAGGTGTCATCTTATTCAATAGAAAGAGCTTCCTTTTTTAGCTTGAGTTGTTGTAAGTCTCTAAACCCATATAAAAAAGAGGAAGAAATCTAACCAATTCATCCGCTTATCTCTTTTTCTTTCTTTCTAAAAAAAATAATACAATTCAAATGCCATCTACTACTAGCAATTACAACATTCAATCTGGAGCTGATCTAACTCCAGAAGTCTTGAAGCATTTAAATGAATATCTTGCTTCTCTAGAACCTAAAGACATTCTTGAATGGGCCATTAACAACCTACCTAACCTGTACCAGACCACTGCCTTTGGCTTAACTGGTCTCGCCACACTTGACATGATCAACAAAATCAGTGTAGATCGCAATGAAACCCATATTGTTCCCTTGATCTTCTTAGATACTCTGTACCACTTTAAAGAGACATTAGAATTAGCTGAACGCTGTAAGGCTACCTATCATGTTCCACTTAAGATCTATAAGCCCATGAATGTTTCCAACACTGTCGAGTTTGAAGCTGAATACGGCGAGAAGTTGTGGGAGAATGATGAAGACTCTTATGATTATCTTGTTAAAGTTGAACCTGCTCGTCGTGCTTATGAAGAATTGAACGTGAAGTCTGTCATCACTGGTCGCCGTCGTAGCCAAAAAGGTGACCGTGAAGCTATTCCTATCTTAGAAGTAGATGGTACTGGTCTCATCAAGTTGAATCCTCTTGCCTACTGGGATTACCAACAAGTATGGACCTATATCCGTGCTAATGAAGTTCCCTACAATGCTTTAGTCGATCAAGGCTATCGCTCTATTGGTGATTGGCACTCTACACATGCACCTGTGAACGGCGACGAACGTTCTGGTCGTTGGTCTGGCAAACAGAAAACTGAATGTGGTCTTCACAAAGATTATTTCAAGATGCGTGCTGCCTTCATGGCTTCTAAAAAGAAGAGAGAAACTCAACAACAAGAACAACAAAATGCAATTACAGCTTAAATCTAATCTTCATCTCTTTACCTTGCATCTACACCATATATTCATCCTCTGACTATTATTTATTTATTCTCCTTTAATAGTATTGTAAATATCCTTATCTCTAAATAAACGCAATTCCTGACTACACAAGCTTCGATATAAGCATACCTCTAAAAAAAATATTCTATCTACTTCTTTAAGAGATTAGTTTGTTTTTACTTAAACCTTCACACTATGCGTCATAGTTAACTGCTTTGTTAGCCACACTTTAAAGGCTCGGTAATGTATAGCTTACATATTATGTGCTTTACAACTAAGATTCGCTTACAAAAAAACGCATGCAAGCTTTCGTCTGTTTATGCAAAACAACTTACTGCTCACTAGTTACAAAGCCATAAAGAGTTGTCTCTTCAATACCAGGATAACTGATTGGCTATACAAGTATGTTTGTCATTTTTTCGTAATCCACATTGGATTGTACGACAAGTACTTTTTACAGTCTAAATGTTGATATTCTCACAAAATCAATGGAGCGCACTATTTTGTTCGTATGCTTTAAGCTGATGCTAATATAGAGCTTTTGTTTCTTTTATACAGCTTTCTGACTTTTTTGTTGCTGACTTTGGTCTGATAATCACACAGTGTTCGCTTGATTTGAAAGTTATTTAATATAAGAGTGTATAATAATGTAAAAGCAATTCTTTGACTCAAAAATTGCTTCAAGCGTTAGAATGCCATTCAATTGAAGAGTATATAAGAGTAGCATTTCTCGAGAAGATGAACACCCTTAGATAAAGGGACTACTATATCTATAATGAAATCTATTTTAATTTTGGGATGTTTAAGAGAGGCCCTGAAGTAGGCATGACATTGTCTGAATGCTTTTAGAAGAGCATGGTTTTGTAGGATAAAATCATCAATGTTCCTCAAGTGACAAAGCAGAAAACAAATATACCTTCTTTGAATATCAACAACTGAACCCTTTGCAGAAATCCGCAATAACTCTATGACTATTTTTTCTACCGGCCCTTAAATCTTTATCTATTGTGTGTTTACCGTTTCGAAGATGATGACTTGCTTCAACAGATATGCTGATTTTCTTTCAGCCTCTTGGGGTTTAAACCCAGGTTTCTGTCCAAAGAACGGTCACAATAAATCACCTGGTAAATTTCATATTCTTTCTCTTTCTTTTTATTCTTGTTACAAAAGCTACAAGATAGCAAAAGAAAGATATGAGCAGTATAATTAGGGTAAACACTTCAGCTTTTAATCAAGACGGTAGTGCTAAATTTGAAATAGAATGCCTCCAAGTCTTTACCTGCTTGGCAGTGTAGCCGAGCATTTGTTACTACTGCAAAAAGTTAGTTTTGACTCTATTTGTCAAAGCTGAAGCTATCAACTTATTCACTTTTTTTTATTTTATTTTATAGGCAAAAAGACAATGTGGTCTGACGACTTATCAGTGCCGATGGCTGCAGATATGATAGGCACACCTGATCCTATCTCGAACCTTAGACCTGTCAAATACTATGTTCCTTCTGATGAAACAGAAGAGGTAAACACTATGACTTTTCTCTTGAATATGTGCTGACTCAATCAACCAGCAAAGGGAATGGAGAGAATCATGCCAAAAAGTAGATGATTTCAATGAGAAGTTCTGGCATGCAAACAACACCTTATTTGTAGAAGCAAAGGCAAAATACGAAGCACAGTGTACGTAAACAGGGCTGCACAACGAATGATGTTTTCTTAACCATCTGTATAGTGAAGGAAAGTGGACAAGAAATAACAGCAGAAGCAATGTCAATCTTCTATAAAGATTTTTTGGATAAAGCATACGATCGTCAGATGGAGTACAACCGTGCTTGGTGGAAAATGAACATTGCTCAATTATACCCTGGATTCAAAGCAGCAATTCGTTCATTAAAAACAAAGAGCGACCACACAGACTATCAACACACAAATAGTAAAGAGTTTAGTTTCTGGAAGAAAAGTTTTGAATCATAGAACAACAATAAAAAAACCGCCTGCTAATTTATTACAATTTCACTTTATTATTATTTTTTACAAGTTGGCATTGGAATATCTCATCAGGATCTTGTTGACTCGACTGGCTTCCATATATTCCTTAACTAGACCACTTACAGCCTTGAATTTTTCATGCTTTGCGTCTTGCACCAATTGGAAAAGGACGGATTCTGAAGTAGTAATGACAGCTCCAGCAGATCTCATACGCTAAAATATCACATTCAGCAACCTATTTACATTTCAAAACAAGAAACTTACTGCAACAGCAATATCAATTTCGGGGTGGTTTTGAGAAGAAACAGCATCTGCTATAACATGAACATCATAATCGTTCTCGAGGAAATCAAGAGCAGTTTGAAGCACACAGACATGACTCTAGATTGAACAATTAGATCAGCCGTTTAACCGAGATATAACTAATATACCTCTATACCCATCAGTAGAACTGATTTTGTGTTGTTTTCCTTGAGGACCTTGATGACTTCAGGAAGATACATGCTAAATTTAGTCTTTTCAACGCGTAAAGCAGCATCTGAAATATCCAATTCTGAAACAGTAGGACCAAAAGCTATTTTTTTTTCCTTCTTTATGAGTACGTAATTCTAAAATAGCGAGAAAAGAAGATAGGAAGGTACGAACCTTTAGGATATTGTTCAGTAACAACGACTGGCATATCTAATAGTTTGCTTGCTTTCAACTACATGGATGGATTAGACTTCTCTTTGTGTTTTATTGAGATGATTCAAGGCCTACCATTTTTCCAGCAACAGTGATAACAGAGGGATATTGCCAGATGATGCCCTTGAAACGCTCTTGGATATCGCAAACGAGCAAGGCTGTGGTTTGAGGAGTTAATTTAGCAATTTTGTTGATGGACATGTTTATGGGAAACAAAGAAGAAAGAGTAAAGAAAAAATAGACATTGATTTTTCAATTCTCACATTTTTATTTACCGCTATGAAGAGAGAAAATAGACTAGTAAACATTGACTATTTTGAAGAAAAAATTAAACAAAACAAAGCACTTTCTCATAGCTTACCATAGTGCAGTCTATCACAAGAAGTTAGGCAAACTATAAAAGGGCTGCAGTTTCTCTAAAAAGGAAACAATCGATGGTGACACATCGCGAGTCAAATTGAAGTTGAAGCAATTTTGCTGTTATCATTGCAACGACCGAAACAATAAAAAAAAAAAGACAACACAAAGGGGGGTATGTGTTAGGAACAAACAGTAACCCTTTCTTCAACGAATAAATGTATTGATCCCATAATCGAAGTTTAATTAACACAGTCTAATTTTAACTTTCTAACGCTGTCAATTTTGACCCTGATCCCTCTACATCGGGGAGGCCATTTCATGCAAATCACTGATCTACTTTATCAATGAGCCTCTCATGTGAAGGCATATTAGCAAAATTATCAGGTATTTGGTCTATAACAGACTACATGTTATAATAATACTAATTAATCTAAACATGAAAGGGTTGGCTAAAATTAACAGCTCCTTTTATTGTTGCATAGTGAGTACTGTGTACAACATGTTGGACCATTGAATTGCATCGTTTCTAAAGAAGATTTGGCTGCACTTTCTTCCTTTTTTTCATTCTTTCATTACAACTCAATGAAAATCATAGTGCTCGAATGTTTTTCAAGTGGGGGCACGGAAATAGACGCCATGTCATTCAAGAACAGTTATGTAGAAAGCAAGATGCTCAGGTGAATACTCTGAAAAAGAAGGAGCCATCAACATTTTGTAATTTACTAAACGCACCCTTATCTTTCTAGAACATATCTAATTTCAGAAGTAAAATGAATGCACATAAATGTTGATTTGTCAGACAAAAATTAATGCCAAGGCAACCTTCCTTGGTTTTCTCCTTTAGTTTTCCTGCCCACATTATTGGATCGTCACCATGGCGATTACTAGTTAGGAGACCTTGAGTGTAGATAATCTAGCCTGGTATAACATAAACAGTATCATTTAGCTACACTTGCTCCTTGAACAGAACAATAATGCTTTGTAGTCTTTACAGATTTCAGCATTTATCATTTCAGTTTCGCTTCTTCTATTTCATCTTTTTCTTTTAATTAGATCTCTCGAACCTTTTCTCTCTTTTGTTCACTTGGGAGTAGTCCGATCTCTAATGAACAGTGCAATGTTAGATCAAGAATCTGATGAATACATGTTAAGCTTGCATTCGGTTCGCTATAGCTGCTTCAAAGTTCAAGAGGTGGCAGCCAAGGACAAACTATGCCACTTTGACCTTGATGCTTCAAAGCTAGATGATATGGTACAATTAGTGATTGCCATCATTAAACGAGATCATCATGATATTGCAAAGATACCCTCTTATGGATGCTGGCGTTATTTCGAGTCAGACGGTACCTCACGTATTCAAGCATTGATCAGTAGCTGGTCAACTGTAGACAAAACCGAGCAAGTTCGAAGAATTCTAGACTTGTTTATCGTCTTCACATTGATTGATTGCGATCTTGGAAGAGACTATACATTTCGCGAGTCATCAGCAAATCACACAGACAGAAGAAGAGAAGAGATTGCTATTGGCCTTTTAAACATGTTTATGGCTGGTACTTTCTCAGCAAATCCAGATCAGCCTCATAAAGTTGACTGTAACTATTCCCTTTTTTTTTTATTAGTTACAATCTCAATTGTCAAAAAAAAAAAAAAAAGCTATTGATGCTAATGCACCATCTATATATATCTAGTAGAAGCATTAGTTAGCCTGACTCAATCTGATTTTTCGGATGGATTCAAGCATAATTCTTTCGAATCAGAAAGCAGCTTAGCTGACAGGTTTAGAATGATTAAGCATTTGGCCAGCGTCCTTCAATCTCAGTCTGGTTATTTTGGAGGGGACGAAGGTCATGCTCCACGACCTGGAAACCTAATAGGTATAGATTTGTTATTTCTTTTGAGAATAGTCGAGAATAAAAAATAAGAAAAAAGAGTGTCAAGATAGTGTACTGATGTTTTATAAAACTTTTATTTTTATCTAGATTACCTATTGTCACATCCTTCTACCATAAAAACAAGGAAAGGGCCTCTCATTCACATAGAAGCACTTTGGCCTGTCATACTGGAGATTAGCAAGCCATCTATTTATAATAACACTTCGGGCCAATTAGGCGACGTCTGGTCATGTCCCACCCTTGGTCCAAATGAATTAGTATCATTCCATGATCTTTCCCAATGGATGGTTTATTCCATTATAGAACCAATGGAAAAGCTTACGGGTGCTATCATTGAAGGTACAGAGCAACTCACTTCTCCTTCAGATTATCCCAATGGTATGGTATAAAAAGGCTTATTATTTCAGTCATTCTAATCATCTAAATAGGGGGACTATTGATAGACACAGGCTTTATTGCACTAAAGAAAAAAGAATATGAACGTGGAGTAGAGATGTTCTATCGTAACTCGCGTTTACCTGGGCAGCCCAAAATTGAGGTTACTCCAATGTTTGACATTTCAGATCCTGTCGTGATAGAATGGCGTGCTATAACTACTGCTTACATGGACCTCTTGTCAGAACAAGTCCGAATGGTACTAGGAGTTGAGAAGAAAGATCTAAAGTTATCTCAAATCATCCAAAACGGTACACATACAGTAAGCTATTTAAACAAAAAAATAATCGTAAGGAATACAGACTAATCTCATCCCATAGGCTGGTAGAGAGTTGGCTGAGATTACTCGTCCTAATACACAAGAGCCGCCTATCATCATAAAGATAAACAGTATTTGATTTAATGATAGGCGTGGCTTGTTTTCTTGTTCATTTGCAATAAATGCAACAACCTCAATAAAACCTAATCTATGGATCAGGGCTCAATATCGTTCGATAGTATCGTTTGTTATTTTTCTAAAAAGGGAAGATGTTTTTTTTGCATAATCCTATCAGTTTCGCCACGTATTTTATAGAGATTCGATTTTGTGATACCACTTTTTTTTTCTCTCTAACTCTGTGTGACCAAAGTGCTCATCTGCATGAAATGAACCTGTGTACTTCTTATGTTCACCATTATATGAAAAGCAGGTGCAATGGGTTGAAAGTCTTATTCTTGCTGTTTTGTATCTACCATAGCAAAATGTTTTAAACTGATTTGCTGTATTGTATCTTGAATCCAAGCAAACTTTTAAATGAAAATGTATGTTTATAAATTCCCTTTTTAGAGTATTCACCAATAAAAACCTCTTGTGTGATAGTTTTAGGTGGTTGATATAGTAAGACTCTGTACAATAGTTGATAACTGCTCATCTGTAGCTCAAGAGGTGTAATTTGTTCATTAAACAGGTGTGTGAAAGCTTCTTGAATAAAGAATTATAAACAAGTTTTCTGATTTGTGTAAGCCCCCCTAAAACGAAAGAGTATGCGACAGTACTGATGGAGCCAAATATCATCAGTCATGTTGAAACACACAGTTGTACTCCTCTAAAAAAACTCCCTTTGTTTCTACTTGAAAAAAGTACAGTTTTGAATAGTCTCAAAATTGACACCTAAATACATGTTTTTGCTTACTTCAAACAAATGTCAAAGAGGTTGCTCAAGGGGTTAATAGGAAGGGACTTGTAGACAGGCATACCTCACAAAAACAAACATTTGACAAAAAGTTGGTGCTAAGATAGTTTAGAAATTTTGACAAATTAATTGTGCTTTTTATTATTCACTAAAGATCATTCGATTGAAACTAAAAGTAGATTGGAACGTATATTATTCTTTGACTTTTTTTTTGAGGCAAACACACAATCTTATCAAGTATTGAGTATTACGCTTTGCATAAATTCAAGCTAGAGTAAGATGAAACGCTTTACATGTATTTACAAAGCCTTATCTATACCTCAGTTAGCCCCACATGCTACCTAGTTGGCCAAGTAACCATCAATGACGAAACTTTGATCTATTATCATTGGTCGGATTTTTGTATAAGCAATAGTGTTTGTTTGGATTATTGATTAAACGCATTGATTGGCTGATGATTATGTTACACTATCAATCTATAGCTTATTTTGTTCAAATAACAAGAACAACTATCTACTCTTAGTAGTTGAGGCAAATACCGGGTTGCAGCACTCAACAGTAACAAGACACTGAGTCTATTTGCATGCTTGTTTTACTTTACTGAATCGAAATATTCAAACTTAGAGGTATATCGTCTGCTTTTTTCTTTGTAAAATTAAGCATGAATGTTGGAGATCGGAGATCAGCAATTTCGCATGTCTTGGGTTGCTGATTGGCTACTGATTTGCAGTAAAATACGTCCGGCCCAATCCCATTCCTTCATGAGATTGAACAGAGATGTTGGTTTAAATATGTCTGCTCCATTATATCTGAAGAAGCTTTCGGTAGATTGTAAGTCTAAATGAATTGATCCATGAATTGATCAACTTTTACGCCTTGGATTGTTTGTTTTCAGCCACTTTTATATTGGTATTGTCTATAAACATTTTTCTCGTAGCATAAAAAAGATGAAGATGATCAAAAAGTAAGATTGAAAGTCACGGTGTGTGCCCTTCAATGTACTCTGCAATTGATCAACCTGTATCACTCGGTAGCATATAAAAGACAAAACACTTCCCTTTTACATTTCCCTCTTCTTTCTTTTTTTTTTTTTACTTTTACCATTTTTTCTCTTGATCGGTTTTAGGCAGTTAAGCTTTTACTTGAATCAACAATACTATAATGAAGGTTATCGATAAGATCAACAAAGCAGAACAAGAAGGACGTCCTTATTGGTCATTTGAATACTTTCCTCCAAAGACCGCTCAGGTAACAATCTTTTTGGCTCATGATTAGACTTAAAGCTAATGCAATCCATACCGCTTAGGGTGTTCAAAATCTGTATGACCGTATGGAAAGAATGCAACGTTATGGCCCTGAATTCATTGATGTTACTTGGGGCGCTGGTGGTACCTCTGCTGATTTGACAACTGAAATTGTTGCTACTGCTCAATCAGTATATGGTTTAGAAACCATGATGCACTTAACCTGTACAAACATGCCCAAAAAGCAAGTAGACGATGCATTGGAGGTACATATACACTGATTTTGTTGCATCCGAGAAAGCAACTAATATTCTTTAAATTCATTAGGCTGCCAAGAACTGCGGCTGCCAAAACATCCTTGCTTTGCGTGGTGATCCTCCCAAGGGTCAAACAAATTGGGAATCCTGTGAAGAAGGTTTTGAGCATGCTATTGATTTAGTTCGCTATATTCGCGAGAAGTATGGCGATTACTTTTGTATCGCTGTAGCTGGTAATATACTATTGACACATAGCATAACAAAGCACGTAAAGCCGAGATCTAACTGTTTGTCTTGATAGGTCATCCCGAAGGACACATTGATAACCCAGATAAAGAAGATGATTTACTGCAACTGAAGAAGAAGGTTGATGCAGGCGCTGATCTTGTCGTTACACAATTATTCTTTGATGTTGATGCTTTCGTTGATTTCTATAAGAAGGCTCGTGCTATCGGCATCACTGTTCCTATCTTACCTGGTGTCTTTCCTATTCAAAACTACACTGGTCTTAAGCGTGTCATTTCTTTCAACAACAATTTCGTTCCTCAAAAGATTTGGGATGATCTTGAAGCTATTAAAGAAGATGATACAGCTGTAAAGGAATATGGTATCAACCTAACCGTAGAATTCATCAAGAAATTCCGTGAGGTTGGTATCAATGGCTTCCATATTTATACTTTCAATCTCGAACGTTCGTCTCGACTTGTATTGGAGCGACTCAATTTAGTAGCACCTGTTGAAAACATCAAGCCATTACCTTGGAGTCCTGCTCTTACAACCAAGCGTGCCAAGGAGAACGTTCGTCCTATTTTCTGGAAAAACCGCACAAAGAGTTACATTCAACGTACTGAAACTTGGGACGAATTTCCCAATGGTCGTTGGGGTGATTCACGCTCTCCTGCTTTTGGTGAACTTGATGGCTGGGGCGTCAACCTCAAATACTCTGCTGAGCAATGTCTCCAAATGTGGGGTAATCCTACTACTATTGATGACGTTGCCCAAACTTTTGCTCAATACTGTAAAGGACAAATTGCTGGTATCCCATGGAGCGCACAGCAACTTGATCCTGAAACCGATGTCATTCGTCAACGTTTGGCTGCAATCAACTTACTAGGCTATCTGACCATCAACTCTCAACCTGCTGTCAACGGCGCTAAGAGCTCTGATCCTATCTACGGCTGGGGTCCTAAGAATGGCTATGTATTCCAAAAAGCATATCTCGAATTCTTTGTTTCTCCCAAGAAACTAGACGAATTACTAGAAAAAGTTGGCAAAGACAGTCAAGTTACTTACTATGCCATCAACAAGCAAGGCGATCTTCGTACAAATACTCAAACTGATGAGCCTAATGCTGTTACTTGGGGTGTCTTCCCTGGCAAAGAAGTCGTTCAGCCTACTATTGTTGAAGCTGTTGCTTTTACTGCATGGAAGGATGAAGCATTCGAACTCTGGAAACAGTGGGCTCGCGTTTATGAACGTGAGAGTCAATCTGCCGAATTGATTTTGGACATTAGTGACAACTGGTATTTGATCAACATTGTTCATAATGATTTCCAAGATGACAATGCTATTTGGAGACTATTTGATCTGGAAATTGATGGCGAAATTTCTCGCAAATTACTGCAGTCAAATGCCATTGCTCGATAAACACTCTGTTTATCATTGTATTCAACATGCCCTCTTATATATACACATACATACATACATATTTTATTTACGATTTATCAATCACTTGTCATATAGTATTCAACTACCCGTTTAAGTCTCTCAGATTCCCCTCTATGTATAAAATAATAAATTATCCTAAACCTCAGCATTCGCATGTGTGTTCTGTTTCTATATTCTGACGCGGAAAAAGTCTACGCGAGGACGGATAAAATTGCCCGAAAAAGTTCATGCAAAATTTAGTATGTTTCATACAAACATAATATTATGAATAAACGGAAAGCATGGAGAGTTATTGTCAACGGACCTAATTGATATAAAAAAATGTGTGTATGGATTGCTGTCAGGCAAGGCGCATTGAATCGATAGATAAAAGTACGTTCAGAATACGCCAGCTTAAGAAACCAGATAATAACCTGCTGTGCTGTGCAAATACCCAATAAAGGATTGGCTATGTATAACCCATGAAGCTAAAGAACGTTTATAAACGCCGTTTTTCATTCTTTTAAAATTGCGTTCTTTATCCTTGCTCTTAGCTATCTTATTTTTCGAACTTCATGAACGAAAAAACCGAATTAGCAGGCACAGAGCAATCAAACGCATCATCTTCATCTGACACTGCATTACCAAAGAATAATGCTAGTAATGATGCCTTTGGAGAATCAGATGCAAATGAAGTAAACATAGCAGGTACAATACAAGCAGCAAGCTGTATAGTCGGTTGAAACTAAAGTAAAACAGATGCTAAGCAACAATATGCAAATCTCAAGAGAGAGCTTAGTCAAAGAAGTCGAACTGACGAAACTATAGCTGATGAAAGCCAATCGGATGAAGATATATTCAATTTGGATGAGTTTCTACATGGTATATCCCGACAGATTGATGAGAGTGGCAAAAAGAAAAAGCAACTTGGGGTCTCTTGGAAGAACCTTCATGTAGAAGTAGGTTCTATGATCAATACATTGGTTGAGCAACGAGTACTTATGTCATGATTAAAAATAGGGACTTGGCGCTGACGCTTTCACTATTCCCACAGTTATCAGTAATATTATGAAAGTAGTATGCTTCTGGAGACTTTTCACGAAACCAGACATGAGTACAAAACATATTCTGCATAATGTTACAGGATGTTGTAGAGACGGAGAGATGCTACTAGTATTAGGTCGACCTGGAGCTGGATGTACAAGTTTTCTCAAGGTCATCGCAAACATGAGGGGTTCTTTTACTCATGTTGGTGGCGATGTTAGCTACGGAGGGATAGATCCAGACGATTTTGCAGAAAGATACAGAGGACAAGTATGCTATAATGAAGAAGAGGATCAGCACTACCCAACTCTGACCTTAAAACAAACACTTCAATTCACTCTTCGAACCAAGACCCCCGGGAAGCGTTTGGATGGTCAGTCAAAGAAAGACTTTGTATCCGAGATTCTGTATCTTCTGGGAAATATGCTTGGTCTCACAAAGCAGATGGATACCATGGTCGGCAATGCCTTTGTCCGTGGTCTCTCTGGTGGTGAACGTAAGCGTCTGTCTATCGCTGAGCAGATGTGCACACGAAGCACAATAAACTGTTGGGACTGTTCCACTCGAGGACTGGATGCTGCTTCAGCTCTTGACTTTGTTCGGTCATTAAGAATCATAACAGACATTTTCAGTACTACAACAATTGCTACTCTTTACCAGGCCTCAAACAATATCTTTAACATATTTGACAAAGTGTTGCTTCTTGACGAGGGATATTGTATCTATTACGGTCCAGTAGAGCAAGCCAAAAGTTATTTCGAAGAATTGGGCTACTATTGTCCTCCCCGAAAGTCAGCTCCTGATTTCTTGACTGGCCTATGCAACCCTCTTGAGCGAGAATTTAGGCCAGGTTTTGAAGATTCTGCACCAACGCATGCATCTGAATTTCAGCAACGATATTTTGAGTCCAGCATACATCAAAAAATGCTAGAAGATCTTGAGGATTATCAATCTACAATGCAGCGTGAAAATAAGGTCGGAGACTTCGAAAGCGCCGTAATTGAAGAGCACCAGAAGCGCGCGTCAAAGAAAAGACCTTATATTGCTTCTTTCTATCAACAAGTCAAAGCTCTCACCATAAGACAGCATCATTTGCTCATAAAAGATACACAAGCATTAATATCACGTTATGGAACTATCTTGATTCAAGCACTTATCACTGCTTCATGTTTCTTCCAGCTCCCTTTAACTGGCAGTGGTGCTTTTTCTAGAGGTGGCGCACTTTTCTTTAGCGTACTATTCAACTCTTTTATATCCCAATCAGAATTAGTAAGCAAATCCGAATAATAAGCGCAGCAACAAGTTTTGATTTATGTATAAAATAGGTGCGTTTTCTTACTGGCCGTCCTATTCTAGAAAAGCATAAGCAATATGCGCTTTACAGACCTTCCGCTTATTATATAGCACAGGTGATAATGGATATCCCGTATGCCTTGGTTCAAGGTAGTGAAAATGCCTTTGTCTGGTTTTTTAACCTAAACTTACTTCTGACTTGCTCTTCTTTTGTGCTTAGTTCTCTTGTATGAGATTTGCGCATACTTTATGATGGGGTTGAGATTGACTGCTGGAGCATTTTTCACCTTTTTTGTTGTATTGTTTTTTCTGAACATGTGTATGAATGGATTCTTTCGATTTTTTGGTGCCATCACGTCGAGTTTCTTTTTGGCTACTCAGATCACAGGTGTGCTTCTGATTGCTATTGCTTCCTATACAGGCTATACAATTCCTTACAATAAGATGCACCCATGGTTGTTCTGGTAAGTATGCAAAAAAAGACATTTCTCTTTTATTTCTTTATTTGAAATGTATATCTTACTGATATCTTATTCTTATTCTAGGATTTATTATATAAACCCTTTAGCATATGCATACAAAGTTCTTTTGATAAATGAAATGTCAGGCCAAGTATACTCTTGTGATGGACCTCAAGGTTCTGTTCCCTATGGTCCAGGATATACTGATTGGAACCACAAAGTCTGTACTATGCAAGGTGGCATACCTGGGCAAGATTTTGTTCTTGGTGATAACTATTTAATACAGGCTTTGGATTACAATCCTTCTTATATCTGGGCACCTAATTTTATAGTTGTGGTAGCTTTCTTTCTTTTCTTTACTGTACTCACTGCTCTTGCTATGGAATTTGGTGGCATGAACAAGGCAGCCTCATTGACAAAACTTTATCTTCCTGGAAAAGCACCTAAGCCGCGTACAGATGAAGAAGAAAATCAGCGGCAGGATCGCCAACAAAAAGTAACAGAAAATATGGAGAAAGTCTCAAACGGTACTACATTTTCTTGGCAGCATGTCAACTATACTGTTCCTTTCAAAAGAGGACCTTTGCATCTCTTAAACGATATTGGAGGCATTGTCAAGCCAGGCAATTTGACGGCTCTCATGGGTTCTTCAGGTGCTGGTAAAACTACTTTGTTAGATGTGCTTGCTCGCAGAAAGACGATTGGTAAAGTCGAAGGCGATGTCTATCTGAACGGCGAGGTTCTGATGAATGATTTCGAAAGACTCACTGGATATTGTGAACAAATGGACATTCATCAGCCCAAAGTAACAGTACGCGAAGCATTGCAATTTTCAGCCAACCTGAGACAGCCAAAAGAAGTATCTACGGAAGAAAAAAATGCTTACGTTGAACAGATTATCGAACTTTTAGAAATGAGTGATATTGGCGATGCACAAATTGGCGACGTAGGGAGCGGATTCGGTATTTCTGTTGAAGAAAGAAAGCGTCTAACTATAGGTATGGAGTTGGTGGGCAAACCTCAACTCTTATTTTTGGATGAACCTACATCTGGTCTTGACGCTCAATCTTCCTACAACATTGTTCGCTTTATTCGCAAGCTTGCTGATGCAGGATGGCCTGTGCTCTGTACTATCCATCAACCTTCTGCCATCTTGTTTGAGCATTTCGATCATCTATTGCTTTTGGGTAAGAAGAAAAAAAAAGATAGACATACCAAAAAGAGACAAAAGAAAAGCTAATTATGATTCTGTCTTTCTAGTGCGAGGTGGTAAAACAGCATATTTTGGTGAGATCGGCCCTGATGCAAGGACCATGATTGACTATTTTGAGCAGAATAATGGTCCTAAATGCTCTCATGATGCTAATCCAGCTGAATATATCCTTGAAGTAGTAGGTGCAGGAACAGCAGGCAAAAAAAACCAGAAGGATTGGGCAAAAGTCTGGGAGCAATCAAAGGAAGCTAAAGCATTATCCGATGAACTCAATGAGATCGGAAGAAATGCTAATAAAAATCCAACTCGAAAAGCTCGAACATACTCGACATCTTATTGGACTCAATTCCGTCTAGTGCATGGTAGAATGGCTTTAGCTTACTGGAGGTCACCAGGTAGATTTTATCGAGAACTGTTGGTTATTGCAGCTGCTAACTTTAATCAGATTACAACATAGGGAGGTTTTTGAACATTATGTTTACATCTTTGATTACTGGCTTTACTTACTGGAAACTTGGAAGCTCTTCCTCGGATATGATAAACAAAATATTTGCGCTATTTTGTACCTTTATTGTTGCCATGACACTTATTATTCTTGCTCAACCCGCATTTATGACAGAAAGAACTTACTTCCGTCGAGAGTATGCTTCCCGCTACTATAGTTGGCTTCCATGGGGTGTATCGGCAGTTTTAGTGGAGATACCATACATCTTCTTCTTTGCTGCTGCTTTCATGGTTGGATTCTACTGGACAGCCGGTATGACAAATGTTTCAGAAGCATGCGGATATTTCTATGTAACATATGTTGTGTTTATATGCTGGGCTGTTACTTTGGGATTCAATATAGCTGCTGTTGCTGAACTTCCTACTATGGCTGCTGTCATCAATCCCCTGTTTGTATCTATTCTTATCCTCTTCTGTGGCTTGATGCAGAGCCCTTTTGCCATGCCTCGTTTTTGGAGCTCGTGGATGTACTGGATTGATCCTTTCCATTATTATATTGAAGGTCTAGCTGTAAACGAATTATCTCGTGTAACTGTAGAATGCACAGAAAGTGACCTTGTTCGCTTCACGCCGCCTCCTGGTCAAACTTGCCAACAGTACACTCAAGAATTCTTCAGCTACGGAGCGCCTGGATATCTGGCCAATCCAAACGCAGTTCAACCTGAGCAATGTGGCTATTGCACATACTCCTCAGGTGCAGAATTCTACCGACTAAACATGGGTTGGAGTGCTTCACACAAGTGGCGAAACTTTGGAATTTTAATTGCATTTTTTATTTTCAATGTTTTGCTCTTTCTTGTATTGGTTTATTGGAGAAGGAAAGGCAGAAGATGATTTTTTTACTGTAAAATAAAGAACATATTCCAATGAATTTTTATGATTTGAACAGTGTATTTTTCAAAAGTGAGAAAAATACAGAGCATACTTGAAGCAAAAAAAATCTATAGTGTTCCTTCCGAAAAAGCAGCCTTGGGTAAGGGCCATCAATCAGAGATCTGGTTGGTGTGTCATGTTAGCCTAACATTTGCTTCCAACATTTCTGTGATCATCCAAGTGTCAAACTAATTCTTGTTTGTAACAACTCTGTGCAATATTACTTCTTTGAACACTCTTGCCTTGTGATGACATCGATGTCACGATTCTAGTCTTGTGCTTTCTTGGAAGAATTAATAAGCAGATAAATTCATAATCCTTGATAGCTATGCATTTTTAACTATTTTATTCTGCCTGAGAATCTATTTTGACTGAATAACAATTATGACTTCAACTACTATTTCTCGGATAAAAAGTTTAGAAGCAATGCTGCAACGTCGATTTCAAGTCTCGCCACTATATGTTTTGAGTGTCATGACGTTTTTGAAGAATTATGATGCACATGTGTCACCGATTATGTTTTATGCTATTTTCTTATGCACATGTAAAGGGATTGTTCTGCTTTATTTTAATAAAAAAACAGAGAGAACACAATAGCATTGTAGATAGATTGAGGGTGCAAATGCTGATAGAGTGTGTAGTTATCAATCGCTTGACTATTGTGAAAATACCCCACAGGCATTTTGGGTTTTCTGCTTCTTATGTCTCGAACTGGAAAAACTATTTAGGCTTTTGAAGAAGATTATTCCACTTTAAGACATTCATACGAAATAAAGGGGTATTTTTTTACCATTCTCTTGTGCTATAATTATGGCTATAGTGTTCTATACAAGCATCAGGCCACTCACTCTTGGCCTAAACCTGATTTGCATGTCAATGTCTGAAAGGTTCTCGGTATCAAGGAAGCTGAGTGAGAATTAATTGGTTAGACAATAGCATTTGCCACCTGTATCAATTGACGCCTCATTGATCTTTGTACATGCTACTGATCATATTGATACTCAGATTGAAAGGAAGAATTGAACATTGATACCCGAACAACATGAGCAGATAATCTTTTTATTAAAGCAGTGATAAAAAAAAAACTCAACAACGATTATCCATTTGAAAGGAATCTATAAGGTATGAACAGAATGGGGAAGTTGTGTCTATGGATGATTAAACTATCAAAGTTGCTTGCAAGATGACTTATTATTTGGTCCATTGCTGGATCAATCTGCCGATAATGGACCTCAACAGCTAATTTTCTCTTAAAGGTGTATGTTGACCAAGTGAATAGCATAAACTTCGGTCTTGTTTAAATACAAGTGCCATTCATCTTTGTACCTTGCTTGTTGCTTGTTGCTTGTTGCTTTCTTGTAAAGTTTTCTTTTTCTTAGAAAACAGAAGGGATTTTCATTTTAGACAACATCCATGCAATTGATTTCATTTTCGTCAAGAATGCTATCCCACTTCAAGATTTGCTTGCAAAGAAAAGAGCAACACCGAGATGTCCAATGCTTTAATTGTTTCGCGCAAAAACATCTCAAGAAAATTTGCTACTATCATTCACTACATTCGTGTCACCTTACGACATCAAATCTTAGATTACCTTCTATCGGTACCTGCAAAGTGTAATTATGATGTAGATGTTTGATATATAAATATGGAATCCAACTCAAAATAATTCATGTTCAATTGTGTTAAACATAGCAAACCACCCCCTTTATAATCACACCCAGTAGTTACTTTTCTTGTACTCGAGTATATCTACTAGTTGGGACTTTATCGTTGCATTTCATCTTTTCTTTCTTTTTTCCTTTTTATTTGTAAAAAAAAAAAGAACCGTTAAAGACAAATTTTCCAAAATGGATATGCCATCAGCATCCCACGGTTACAGGGCTAACTACCCTGATCGTGATGATGATTATAACATTCGTGAACAGCAATTGCAAAATATGGATGAGTCTGAAGACTATTTTGATTATGAAAACGCACCTATGCAGAGATTAGATACTCGCCGGACTGAAGGTGGCTATGGTGAAACGAGCGGCAATGCTGTAGATATTGATAGCGCCATGCAACGATACGAAAGTGTACGTCGTGAAATGACACGACAATCACAAAAGGCACCTTCCATGAGCGGAGCAGCAGTTGCTCCAGATGAAGAGAAGGGGGAAAGTCAAGAATTTGATTTGACTGAATACCTATCTCAACGACAATCCCAAGTTATGGAAGCAGGATTGAAACCAAAGAATATGGGTGTTGTTTGGAAGAATTTGACAGTAAAAGGACTAGGTGCTGATGCCAAAGCGATACCTACAAATTTTTCGGTCCTTGCCGACATTGTTCAATTTTGGAAGTGGGGAAGACACAAAGGTCACGACTTTACTATCCTCAAAGACAACAATGGTTTTTGTAAAGCAGGTGAAATGCTATTGGTTCTAGGTCGTCCTGGTGCTGGTTGTACTACCTTGCTCCGAGTGATTGCTAATATGAGAGCCTCTTACACAGACATTGAGGGTGAAATAGCTTATGGTGGTATTGACGCAAAAGAATTTGGAAAACATTTCAGAGGCGAAGTTTGCTACAACGAAGAAGAAGATCTTCATTATCCTACACTAACCACAAAGCAAACACTTCGGTTTGCTCTCAAGAATAAGACCCCTGGAAAGCGAATTCCCAATGAATCCAAAAAAGAATTTGTAGATAAAGTTCTGTATCTTCTTGGTAATATGCTTGGTCTCACAAAGCAGATGGATACCATGGTCGGCAATGCCTTTGTCCGTGGTCTCTCTGGTGGTGAACGTAAGCGTCTGTCTATCGCTGAGCAAATGACTACTCGTAGCTCCATCAATTGTTGGGACTGTTCCACTCGAGGACTTGATGCATCTTCAGCATTGGATTATGTTAGATCGCTAAGAATCATGACTGATATATTCAACAAGACAACCATTGCAACACTCTATCAGGCATCTGACAGCATTTTCCATTTATTTGATAAAGTCATGGTATTGGATGAAGGCCGTGTCCTTTATTTTGGCCCTACAGCTACTGCCAAACAATTCTTTGTTGATATGGGCTTTCATTGCCCTGAACGTAAATCAACACCCGACTTTTTGACAGGTCTTTGTAATATGAACGAGCGACAGATACGTGAAGGCTTTGATGGCCAGGTGCCCTTGAATGCTGTACAGTTTGAGAAACAATTCCAAGAATCACAGCTTTATAGCGATATGCTAAACCAACGTCAAGCGTACGAAGATCAGATCAATCAAGACAAACCTGCAGAAACCTTCCGACAAGCAGTGGCTGAAGCCCATCAAAAACATACTTCCAAACGCTCACCATTTGTTGCTACTTACTATCAGCAAGTCAAATCACTCACTATCCGTCAGTTCCAGTTGATCTTTGGTGACAAAGGTGCACTAGTTTCTCGTTATGGTGGTGTTGTAGTCAAAGGCCTTATTATGGCATCTTGCTTCTTTATGATGCCTCTTGATGCTACAGGTGCTTTCTCACGTGGTGGCGCTTTCTTATTCTCTTTATTGTTTAATGCTCTTATTGCTCAGTCAGAACTAGCATGTAAGTTTTAGCCTATTTCCATGTGTATACAGTCTAATTGAGCACAAATTTCGATAGCTTTCATGCAAGGTCGAAGAGTTTTAGAAAAACATAAACATTATGCTCTATACCATCCATCTGCCTTTTACATTGCTACTGTTGTAGCTGATATTCCTTTAGCCATTGTTCAGGTCCTCATTTTTGAAATATGTGTTTACTTTATGATGGGCTTAGTGCTTGAGGCAGGAAGAGTAAGTACATGAACTACTTGTGACACGACCAAAAATAATCGAAATTTTAACATAATGTCTTTTTAGTTCTTTACATTCATGATCATTTTGGTTGTTACCAACCTTTGTATGAATGGTTTCTTCCGTTTCTGGGGTTCTGTCAGTCCTACTTTCTTCACAGCATCTCAACTATCAAGTATTTTACTTATTGCTTGTTTGATTTACTGTGGTTATCAAATTCCTTATAAGCAGATGCATCCTTGGCTCTTCTGGTAAGCCCCTCCCTCTTCAATTTGTTTTTATCCAAAAAAACATATTTGCTGATACATTTTCATCTAGGATTTATTGGATCAATCCATTGGCCTATGGTTATAAGGCATTGCTTTCGAATGAAATGAGAAATCTTCAGTTTAGCTGTGAAGGTGCCTCGGGCGTCCCATATGGTCCTTCTTATACTGATCAGCAGTATCGTTCATGTATTATTCCTGGTGCTGAACCTGGAGCAAGTTATGTCTTGGGTGATGCTTACTTGGCAGAGGTTTATGGTTACTATGTTTGGCAGCGCTGGATCAATTTCGTGGCTGTCTTGCTGTTCTTTATATTTTTCACTGTCATTACAGCACTTGCTATGGAATATGTTGATCTTCAGAAAGAAGGTTCTGTCACTAAAGTTTATAAGCGAGGACTTGCACCCAAGGCTGAGTCTGATGAAAAGCTTATGCAGCAAGTTGCCACTACAGATGAACAAGAGATGGAAGCTGTGAGTGAGGGAACCACATTTTCATGGCAACATGTTGACTACACTGTTCCTGTCAAAGGCGGAACTCGCCAATTGCTTTCCGACGTAGGTGGTATTGTCAAGCCAGGCAATTTGACGGCTCTCATGGGTTCTTCAGGTGCTGGTAAAACTACTTTGTTAGATGTGCTTGCTCGCAGAAAGACGATTGGTAAAGTCGAAGGCAATGTCTATCTCAATGGAGAAAAGCTTGCAGATGACTTTGAGCGCATCACTGGCTATTGTGAACAAATGGATGTCCATAATCCTAATGCTACTGTACGTGAGGCACTTCAGTTCTCTGCCTATCTCCGCCAACCTGCTGAAGTTCCTAAAGAAGAAAAAGATGCTTATGTCGAACAGATTCTAGACTTGCTTGAAATGACAAAGATTGGTGATGCTCTTGTTGGTGATCTTGAACAAGGCGCCGGTATCTCTGTAGAAGAGAGAAAGCGTCTCACAATTGCAACTGAGTTAGTTGGAAAGCCCAAGCTTTTGTTCTTGGATGAACCCACATCTGGTCTTGACGCTCAATCTTCCTACAACATTGTTCGCTTTATTCGTAAGCTTGCTGATGCAGGATGGCCTGTGCTCTGTACTATCCATCAACCTTCTGCTACCCTGTTTGAACACTTTGATCATCTACTGCTACTCGTTCGAGGTGGTAAGACAGCCTATTTTGGTGAGATCGGCAAGGATTCACGTACCATGATTGAATATTTCGAACGCAACGACGGACCTAAATGTTCACCTAATGCCAACCCAGCAGAATATATTCTTGAATGTGTAGGTGCGGGTACTGCAGCAAAAAGCTCTAATCAAGATTGGTCTGAGGTTTGGAAAGCTTCACCCGAGGCCAAAGCACTCGAAGAAGAATTGGAACAAATTCATTCTTCTACAGACCATGAAGTCAATCGAAGAGTAACTACTTATGCTCTTCCATTCTGGCAACAGCTCAAGTTGGTCTACAAGCGTATGAATGTCTCTTGGTGGCGTTGTCCTCAATACAACCTTGGACGTTTATTCAATGTCTGCTTTATTGGTCTCATTTCAGGCTTTTCTTTCTGGAAACTAGGAAATTCCCCTCCTGATATGCAAAACAGAATGTTCTCAGTCTTTACTACACTCTTGATGTCGAATTCGCTCATCATTTTAGCTCAGCCAAGATTCATGCAAGAACGCGTCTGGTTCCGTAGAGAATATGCAAGTAAGTACTATGGCTGGGCTCCATTTGCTTTATCGTGTCTGTTGGTAGAGATTCCATATCTGATTGTACTGGCTACCATCTTTTTGTTCTGTTTCTATTGGACTGCTGGTCTACAAAATGAATCGGATCGTATCGGTTTCTTTTACATTCATTTCGTCGTTTTCCTGTTCTACTCTGTTTCCTTGGGCTTTACCATTGCTGCATTCTCTAGTACACCACCCATGGCTGCTGTGATCAATCCTTTCTTTACATCCATTTTGATTCTTTTTGCTGGTATTGTTCAGCCACCCAGTCAGATGCCTCGGTTCTGGAGTTCATGGATGTATTGGCTAGATCCATACCATTATCTCATTGAAGGCCTTGTTGTTAATGTGATGGATGGTGTACAAGTTCAATGTTCAGATAATGATTATATCAAAATCAATGCACCCTCTGGTCAAACATGTCAACAATACATGTCTGACTTCTTTCAATCTGGTGGCCCGGGTTATCTGGGCAACCCTGATGCTACCGGTTCTTGCAATTACTGCCAATATGCAACTGGCAATGACTACTACGAGAAAAGAATTGGTTGGTCTTTCTCTAACCGATGGAGAGATTTTGGCATTCTCTGTGCATATACCATCTTTAATTGTTTCATGTTTGTCTTCTTTGTCTTTTTGTTCAGAAAGGCAAAACGATAAGTTTATTCTCTCTCTCTCTCTCTCTTTTTCCTGTATATAAATAGATAGACACACACATATATATACACCAAAATAAAGTTAATTCATGAAAACATACAAGCTGAAATCCATGCTAAAGTGCAATAAAAGCTGATATACCCAATATAGGAAGAAAACAGGACAATATTCTCCCGTCGCTTTCTCTCTCTCTCTCTTTCAATACTATAGAAATGGAACAAATAGGCAAATGTAACATATACATAACAGAGATCCATGCAAGTTCGATCTATACATATCTGATTCTGTTCAAATTCAAAGTCTGCATAATAGTGTGATGTGTGAATCATGATTTTTTTTATTATTAGCTGTTGTTTGGTTGTTGTGTATACGTATGTCTGTCAGTTTGTTTGAATCTAATGATCGCCACCTTCAGCAGCGTGACCGGCCTTAGAAGAAAGGTAGGCATGTCTGCTCTTAGCACTGGTGTAGACGAAATAACCGAAACCGAAAGCAACACCAACATAAGGAATTTGAGAAGCAACACGACGAGCAGTGTTGAAGACAGCGTTGTGCATGGCACCTGCAAAAGGCTTTTGCTCGAAAGGAGACAAAACGTAGGTAACAACACCCTATAGAAAGGAAATCGATACAATTGGTTAATGCGAACTGTTGATGCTGCGTTAGCTAGAAACATACTCTTTGGGTAGGTCCACCCATGTTACCCCACCTATAGAGAGAACGATCAATAGACTGAATGACAATCGAAATGCAATCTACATCTAACTTACCAGCCCATGTAAGTCTTTCCGCCAGATCCACCCATTTTTTAATGTAATAATATCTAGAAGAAAAAAGCAAGTAAGATGACAGCACTAAATAATATAGGTGATAGGTAATGGAGTACCTTTTTTTGGTTTTACAAAAGAAGAAAGAAGAGTGGAAGAAATGGACAAATTAAGCCCTTGCCAAATTGTACTATTACGGAGCCTAAAAATCTTTGTGACGCAATCTCTGAGGTCAGATTTGATTGGTGTTATAGTAACTACTGATTGATGCTGTTTAAGGTTTTTCTGAAAAAATAAGGTACGGTTTGGTGCTCAGGTCAATTGAAGCAAAGTTTAATTTGAATACCTTTTATTTTGTTTGCTTATTCTGTTTCATAACTTTGAGTATAGTGACATACAGAAATATGTGTGTTTTGCTATGCTGAACAACGGCGCTTTAACCATCAGCCAATGATGGCACAAATAGACTAGGCTTTGTGTATCTTTCATTACTATATCATGTTTGCATAATGATTGCCAACTTGTGTCTCGGAAGAGCCAACTCAGAACAGGGATAACAAGGACTGTATCGACTTACTCCAAATAGGACTTTAGATAGTGTTGATTTGCTGTTTTGGCTTCTTGAGCTTGAACAAGTCAATACACCACTAATTTAGAGAAGAAAGAAGGTATCTTGTAACACAAAATCAAATATATAACCTCCCGATATAACCAGACTCTAGTTTGGTCAAGAGAGGTGTACAACTCATATGTGAGCTGGTATAGCATTGGATGTATAAAAAAAAATGTGTTTCTGCTGAAATATGCTTGATTTGTCAGGCCTCAAAATAAGTCAAAAGATAACTGCTGGCTATCATATCAAATGAGAGGAATATTTACATTAAGTGATTCTGTGTTGAGCAATACATTAGCAAGATAATGTTGAGAAGCCACTTACAAGAGCCTTGGATTTGGTATCAAACGCATTGTTGCATGATAGTAGATATGCCATGCTCTAGTTAACTAACATACCTGAACTTGCGTTATCCAATTGAAGCTTATTCAACCAAATCATGTGTTAGCACCAGTACGATATAATCACTTCATAAATCAATAAACGTTGAGCATTGAATAACACACATGTGTATTTTGTATATTAGCGCTGATGTATAGTTGTTGCGATCAATATTAAGTTTGACAATGATCAGCCTTGTCCTACTAAACTTTTCGAAATGTTTGAGAACAAACAAGCAATCAAAAAAAACCTTGAGAAAGACTACAATAGTATCCAAAAGCTGATGTATGCAAATGAAAGCAAAACAATCTGATTTCAAACAATCTTTCGAATTAAATAAGTAATAAGTTTTCTACATTGTACACTCCCTTCTTCTTCTTTTGTCTTCTGTAACGGTATCCGCTGTAAGTTAGTGTTACATGAAAACGAATTCTGTACTTGTTTACTTTTGTTGATACAAGCCTGTTATTTAGGTTAATTGATTCGGATCTATCGATAAAGTCAAACATTTATCGCGTGCTCTATTGAAATAGTGTACCTTCATGAGAAGAACGTTACTTGACACAAATAGAAGCAGCTTGAATGAATTGAAAAGAATATACTAGAACTCCTATAGATCTTTCAGCCTCGGCAGGTAGCACCTCAGCTCCTGAGCATGAAAGACGACAATGCTCAAAATCAAAGATAGATAGCAGCTGCTTAATAGAAATGAAAAGCATAGACAAGGCGGCAATAAGCTGATAAGTATATATCACAATCAGTATGATGTTGGCTCTTTTTTTTTATCCATACAAATAATAGTTTCACAATTAATGGAATAAAACTTTTCGGAAAGGCAATTTCTGCTATGACTTGAAATCATGTCATACACAAAAAGTGAAAACTCAATTTGGAGACATTTTCTCTCTTTTTCTTTAGTTTCTCTATCTTTTCTTCTTCTTTTTGTTATTATCGACTGCTTTTATGTTTTCATATTGAAAGGGACGTTGGATTGATGCCAATTAGCAACGACAATAACAAAAGAAAAACATGGTTTCATTTGGATGTCAGAAGCATAACAGCCAAGTTAAGTCCGAAAAAGACACGGAAAGACGAAGGTATGAGAGATTGGAAACATCTCTCTCCAAACAGACCACCGCTACCGTTTCTCTCGTCCAAGCATTCAAAAGACGGAGGAAACCCAATAAAAGTATGCAGTACATTCTGACTGTCAGACAATATAATTTGACACTCTTAACAAGAAAACAAAAACAACAGTAAAAGAAAACGGTTGTAAACTTTAATTGCTTTTTTTTTCATCTTGGTAGAATTCTGATTCCATGACGTCTGTCCATATGACACCTTCTATCTCTCGCACCTTATATCCTATTTTAGAATCATCAGAGACGAGTGCTTCTTCTAGCATTCGGCCATCACATTCTTTTGAAAAAGATGACCGGCCTTCATCATCATCATTTCATCCTCGAACGTACCACAAACCCCCTCTCCAAAAGTTTGCGAAACCTTCTTCAGTAGTTTCACAACCTGCTAAAGATGAAAAAAAGTCTATCATGTCAGCCACCTATCTTCCTATATATGAATGGCCTGAGCACCCTTTATCTTGTGAACCGCAATTTGATCCGGAGCTTCAGTTTAACGAAACAAAGTCCAGAGAAACATTTTCTGAGATGCTGATCATGGCCTATCGTCTGTTTCAGGAATCCGCATCTTATCCTAACGAAATTTATCTGGTGTTCAATGACAACGATAGTTTAAAAGGCTTTACCTTTATTTTACATGACGGAACAAGAGAAGACTATTTAAATCTTGGAGGGTAAGTAGATCAGATTAGGTCCCAAAGGAGGCACTAGACTTCTTTTTTTTTATGCATACAGATCATTACAATACCTGGCTCCCGAATTGATTTCTGATCCTTCCTTTCATTATGATCGAATTGAAGTTTGGTCTTTGGGCGTATCCTTGTTTCGTATGTTGATAGGAAAGTACCCATTCGACTCTGATGGACTTTCAGACAGAGAGCTACTTGATAGAATGAGCAAAAGCAATCTCGATATACCCAAGCAAATTTCAGAAGGTAAAAGACAAAACAAAAGAACCTAAGCTCTTTTAGTCTAAATGTCCAATTTTTTCTATTACAAAATACGGGTAGATGCTAAAGACCTTATACAAAAAATGCTATCACCAAAAAACAGTCGTGTTTCACTTGAAACTGTGCAATCTCATCCATGGCTAGACGAACATATACCAAAAGAAGAAGTTGGCTCTACTCCAATAAAACAAATGAGTAGAGTAAAAGAGACAGGTCGTCTACTACTTCGAGCCTTTCGCTTTATTTTCAAAGGTCCATATCCACCTCCAGCTTCATATTACGATTTAGCAACATTAACTCGAGCTAGGGCTAGTCCGTCTTGAACTATAAGGGGAGAGGTTTGACAATTTCTATTTAAAACTAACATTTATATACAATGAAGTTGATCTAAAGCAAAAATAAATAAACAAACAAACTATGAAGCACAAGAAAAGTAACAACAAGGCATTCAAGAGCAGGTTGAGAGGAACACCATTTTTTGTATGAAAGAAATTAGCTGTAGTTCTAATCCTGCAGTCTGGACACATGATAAGCAGGATGAAAGGATCATTAAATATCAAGAAATGGATTTATTGGGATCACTTTGCTCATGTCTTTCAACATGTATAGTGTACATGCTTTGCATTAGTATTGCATAACATGGCTGTTTGATATAACGATATTTTCCAAATTCTAATGTCTCATTAAATCGAAATTTGACCATACTTTGAACTAGAGTTATGCTTGACCACGAAGCACCTCTCCAAGATTTTACAGTTATGTAGACAATGCTTTGATGATGCAAGTATCTAGTTTCTTTTTGCTTTTTCAAATATGCTGTCTTTGCTTTCAATAGTCATTGCAATCCGAGTTTTTTTGTTGATGTAATTCAAGCTATCTCTATGTGTAATCTGTTTCTCTCAGTAGCTGTAATCGCTCATTTCAATGACCTTGGTGACACAAGTTTTCTTTACGTACCTTTCTTCTTTTCTTTTGTTTTTCTCATAAACATGACATCAATATAGCTATCTTGCCTTTTCTTCTGTCTCTTGTTTAGGCAACAGAAAAAGATAAAGAGAGAGGAGAAGAAACAAATCATCATTTGCTTTTTTTTCTTTATTGGACCTTGTTGTTAGAGTAAAGTTTGTTGTGGTTCAATAGAGGATTTAAAGCCACGTTTTTTTTGAAAAAGCGATGAAAAAAAATTTTTTTTTTGCGTCTATAAATTCAAGATCAATATGTCTTTTTGTTATGTTTTTCTTTATACTTCATTTATCAAGTTTTGATTTTGCAAGTTTGCTGAATAATCGGTACATCTTTTCCTGAACAAAACAAGAATGAACTGCTTGACTTTATAATATCCTTTGGTCCTTTTCTCTGGTCAAAGGGTTTCGCGGTCAATCCAAATTTTAATATACCATAAAGAAAATGAAAATACAAAAAAAAAGGAAGCTTAGGCTTAGGCAAACGAACAGCTAGTGAAAACAGAAACGGATACCTAACTCTGCACACTTGGGCCTGAGATAGTGAAGCAAAAGGGACCTTTTGTTAGACTGTCTTGCATTTTACATTTGATTGTAATGTATTGACAGAGATCAACAAAGCGTTCGTGTTAGTATTTACTGAAATCGCAAATTTGCATGCTTTAAACTAGTTTGCTACACTTTAATCCTTTAGTCTAGATAGAGTAAACAGGACTCATTTCTCGTATAAGATATGGTAAAGTATGACATGATATCCCTCAGCTGAGTGAGATGTTCCTGTAAGATGCTGGACAAACGAGTCTTTTATTGGTCATTCACACTTGGAATCTACGCTGTTAATAACCTAATTGCAAAAAAAAGTCCAATTTGCCTCTAGGGAAACTACAAGATTAATCCACAGCAAATTCTATAGTCATAGATTATTAAGAAAGTAAATGAACAAGAGTACGAGACTTTTTTCTGTAAAAGAAAGGCTAGGCAATACTTGACAGCTCCCTGCACTCTTTATATATCATTGTTTGTAGTACGAGCATACCTGAAGTCTCCTTTTCAAAAAGTTTAAAAAAAAAAAGTCGAGAAAAATGAGAATAGCTTTTTTTTTTTCTAAAATAACCAAGGCCTTTTCTTTCAAGAAGCAGGACCATCTTTAGCCATCTTTTTATACCTCTTACCAGCACTTGGTCAATGTCAAAACCACAGCTGTCAACACCTTCTCTTGAGAGCTCAACACCGAAGGCTTAGACATGCTCGACATCAAGAAATTCGCTCCTGAAAGCCTTTAATTCATTTCCTTCACTGCTCTTTACCTGAATGATTCATACATAATTACACTGCTCAAAGTATTGAAAAAGTGCATAGGTGACTTGATATTTAACTTCCGAGTACACAGGTTTTTTGTCTGTCCTCTTCCCTACACGCAATGACCTTCCTGAAAAGGATGACGAAGCTTGAGGTACAAATCATGTGAAGTTTTTGACAATGACATTTAACTTTGAATCCCATTGCCAAGCTTTCATTGCAAGATATTAAGATACAGAAAGAGTGTGTGTGTGTGAAAGAGAAGAGAAGAGTAGATGTTGTGGAAATATCAGCAACAACCAAAGCCAGAGATTGTTAGGAGGGGGACTCTCTCTCTTTATGCTTCAGTTACCCAAGAATTATTTTTAGCTGATCTCAACAAACTATCTGAATTTTATTGGTCATGCCAGAAAGAACTTTTTTTTTCTTATATAAAGAACAAAGAAAAGGACCAGCTTTATGTTGCGAAGGGACAATCAAAAAAGGGGCACATCCGATTCCTGTCATTCATTTGATTTTCAATCAACAGTTTAACAGCAAAGAAACTTCATTCTTTGTTTACCTTTTGAAAGGAAGAACTGAAGAAGAAAAATTGCCAGTGCTTATTGTCAGATACGGCTAACAATCATGTGTCAAATAGTAGACAAGCTCAATCTAATATGTTTAGCATGTGCTACAAGTATTGTTAGAGTGGCCATATTAACAAGCTTTCAGCCTTGTACTCAACATTAGATATCAATTAGCGTACTCCATTGTTACAAACTTTTAGCATAATGCAACTTGCCATTTTCAATTGTTGTGCGGTACTCTTTAAGGTTACTTGTAACATTCAAAAGTTTGTTTGGATGATTGAAGCTGCTTGATTGTAAGAAAGAGAGAAAGCATGTTTGCTTATGCTGACCAAAAGCATACACTTTTTTTTTTTAAGAAACTGGTAAAAGTAACAGCCAAAAAAACCCCCCTTCATTGATTGCTAGATTTGCCAAAACGTAAAACAAGATCAATGCCAAAGCCTCTATATACATTTGCATCAATAAAACCTTGGCTCTTTTTTTAAGAGTAAAGATATTTGTATGCATGATGAAAGCATATATCTGAATACTCGATTATATCATGCTTGTCTACAAAATTATTTGCCTTCATTCGTCTTTGAACAATAAGAAAAAATAGGTAGCACACAATGAAAATCAGCTTTTCATTGTCTAGTTGTGTTGGCATGGTACCGTGTAAATAGAAGGGTACAAACAATCGGTAGACTAACACCAAAAATGGCGTAGCGCTTATGTGCAGTTAAGTTTGTATTGCTTTGAATTAGAGTGACAAGCTGTTACTCCTCTCTTCCTCCTATCTAAACTACTATCAGGTCGATTAGGGATCAACATGGTATGTTTCTTTGTCTTTTTCTTGTTGTTGAATAACAAAAATAAAAAGAAGAGAATTTGACTGACAAAGTGTATGTCTATCCAAAATATTTCCGAGTAAAAAAAAAAATGAATTCCAGAAGGAAGAGGTTAAAGAAAACAATGTGAGGTTTGATGGTGCTTAAGAAATTGGCGGAACATGATAATTAATCTATCGGGCATTTGCTCCGACCTTAGTCTGTTATATTTTGCCACTGTCTTCTGTGTAGGATGTATTTAAGAAAGGAAAAAAAAAAACCTTCCCCTTCATAGAACTTGTAGAGACATCGTTACTTGACTAATCGAAAGTTTAGTACAAAACTATTTTTCTTGTTTTGTTTGTTCAATTCTTGGTTTCTTGTTTCGTTCACAAAGCGATTGAGACAAACCATTCAACTTTCCCATGTCGTAATTCTATTGTTTGATGACCGTCATTTTTCTGTTCTCAAGCAGGGCTTATGTTGAGTTCGTTTTACTTTTAGAAGAGAGGAAACAGAACAAGTTCAAGTAGAGTAACCCTTGAGATGACGATCAAGATCTTCTTTCAGAAAGTTGAAGCTTATTTTTAAGGCGCGTATACATTAACGCGCATGTATAAACAAGCACAGGTTAGAGTTTTTACACCAATCTTTATCCACTCAGGTAGGAGTTTCATTCGATTATAAACTGTAGTACAATTTGTCCAGATTTGTATTAGCGTCTTCTTTATTAAAGAAAATTTAATAAGAGTTAGTTATGCAAAGAAAAAAAAGCGTGTGTGTAGTGAGATGATGTGACTTGCAGGTGTGTGGTTAAGCAAGTAGACAAATGAATAAGGTAAAGTCTGATTCGCTGCTGAGACTAAATGCATGTGTGATACCTACTCCCCAAAAATAATCAAATCTGACTCTGTTCACTTTTTTTTTTTTCTTATTTTTATATAACTTTGTGCAATTATTTTAAAATAAATAGAGGGATTTTCTTTTCTCTTTCTTTTAGCTCTTCTTTTCTTTTTTTTTTTTCTGTATATTTTTTTTTCTTTCCTCCTTTCAATATGGCAGCTCAACAATACGAATTCCATCCTCCTACCAACATGAACGCTATTCGTTGTACTATTATGCAACGTGTGAAGCAGCGTAATGAAACTCGACAAACTACTCCCCTCACTCCTCCTGCCACAAAACATGATATGGACAAAAAACTTCCTTACCTTCACCTCGATAACGGTCTTCCATCTCCTCCTATTGAAACTTGCTCTTTTGAAGAAGAGCCAGAGATGGAAGAGTCCTTACTAGGCTTACATTCGCCAACTGCCACCTTACCGGACTCGCCTCCTTCCCCTGTGCTATCAGTCAACCCTAAATCGCCCACAGCGATGACTGAATTACTGTCGTCGTCTACGTTATCGCCTGAAGAAATCCGCGAGAAGATCAAGTTGTTGAAAGAGGAAAAGCATAAACTTTTCCAAGCCATGAAAGACTTATTGTCGCAGCCAAAAACAAATGCAACAACTCCTGCCAGCCCTCCTCCTACTCCTTCCTCTCCTGCTCCTCCTATCACAACAACATTACCGACAAAGCTTGTACCAAACCCTTCTCCACTAGAAAGATCAAGGTCTCAAAGCAGAGACGGCTCTATCGTAAAGACAAGACCTATCATTGCTCGATCACGAAGCATAAGTCACTCTGATTTCAATAGACCCATTTCTCGGTATAGCAACAGCAACGGTAGCTATCACCATGACCGCAATAGATTTTATAGCAATAGCGATAACCGCTATGCTTATAATAACCGCTTATCATTATCGTCTGCATCTTCCTCATCACAACTTGCATCACACGCTATGGTAAGTTCTTAATTTATATTCTTGCTTCTATATTTATCTTATTCCACCGCAACTGACTGACCAACTTGATTATTCCCTAGCCTCGCCGCATAATGAACAACCCTAATACGAACAGTAATCCCAGCATCAACTCATATCCATCGTCAAGATATCAACTTACCATCAGACCATCACTTTCATCTCGTCCATCAACGCGCCCTGATAGACATTCAAGATATTAAAAAAAAAAAGCAATTTTCATTCAATATCATTTTTTGTCTCTTTGCCTTCCCCCCCCCCCTCCCCTCTCCTTTATTTTTTTAGCCTCATATTTTTTATTCTGTATTATTATTCTCATCTATTTCACAAGTATATGTATAAAAAAGAGACAAGAAAACTTTGTAAATATGATACATTAAAAGAAAATTTTGCACATAGCCTACATTAAGTATCCGCATTTAAATGTTGTTACACTAATATTCTTTTGGCGCTTATACTTTAACAAAAAGTGAAAGAGAGAGAGAGAGTAGGGGAGGGGGGGGGGGTAGAGCATGGATTTAGTTAGACAGTCAAAGGTAGTACGTAGCTAAGAAAAAAAAATCGAAGAAAGGTTGATGACAATATAAGAGCTACTGACGATAAGTAGTCATTTGTTTCGCAAATTTCTTTTTAAAGACATTACTCAGAGTAAACCGCCTACCAATTCGATTGGCGTATTTTGTTTCTAATTGAGTTTTCCCTGGAAGTTTACATCCATAATATATATGTTTTCTTGGTATGAAGGAAAATGAATAGAAAAAAAAAGTCGCCGCTTTTTCTTTAAGCTAAACGAAAAACCAACTGTTCAGTTGCATTACATTGAAAAGTTTGAATATCTTGAAACACAATTTCTTTAAAAAAAACACAAATTTGTACTGGTGTTATTTGTGCGTATCGATGAGTAGATGCCACTTCTTTTTTTTGGTCTAGTTGATCAAGTCGTAATTGAATTGATATTTTCGGAAGGATTTATGTATACCGAAATATGCTTCACAGTACCAGACCATAGGTCCTAAAGTTTTGATTTGAATGGCTGTTTCTTTTGACTCTTCTTTGAGCTGATAATGTATATAGAGATTGAGTGTTATTTTGATAATAGAGTCATGCGCCTTAAAATAAAGCTACTTCTAGAAGCTTGCGTTATGCACACATAAAATTTGCGTCAGCCTTTATTTGTGTAAATAAGTTTGCTAGGTTTTGAAAGAGAGAGATAGAGGAGAAGGGGGTAACTATCCGCATTCTTAAATCCTCTTTCTCTCTCTTGTTCTTTAAATTTCATGTATTGTTTAGAATATTATCCAAGTTGGTATCAGTATCTACAAAGGCAGAATCTTATTAGAAAGTGTAAACTATCTGTTTGTTTTCAATGAATAAACCTTCTAGAAGACTAAAAGAGTGCTGAAAAGACGTTTCCACCTTACTAAAGATAGTGTCTGCAACCCAAGAATCCATCTATTTTTTTTTTAATTAAGCTTCTCATTATGATTTCGACAAGAAAACAAGTATGCATGATATTTCATCTAGAATATCATCTTCATGTCAGCGTTTGATTTTGCTCAACTTGCCATGTTGCTTTATAACATACTTGTCAGGTTCTAGCACTTTTAATCGAAGAAGAGAAAAATTACATACTTATCATACATTGTAGTAAAGTGTATTTATTTAAAGCGATTTCTTTGCCAATGTAACAAACTATCGAATACACACAAAAAAAAAAAAAGAGAGAAATCGTAAATTTGTACAATAAGGATTCTGAAACTTACACAAGTTCAGAAGCTTGGTAACCAATTTCCGAAAACAGGGTATCCCAAGTTCACAGAAATAGAACTTGGCTACAGAAGATGATAGAATCGAATGGAACTGGTTAAATGGTTATACCATGATGGTTACACATTTGAGTCAATAAGTAATATGAGAAAGAGGGAAAATGTATTTAATTGCTTTTTTCATGTTTTACAAACACTACTTGGTTATAGCAATCATTAAAGCAGAATAAAACAGAGAGCAACCTATTCAACCATATGCACGTGAATTCTAAGCTACCAAAACCATCTGTTCATTACACCGTTTTTCTCCAAAATGGATGACACATTGTTCGTTCCACTATTGTGCAATCTTGGAGAGCAGACCTTTGTTCAGACAAACCCGTAACTTTGAATCAATGTATTGATAAAGTCCATCTCTTGTACTATTACATGCATCAACCAAACTTCTTTTTTTTTTTATAACTCAAAATTTCCTTTTTGAACAATTCCTCCTTGCCCTTTTCCTCTTGGATGATACATCAAGATTTAAGCGATAGAAAGGCCCTCCCCCCCCCCGCCACTTTATAGACAAGAAGCTCTAGAGATCAATGCCAATATGGGCCTTTTTTTTTCTTACAAAATCGCAAAGATGATTTAATGTATATTTCATTGAAAGAAAAAGAAAGAGAATTCATAGTGTTCTTAGTGTTAACATCCTAATGCATTTACTCTAAATAAGGATAAGCTGCTTTTTGTATACATTTGAGCAGAAACCAACATATTTATTGATTGCTGTGACGAACATGAGCATTTGCAAGAAAGAGTGCTTCTTTTTCTTTCTTTAGAATAATAGTAAACCATCACAAGTTCAGAAACCTCGCCCAAGTAATTATGCAAATGATGATACTAGTATTCAGCAAGCTCTATCAGTTGCAGCCCAAAGAAAATAGCCTTGTTTTCTGCTTGGAAATATTGAGCTCTTTTGCATTTGCCTGATAACGATTGAACACCACTTGAAAGCGTCTGCTGCGTTAAAAAAGGAAATATGATTTAGATGTTTGATGATCAAGAATACTTTTGTACCCTATCTGAATGATTTGCTTTTCTGTCTATATGTGTTTATTCGCCAAACTATTCAAGAGCTCGATTGGAAGACCGAGAGTTTATTTCGAAAGGTCCTAGATACTTGAGTCTTTTAGAATACAATAGCTCAGTTGCGTATAAAGTAATCACAGATGGTTTAAAAGCAAGATCAATGAATAAGTCATTTGATCTGTACCATCAAAAGAATGTTAGCAAGAAGCTGGAAATCTTCAATATGTTTGTCACCTACAAGGTAGTGATCCTCCTCACCTAAAACAAAGAGAGAGATTGGCTCATCCGATGTCTAAGCTACACATAGTGTCTTGTTTCTCGTCACTTTAAAAACTTGTCTTTTTTCTGGTCACATATATTTTGAAATAAACATGGCTGTCATTTTCTTTTTAATAAAATGAATGAACAGTAACCCTCCCTTTTTTTATGAAAGAGCCATCGCATGAAAGGGGACAATCCTTAACTCAGGGACAAATCTGTACATCCTTGTGTTTATGTATTACGTATTTCAAGCATGCCAATTTTTTATTATTATTATTCATCTCTTTTTTCTTTTTTAATGCTTATGGAAGCAATTGTTACAATGACCCTTTTTAAAGACATTGGCCGAATAATCTACGCAACCACATTCTTGACAAGAACTAGCATTACCAGCATCGAAATAATTATCCGATTGAGTTACTTGAAGCTGTGGTGTTGAAGGTCCTGTACGAATTGTTTTCATATTGGATCCAGATGAACTTCTCAAGTTATTCATAGAGGGTCTAGAGGAAGGTGGAGGTGGGGGTGGTCTCTTGCTAGAGGCAACACTCTTATGTTGTGGTATAGGTGAACTAGCTGGAGAGACAATCGTACTGGAAGAAACTGTTCGACTAGGTTGATTGGTGTTGGGACGAATATAGGAAAATCCGTTGGTTGCACTACGGTCATGAAAGGGTGATGTTGTTTCTTGAGTTGGATTGTCAGCCAAGATCTCTTCTGGTTCTTCTTGGATATAATGATGTTGAGATGTATTAGAAGACTGAGATGCCAAGACAGGTCTGGCAGGCATAGGTGGACCAGCACTATGACTGACAGCTTCTGTATAGTTGACAGGGAATATACCACGACGGACAGAACCGTTAGGCTCAACAACCTCACCTAACCACCATCCTTCATCTACCTCTTCAACCACTTGAATGATATCGCCTACACGGAAAGAAAGTTCGTCTGTATTGTCACCATCAAATTCATAGGCTGCTTTTCTTTGATTTCTGATTGGTGTTTCACTATGTTGTGCTACCATCTTAAATAAGTATTTTGTTTCTTTTTTTTTTGAAAACAACACTTACATTGTCTTCTAGGTAAAACAGGAGGTACTGAACGAGGAGGTTCTTCACTAAAGCTTGAATTGTTTCGAGAGGGTATACGTCGTGTTGTGTTTGAGTTACTCATGGTCACAGGAGGTGGAATCAAGGTGTTGTCATAACTACCACTTCGACTACCAGTGGAATATTTTCTTGGTGTTACTGCTGGTGATCGCAACCCGTTCATTGGACCATTCTCGTCACCTGAATGGTTGCTTGATGAGCGAGACAATTCTGTCATACGTCTGGTTGTACCGCTTGAACGAGCACCCCAGTTGTTTTTAACGTCTGAGAGTACTTCTAGAGAACGAGAAAGATAGTTCATTTGAATATCTAACAAATGCTCTAATGCTTCACAGTGAACATCCTAAAGTGGGATCAGTTAGTATTTCTCTCACTTTCTTTCTCTCTCTCTCTCTTTACCTCAAATTCTTGTAAAGCAGCCATTTTCTGAATCACATCATATTCTGAATCTTCATATTTTAACTTTGCTGCTTGCATCTCTTGTTCTAATTCGGGCTTCTCCTTTTTAGACTTTTGAAGACGACCCAGCTTTGAATCATAATCAAGTCGACGTGATTCAAGCTTCTTTCGGAGTTGTTGATATTCCTTGAACTGGGCTAGTCCGTCATCCAACTTTTCCAAATAAATGCTTTTCATGGTATCTGCATATTCTTCTTGAAGAGAAGCCAACTTGGATTGAGCTTGACCGAAATTGATACTTGCAACAGCTAAAGAGCATAGTTTAATACCATACAAGATCCCACTGGACCCATGTCCCCCCCTCCTATTTTTTTTCTCTCTCCTTAAACACATCTACTTTTTGTTCAATCACTTTACCCAAAGCAGCCTCGTCCGTAAATTCATTTCCATAGTTGCTTAAACATACACCCACCATATCATTAGGTAATCTCTTGGACTTGTTGTCTTCAGGAGAAACCTTTCTTTTAACCAATTGGGATTGCAACAAAACAACAGAAGCATGTAACTTTTCATAAGCAACACGCTTTCTTTCTGTCTCCACCTCAAGACGTTGAAAATCCTCGGTCTGCAAAGTGATTTTAGCGTTGCCGAGCTTCTCTTCTGTCCACTATAAGAAGAGAGAAAAAATCAGTCTATCCATTTGATCAAACTGATTCAATCGCTTTTCTTACCTGCTTAAATTTACCAATATTCTTGATCATTTTATTTTTATATGACAAGAGAGAGAGAAAGAGAGAAAAAAAAATAGATTCTGTGAAATAGTTTAAGGGAAAGTTTATACAATGCGTATGCAGTCCCAATTGGCGAATATAAAAATCAATCAGGCGGATACTCAAATCCAAAAAAAGCATTTATTTTTTTTAGACCCTCTTCAAGTCCAGACAATTGGTCTTTTTTTTTCTTATTTATTTATGGATGTTTTTCTCTTTTTTTTTGTTTTGTTTATTTAAATAAAAAAAAATAGCAGTTGAATGTATGTAGTGCAAGTATTTAAGCAAAAAAAAAAAAGACGAGAAGAGGGGGGGGGGTAAGAAATGCCCTTCATTCACAAAAATAAAGCAAAGAAGTGTGTCTCCCCTTGATCATGCTAAATAACAAATATTTGGTGTAACTAATCTCATTAACGCATAAAATCAAACATTGATATAATTTAAGCAAATTTATCTTTTCTTAAGAAAAAAAAAATGAGACTATAAACATTATGTGTGTGTGTGTGTGTGTGTGTATTTTTTTAATAGGTCAACAAAGCAACTAAATTGAACATAACTGTTGAATAGCTTTGATGAAATAATTTAATCACATATTGTTGCTAAAAAAAGAACAAGACTTAACAAGAAGGATTGTGCTTCATTAACTTTTCTCATCAGAAAATAGGCCCCTCCATCTTCTGTGTTTGAAATCCAACCATTTCAACCACAAACCAGTTATTGGGTTTTTTATTCATCTGTCTTATACAAGTGTAATAAAAATTTACCAGTTTCAAAAGAGATTCATCAAAAGAAAGGAGAGAATGATTGTTTTTTGCTTGATGAATGCAAGTTGATTTTGCGATCAAATTACTCTATAAAGTCAAATAACCTTTGTAAATCAAGTCGCTGATCATTGCAGAGAAAACAAGCATGTAAAATTAAGCTCTTGTTTGCTGCAAAAGAAAGGGAGGGAGAGTTGCTCCTATCGCCCTAGTTTTTTAAAAAAAACCCTAAATATCGTTTCGAAAATGACCTCTTTTCTATGATTAGAATCAGATTGTATGCTTCTGAATACTTGCTGAATAGTGAAAGGAGTTATGCCCGTGCGTTTGGAAACCATGGCGATAACTATGAAGCAACAAGAAAAAAAGAACTCATTTCCAAGTAGGGCCTTTCTGTATAATTGTTCAATGGCTATTCAACACAATACAACAGTAGGCTTTTTATCCAAAAAAAGTGTTTAATATTCTTGAGAAATGTTATATTCTTCAATTGTAATGGCATTCTAGCGCTCAAAGCAATCTTTTTCCAACAAAATACAACAAAAAGGAAATCTAAAGCTTTCAACTTTCTTTTTTTTTTAAAAAAAAATAAGAGTTATATATATATATTTATTGGTAAATAAATGAAGGAGAACGAATTTATGCTTGAGCAAATCCAAATCTTGAATGTCGACGAATAGGTGAATCCAAACCAGGGGCATGACTTCCACTACTACTGTTCAATAAAGCATTTAAAGCCGCCTTGTTTCCAGACTGTCCAGCCAAGATATTCATATGAGAAAAGGGATTAAAGAGTCCTGTATATTTAGGCGTAGGTGTAGAGAAAGTCAAGAAATCGACAACAGAGGGCATGGCTGAATGATGCATATCGACTGACGATTGGTTTGTCTCGAGATTTTTTGGTGGTAATTGCTTTTCATCATCCAGCAATAAAGCAGACACACCTAGAGCCAGATCGTCTTCCTCATCTTGTTCAAAGTCTGCTTCTAACGGCAATGGACAGACATCACGATACGCTTGACCCAGCACAAACCCTGTCAAGCCTTGATGAAAGATGGAAGGGACTGATGGTTGAATAGGTGAAGTGATTGATGTTTCTGCCATCTTTTCAATATCCTCTTGTTCTTGCTGCTTTGATGGTTGTGGTTGTGGTTGTGGTTGTGACTGTTCTTGTGGTTGTTCTGATGGTTGCTCTTGTGGCTGGTCTGATGGCTGTTCTGATGGTTGCTCTTGTGGTTGCTCTTGTGGTTGTTGCTGTTGTTGCTGTTGTAATTGTTGATGTTGTTCTTTACGCTTCTTCTTTTCGCTTTTACGCTTTGGCATAGGAGGAAATTGTGCCTTTTGTTGAGAGGCAGCTACAGCATCTGATAAACTAGGACCAAATGCATCAGAGACAGACATGATGGGTGTTGAAGGCGTACTGCTTGTGTTGCCCACTTTAGCCCATGAAGCAGAAGCAGGTAAGGCTGAATCATCTGTTCCTTTCTTGGACAAGGAAGAGACTGCAGGGAAATCATCATTGGAGAGAACAGGCTTTTGTGAAGAAGAAGAAGTAGAGGGTGCCATGGTAGCCATATGTGTATCTGTCTGTGTCTTGTTGTTTTCTTCTTCATCTACAGATAACATATCGCGCATATGATGTTTACTAATACTTGATGAGCTCTCATTTATTCTTCAAACAATTCAATGACTTACCCTGTAGCCAATTCCTCTTTAGAGATCGTATCAATATCTTCACCTTGTTCATGCAAGTACAGACAATTAGGGTTTGGACATGTCATGTTACGCAAATAATAAGTGCAGTATTTAGTGGTACCATAAGAAGCTCTAAAGAAATCAATCAGAATACTTTTTCTTTTCTGGTTATAAAAAACATTACCTGACAACTCGATCAGCAATGACACTACCATCTACTGCAGCAATGGCTTTTGCAGCATCATCCTTTCTGAAATAAGTCACATAAACAGCAGCACTTGGTAGAGATGTCATTTGTGAAGCAGGTAAGGAAGGACGCTTATTGATCACCACTTTGGACACTTTACCAAATTGACCAAAGAAATCATGAGAACGAATAATCTAAAAGAGAAGGACAAACTTGATGAGTATACACACATCTCTTTCTGTCTGTATTTACCTCTTCAGTGGCCAATCGAGGATGTAGACCAATAATGTACACCAAGTTCTTTTGAACAACTCGCATACTTGACAAATGACGTCGATTGGCAGATTCCATATCTTTCTGTTGTCTTTCTTTCTCGCGTTTCTCTCTTCGAATACGTTGAAGTCTGTTTGATAGATCAGTTAGATATCATTCCATTTTAAATGATGAGGGGGTGAATACATTACTCGTCTGCACTCACAGGTTCGAATTCAACCATTTCTTCAGAATATTCTCGACGACTTTTTTAAAGTAATTAGTCTAAAGTCTCAAAAGAAACTCATTTCACTTACCAAGCAGGACATCGTCCGTTCAGGTTTTCTTTAATGTGGTGCCAACAAAAACGACAGATCTATGTACGAGGCATCAGTAAAGGCTTTTTTTTTTCTAAAAGTGTGTTATTATTCACCTGATAACCACAGGGACAAGGCTTAAAGTTACGGTCAGCAATATCAAATTCCTCCATACAGAGGGGACAGTCAAGGTCGTCATCGGAATCCATTGTATATTTTAGTATAGAAAAAAAAAGAAAAAAAAAACGCGGATTTGGTCTCTTTCACTCTCACCTCTTTATTCAAACTCCGATATTTACTTTAATTGGCGGGGCTGCTGTGTCTGGGGGCTACTCCGCCGGTAATAAGCAATACGATTGGACACTGTTAGCCAATAAAAGTTGTTATTACCGTCGCTCATTTAAGTTTTTGCTTAATGGTTTTTGAATGAGTGGGCTCAAACAGAATATTATAAAATTTTCTCTCTTCTACCAAAGAAATTCATCAAGAAAATTCCAGTGATTGCAAGCTTATTCAATTACAAATAAGAAACGAAAGTGAGTAAGATAATCAAGCTAATGAAGTAAGCCTTGTCTCAGAAACGAAGCCAGTAACGCCCTGCAATCCTTACAAGAGCTGGATTTCGTTTAAGGAACATTATTAGAGGAGTCAATGAAAGATATGCTCTCGAGTAACATCGTTCTGTCTAAGCATTTTGAGGACCTTCTGACTTGCTTGACATAATGAAAAAAGTCCTTCTGAAAATGAAAAAGTGCCCCATTTATGGAATCAAGTTTGTAATTACAGAGTAATGTGATTATTTGGGTAAAAATCATCAGCAACATACATTTAAAAGGCTTCAATTTTTAAAATCTGAGATGTTTGTCTCACCCGAGAGTTACACAAAGAGAACAAAGAATATACAATCTATCATATAAAAGGCCAAAAAAAACTTGTTTCTGTTTTTCTCTTTGTCTCTGTTACCTCATCTGTTAGATTCTTCTAATACATCTAATCTCTTATTGCTGGAAGGAGTAAGATATATTTTATTCTGACCTTGATATATCTGCCCCACTAATATGCTATGAATAGATCTAATCCCTCTTAGGCAATGTCCTACCGCAGGGCTCTACAAGATACATTCTATTTGGGCGGTCGTTATACTCCTGCGCCCCAGTTGTCTGTCAATGTGCAACAACAACCATCTACCATAGCTCCTGGCACGAGGCGTGCATTTGAAATGTCTGTAGAAGAATTCCATGACCTGTTTTATATCGTAGCCCAAGCCAAGCTACGCGATAACATTATCCGTGAAAAAAACAAAAAGAAGCCAAACTACTCTGCTCTCAAAGCCAAAACTCTTGCTGGTCAAATTCCAAGAGGACTGTATGCTGATATGGATAAACATGCTAACCTCGGTTTGCGAGAATCTGCAAACAGATTTCAAAATGATAATTCAGTGTCTCGAGCAATTGATCTTTGGAGAAGATATGTACAACAAAATTTTGATGTCGTCCAAGAGTCTGTAAGCAATCCTACTACTGAAGCAACTAGCTCTACTCAAGCCATTGAACCTTCTTCAGAAGAGCTCCCTACCGAACCTGCTTCCTTTGTTGTTACCGAAGAATATTTTGAAGTCTGTACTGCGTATTTTCCCTCGTTGATACGAGATGATCTTACACCTGAAGTTAGACAACTCTTTGATACTAAGCTTGCTGAACTACTGCCTCAGACCTCCAACTTTATCAGTGACTTTCAAACAATCATGTTTATGATAATGTCCTGTTTCCGAAGCCATACTTTTGCTGTTCGCAATGGAAAATCAGTATTTGATAGATCAAATGGCTTTCAAATACAAAGCATCTTCCCAAGTAACTTTCAGCTACAAGATACCTTGATTTTTTCTGCCTCTCCATATGCTTCCAACTTTCTTGCCTCTCCTGATGCTAATGACATTCCTTTTCTCTTCACTGACCGACATATTCATTTTTTGAAGTCTGGTTTTTATGGTGTTCGTGGCTTGCAAACAAAAACAAAAACAGATTATCCTTTGAGAACCCTGTTAATGGAAGCCATCTCTGACTCAGTCAACCAGTTCATCCAACCAAAAAACACTCTTCATATGGCCTGCTATGAGTCTGCATTGACTAACTATATTACCAATCTATCTGTCATGTGGGGTGATAACAAGATGATCAACATTCTTCTAGACAAGCTTTTGTTAGTGTTGCTACGTATTCATTTGGCTCCTACAAGAGAAAAAAAGCATCAAGAATATATCAAGTCTATGAAAAATGCCTCTAAAGAAAGAAAAGACGAAGCTGCAAAAGAAAGTAAGACAAAAGCAGGTCATCCTACCAACTGGTTTCCACTGCTCCATCAAAGCAGAAGAAGGTTAATAGTCCGCAAAGAACGTTACCGGCTTGCAAAATACAGACAAAAATCAAAAAGTTCATCATCTGCGTATATGAAGCAAAAATGGGAAGCTCGAGCCCAAAAAAGTGAGAAACGTATCGCAACATACACAAAAGCTCTGGAAACTAAGGTATGTATGTCTACAATCAACGGGAAATCAGTCACTCATCTATGTCTATTATACCATTTTCAATAGGAACCCAAAACTACTTCTGCCAAGAGAAAACAACCTTCTGAGCCTGATGTCGCCGAAGGTTCTGAGCGTCCAAGAAAGATCCCTGCTATCCAACATCCCTCTACTGCTTCTGCTGAGGCTGGTTCCAGTATGCTACATACTAGTCGCATGGAGTTAGATATTCCCACACAGCCGTACGAAGGAAAAGGGAAAGCACCAATGAATCCCCAAAGCGATCCGAAACCTGTTACTTTCCAACCACCCATGACAGAAGAGACACGCACTATTCCGCCTGCTACACCAGAAGACTACGCAAGCATGGATGAAAATGATGTTGTCGAAGAAGAGGATGCTATAAAAGATGCTGATGATGATGCTCCTAGACACAGGTTGAATGGCTTAAAAGGCTTTATCAAGAGCTTGCTGTTGCGTGATGAAGATTTGCCTAACGAACAAGACTTGAGAGGTCTGCGCTCTGACTTGAATGAGAAGGAAGCAGAAGTGTGTTTGCTTATACTACAACGCTTAAAACCTTACATCCCTTCAAAGAAAAACTACTCTCATATTGGCTACCAGCTACCTTTTGTAATTCTTGCGAATGATTTGCTGCGCTGTGCTGGCTATGCTAAGTTCTGTCGTAAAATCTGCCCAATGCCTGTTGCAACTCAAAAGTCCTTTAGACTGGATACACCTTCGTTATTCAAGACATTCTGCGAGCATGGTGACAACAAAATGACATTTTTTGGCTATGACAACAGAGTCATTAGGGGCCCTTTGGAATACATCAATCATAAGGATGCTGTCTTCAATGCTTTTTTCAAGATTGATAGAATACAACAGCTGTGCAGACGTCGTAAATTGGTTTTTGCTCATCATCTTCATTTGCTGCCTGGTGGAAAGTATGTCAGAATCCTTGGTATCAAAGAGAAAGCGCCCATGAAGCAGACTGCTGATGTAACAGGCCAGAAGCGTCAATACAACATTCCTGAATCGACTTGGCAAGATATTCTCAATGAGCGTGAAAAAGACAATGAAACCTTGAGACAAGAAGTCGATGAACTCTTGGGGAACACCAACCGTTTGTCAAAGCAGCTGAAAACCAGATTTAAAGAATTCAGCAATCAAGATTTTAGTTTGCAGATCAAAACCGCCAAGCAAGGCTGGAAAAACCCAATTAATCTAGAACCTGAAGTTGCTGTTGTGCAGGGTAGTGATTCTGAAGAAGAGGCAGGTGTATGTTGTCCTCAAATTGGTGAATGTATGACTGGTGTTCAGAGACGAATTGCAGACATTGTCAGAACTATACAAGCTCGTATCCGACGTCCGCATGCCAACAATGATGAAGAGTTGATTACTGCTGCTAGAAATGAGATCAAGGTGTACATTGATGGGTTGAAGGCTGATAGAAGTAGGTTGTTTCTGGCTATTCAACAAGTCAAGTCTGAACTGGCAGACCAGCGATACCAGCTGTATATCCGCAGAAGAGCATTAAATTTGACAAAAAGAGATCAAAAAGCGCCCAGACAGACCAGAGAACTGCAGCAGATTACGGGCCAGCCTACGATTGCTAAAGCTGAAGATATGCAACTGATGGGTGACGCTGATACTATTGCTAAAAATTTCACCTTCTCCGGCACAGACAATGGTGTTGTCAAAATGACTGAATCAGTGCCAGTTTCCATTCAAAAATACGTTTATCATCTGAAGCTCTACAACAGGTTTTCTGCTTTGACTACTACTGAAGAACAAGAAGAAGAATTTCAGCCTTTGCCGTCGTCCACTGTCATCAACGCTGAAGACATTGACTTTGGAAGCCAAAACTTGAACTACAGACACAAGCTTGCTGCTAAAAAGGCAAATGATGTGAATTTGATTGAAGCTGAGAAGGTGTTGTCCGAAAAAAGCATATCCAATGCAAGTTCCGTAGAAGCAATCCAGACAAACTATCATTTTTTGCAAGCCAATAGACAGACAGTCAGGAACTTTTATGATTCTCCACAAAGATCTAAACAGGCCATGAAGCAGGAATACTTTACCAAGAAAATCAAGGACCGCCTTTGCTCTCGCGAAAGGGAATTTACGAACCCTAAACCGAAAAAGAAAGATGTCAAGAAGAAAGGGAAAAAAATACAAAGAAAGAAACTGTTGATGATGATTGGTGATCGTGGCTTTGGGATAGGTTCCAGAATTAGAGGACATCTTAGATATGGTGGTATTTGGAAACAAGATCGGCATGCAAGGTATACGACTGTCTGTATAACAAACGAAAACTATACTTCCCAGACTTGTGTGTATTGCTTCAACAAGCTCACTCATGCAAGATCGCGCATTATCAAACAAGGCAAAATAACTTATAGAGAAATCAAAGGTACCTTTATCTGCTATAATTCCAAGTGCCCTTCTGCTCGTCACGGTCGTAACACAACCTCCAGAGATAAAGTGTCTGCCCTTGCTATTGCCATCTCCGGAATGACAACTTTGCTCTTCCAAGAAACTCTCCCTGTATTTTCAAGAACCATCAGTCACTCCAACACTGAACTGCACAACAAAACAGCATCCTTCTGTACAAGAAGCGGTGTATTGGCTGCACGCGAAGCGTGATAAGCAAGGTTGTAAGTGTTACACAAACTCTAATTGCTTTAAATTGCTAAACCTTCTCTCCCCAGACATGACAGCCTTGCCCTTTAATTTTTTTTTTTACTTGAATAGCTTTAAACTTTAGAAAGGATAGGTTGAATAACAACTTTGGATGGATACATGATCATTGGTTTATATGATTATTCTTGAGGCTATAGTTGAATATGCTATAGTTCCCCTCCTTTTTATTTATTTATTTATTTAGTATAAGCGTATCTTTCAATGCTTATTGTCTACAGTCTATAGGATGTCAACTGTCAGAAACAGTTTGTATACAACACCATCCCAATACTGTATCTTTTATCTGATATGCTTATTCAATGACACACACTTTTAAGATCAAAACACAGTCATTCCCCAAAATAAAATATGCAGGAATTAAAAATAAAAAAAAAGAGGTGCCGCAGTAAAGACAATGGATGAGTCATTGAAGTAGAAAGAGAGAGAGAAAGCAAGAGTAGAAACGTCTCAAATGATGTAACTGCAGCGCCGCACTTGCCATTCAATCTCAGATCAACTATAAATGCATTATTTTCATTTTTTTTTTTCATGATTTATTTTTCCTTTGCTTAATTATCGCCTCTTTTTTTTATTACAAATATGGTAGATGGAAGCAGAATGAACAACTCTCTAGATGAAGCTTCAATACTGGCTTCTGCACTCTCAAACACTTCTATTCAAGATGATAAACAACATGAAGCTTTGGTAGATAACATGCTTGATAACCTCATGGACAGTGGTGCTGATGATAGAGGATACCATCATCATACACTCAAGGTAAGATAGAGTCAAAGAAGACATCAAGTTTGCTTACAATGGATGAATAGCAAGTACTTCTTGAACCAACAGAACAAGATCTAGACTATTTAACTGATTTACTGTCAACTCGTATTGAACAAGGACGTGGAGAGACATTGTTTGAGATTGGGATCGATGGTAAATACTAAAAAGGGAACTTGATAGACTATTGTATTGATCGTGTTTCATTTAGAGGATGGTTCTCCCATGAAACTCACTCGAGATCAATATACGACCTGTATCGAGACAATCACCAAAGTGACCGATAAGCTCGAAGCTGATTTTGCCAATATTGATGATCTGGACGAACTTGATCCTACCAAACAACAAGCTGAAAAGACAGAGGACATTGTAGCTCATCTCATGATTCGAAAAAGACCTCAATCCGTACAAGATTTATTAGAGATCCGAGTAGCTGTGGTAGGCAATGTAGATGCAGGCAAGGTAAAAAGTCCATAAAACAAATGATAAGATATAGTCCATTCATCTAGACTATAGTCCACCATGCTTGGTGTCTTGACAAAAGGTGTGTTGGATGATGGTCGAGGCAAAGCACGTGTCAATCTGTTTCGACATAAACACGAAATCGAATCAGGTCGTACCTCCAGTGTAGGTGGTGAAATCTTGGGATTCGATGCCAAATCAAGACCTGTCATGATCCATACAAGTCATTCCACTGCTGCCAAAAAGGCCTCTAGTTGGGAAGAGATTGCTGCGAAAGCTGCCAAAGTGTTGAGTTTTGTGGATTTAGCGGGACATGAAAAATATCTAAAGACAACTGTTTTTGGCATGACAGGTAGTGCACCTGAATTCGCCATGTTGATGGTAAAGCAAAAGGAAGGGTGAATGATGCTTACATACAACTAACAGCTTAAATTTTAGGTGGGTGCTAATGCGGGTATGATTGGTATGTCAAAAGAACATTTGGGACTCGCTTTATCCTTGAATATCCCTGTCTTGGTGGTGATTACCAAGATTGATCGATGTCCTCAACATGTGTTGGAAAAGACAACCAAGGAACTAACATCCATACTGAAATCTAAATCATGTCGAAAAATTCCTTTATTTGTCGATAACAACCATGATGTTGTCATGACAGCTGTAAGTTGTGTATAGACCAATCAAGGCATGGAGCTAACTCGGATGAATAGCAAAATTTTGTGAGTGAACGTCTTTGTCCTATCTTTCAAGTATCCAATGTGACTGGTCAAGGTCTTGACTTGATACGTAATTTCCTGAATGTGTTGCCATCCCTCACACGATACGAAACAGATCAACCCTTTCATTTTGAAATCAACGAGACTTATTCTGTTCCCTTTGTGGGTACTGTGGTCAGTGGTGTCATGAAATCAGGCGTGATTCATATTGGTGACAAGGTCCTGTTGGGTCCTGATCATGCTGGTCAATTTGTGACAACGACCATCAAGGGCATTCATCGTAAACGAGTCTCTGTGCCTGCTGCTCGAGCCGGTCAGAGTGTTACCTTTGCCCTCAAGAACGTGCGGCGAAATACCATTCGAAAGGGTCAGGTGCTCTTGGCTTACGATAAAGATAAACCTACCTTCATACCTCCTACATCCAAACGATTTGAAGCTGAAGTGCTTGTGCTCTATCATTCAACCACCATCAAGAACAAGTATCAAGCCATGGTTCATTGTGGTGCCGTCAGACAAACGGCTCGTATTCTCACAACAGACAAGAGTGTGTTACGTACTGGTGATCGGGCTAAAGTGGTCAGTGATAAATGAACAAAAAAAAACATTAAGACTAAAGAAGATCTTTATTAGGAATTTGAGTTTGTCAAGCATCCAGAATATTTGACAGTAGGAACACGCTTGATTTTCAGAGAAGGACGTACAAAAGGTGTAGGAAAGATTACTCGCTTAGTAAAATTATAATAATAATAAAATAGTTATTTAATGAATGTTTTTGGAAAGAAATAAAGTAGATGGTTTCTTGGATCGGTGCACACGTAAATGACGTCGAAGGTTTGATTGAACACTGAACTTACGCCCACATCCTGGTTCAGTGCAGAGAAAAGGTTTTTCACCTGTGTGTGAATATGTATGGGTCCGTAAACTAGAGGGTCTTGTGAATCCTTTTGAACAATAAGGACAGACATATTTGGTGGGGTTTGTAGATTCGTGATTTAGGATGGTTTTCGATAACGGTGTATGTACAATGGGATCTTCTGCTGTCTTTTCTTCTTCAAGCTCTGGAAACTTGGGTCGTATCGGCATCAGACTTAATGGGGTGGGTGCAATAGGTAGTTTGCCTGTTTGTGGTGAGGGGGTTCTATTGTTGGTATCATTCTGTTTAAGAGAATAAGGATGTGTAAAGTCAGAATAAGATCTTGAATGGGTTCTTCTCCTGTTGGGTTCTACTTTAGATTCCAACAAGAGATTCTTTAGAGCAAGAGGTTCTGGTTTCTTTTGGGGTTTGTCCAGAGAGAGACTTTGCATCTCCAATGGTAATGTGGCATGTATTAGTTCTTCTTGAGGCTTCTCTAGGTGATCATACGATATGGAAGGTAATGGTGGTGGTGGTATAGTAGGTGGAAATGAATGATGACTTCCTGTAATATGTTCAGAAGCATGTCTTCTATGGCGACTTTTCTTTGGATTGATGTGTTGAGAATAATCTATGGATTTGGTTTAGTTTATTCACTCGTTAGATAACAGGACAGACTTTCACCTATCAAACCTGGGCCTCCTTCCAAGAGGTCTTTAATCGAAGGCAAACTTGGCTTATCTTGATTCATTTCATAGGTAAAAATAATAAAAATCGTTATTTTTTTCTTTTTTTTTTTTTTTGTTGTTTTCTGTATTTAATAATAATAAGAAAAAATTATTCTATTGAAAAAAAAGAAAAAAAAAAGGATCTTCCTGTTCATTTTTTATTTTTTTTAGCTTTTTATTTTTAAACATCAGAGCTGAGTAGCAACAAAATAACAAGCATGATGATTTAAATACAAACTCCGAACTATTTTTCTCATCGAATATTATAATACACAAGTAGCCAAATACTATCCCATACACAAAATAAATTTAAAAAAAGCCTACAACAAATGTCTGCAAAGCAACTTACCACCACAATTGTCTGATCATCACCATACACTTTTAGCTTTTCTTGAAGATAATGTCTACCTCTTCTCTCCATCAAGGAAACACCATCAGGTCCAATATCAAACTGTCTAAACCGATGTTTTTTAGGATGCAACCTTCTTCTTCTTGAGCTTTCTTCTTCGCTACTACTACTACTTTCTTCAAACAAAAGTTCATCTGGATCAAAATTCAAAAAGGATAGCTGACTCATTCGATCTTGACTGCTGATTGAACTGATGGATTCTCTTCGACTGCTATGAGATGTAGCTTGGGTGGATTCAATTGTATGAAACAGGCTGGTGACATTGGCTGGACGATCCACAGCTGGATGAGGCAAGATGTCCTGTAAGGTCACTGTAGCCTGGTTTTCTTCGTCTGAGTTGGATCGCTCAGAGTGATCATCTTGATCTTCTTGCTTTTTTAGGTAATTTATCAACCGAAGACTCCATTTTCTACTGATGGTACTACTCTCTGATGTCTCAGACGCATAACCCTTGTTGGTATCATCTTCTTCTAGGCTGAATTCTTCAGAGATGTGCAAGTGATGGTATATAAATGCCTTCAAGGACATGGTCATAAAGACAGTGTGTAAATAAGCTAGATAGGATTCATCCGACTATAAAACAAAAGTCAGTGTGTGGAAACTCGTTTTTTCCTATCAAACACTTTACTGTAAAGAGTGTCATTCGATCCAATAACTGATTGATCCATTGTCCTTCAACATAGACAGGACTGGAATGTAATGAGCCCTTTTTGGAATCAATATCAAGCACACAACTACTGTCGAGATGGATACTTGAATCCATATTGTCCTTGTTGACACCTACCAGCTTGATACTACTCATGTGTGATTGAGTCAGTCGAGTACTATCAAACCAGTCAATGATCTGATGTCGTTCCTTGTGTTGACCAGGAACAAAGACAGACAATGCCCTGACTACCTGTTGCACTTTTCTAAATAGAGTATGAGATACATGCCCCTAAAAATCCATCCACTTACTTTTTATTGTGAGCCATGCCTTGAATGAATACAGTGCGTCCGATCAGTAAAGAAAAGATGACATCGACAATCAGGGATCGATATTGTACAAGTGTCTGAAGAAGACTGGTGTTGGATGAACCACTTGATTTCCATAACTGAAGTGGGGAAAACAAGATGGGATAGTACAGTGTTTCGTCTTTGTTTGAGGTGATGTTGTCTGTAGCTGGAGTGGATGGTGTGAAGGGTAGGTTGATGGAACATTCAGTGTCTGTTCTCTTCATCTCTACTGTATCTTCCTACTTAGTAGGGTTTATGGTTGGACATAATAAACATGTTGTCTCTCTCTTTTGTTTTACCTTCAAAGTACATATGGATTCATCATTACTGTTGAAATTGTCAATAATAAATACAGACGATTTGTTTCAACTCACCTTCTTGGTTGAGGATGACTCATGTTAAGCATCAATGTTCTTCCAATCGTAAGAGCAGAATCAACAGGATCCACAAAGACCTCTTCTTCTTCCTCTACCTCTAAAACAACACTACTCTTTCCAAAATAATGTGCGATATCTTGAATGGATTTGATGACTTTCGTATAGACATCATGCATAAATGTACTTGCTAAAGTAGTGCGTATGTTGGATGCATGCGATGATTGTTGTCCTTCCATCATGGAAAACACCAAGGGGATCATGGTGACTGTATTCTGAGTGATGGATTCTCTACGGTTTGGTTCATTTTCATCTGGTTCTTGACAGAGTTGAGCCAATGAACGTAACTTTCGTTCAAAGTGTGGTACTGGATAGAGTGTATCGATACAGTTGGGTTGGTAGTCTGAGGGAGGTTCGACCAGGGCATGCCATGGAGGTAAGACAAGAGGATCTTTATCGATTGTGATTTCAGTCTGATGGATGGGTTTATCTGTTCTTGATGTCTTGATCTGACTGAGACTTAGATCCAGTGTGTCTATCATGAGTTTTGTGGCTGTGATGGTCTGTTGAATGGCCTGTGCAGATAAGGCTGGTTTTTTGTTGTCTGTTCTATCCTTCAACATGGCTTGAGTGTGTTCTAAATCAAGCAATCTGCATTTTAAATCCAACATGAAATTCAAGTAATTGCCCTTTTTCATCTTGACAGAGACCTAAGGCTGTTTGTTAGGGGTATAGTCTTCCAATTGAATTTCTATTACCTCTGTAAACTTGTCCATAAACTCTTGAAATCGAAGCATGATTTTATCTGGATCTCGAGTGATATAAGATAATGCAATAGGGTGTACATAACCTCTTGCATGAATATCAAACAGAGTTAAATGATGTGTCTAAGAAAAAAAAAAGTGGTCAATACAGTTGGATTCAACCAAAAAAGAGTGCTTACAAAGGCAAAGAATTGATGCTCTGAATCTGTAAAATAGATTTGAGTATCATCTGGTATCAAAAATAGAGTGGATTGCATGGATTCTTCAGATAAAGCCATTCTATCCTTTCTATTAGTCCCTCTTGTTTCATACACTTTCTAATCTTACTCTAGTTCTGAACTTCGGTCCACAGAGACAACACGTAATACAAACGCATTGAAATCAAAAGAGCCTAAACCGAGTTGCTCTAATTCTTTCTCAACATAAGCTGAATCCTCTTTGTTGGTTGACTGCTTTAGATCCAGGTAATTTGTGCCTGTGACAACAGCAAGAGGGAGTGGACCCTCTAATTCTGAAAATTCACTAATCAACACAAAGTCCTTATGGCTTACTAGTGTAGGCATCAACACTTGGTTAGCCCACCAACAATCCATCTTTTCTGAAAGACTATCAAAAAAAAGTCAATCACAAAATAAAAAAGTGATTTAGGGGTTGTTTTTGAGTGTGTTACTTTGAATGGTCTATCACTGCTTCTTTCTTTTGTCCCATATTTGCTTTGTAAAAAAAAAAAAGAAAAAGAAAGCAATAAAAAAGAAAAAGAGTTTGCTTGTTTTATAGGCAACTGACATTCAATGATGGGCGAATTCCTATTGGCCAGTGGGGTTTCAACACTCTTTAAGGGAATCGCAACTTTTTTTTTTTTCCCCTGACTTGGTGCATTAAAAAAAAAGAGAGAGAGTGGAAATTCGGCAAAAAAAAAAAAAGAAAAAGGTCCCCCCCCCCTCTTTATTTATTTAGGATACAAAGTAGATATACATTGAATAGGTGAGCCAATTTGAAACACCTCTTATTCAGCCTTATGGCCAGTGAATTCAGAGGTAAATTCGTTCACTTTAGCCTTGAACTTGTTTGTATGAATATCAATATTGCCTTGAGACTCAAGAAGGTAAGGTCGCAAGAAACGATTGTAGAGAGTTTGAGCACCTTTGAATTGAGGCAATGCCAAATAAAGAACAAACAAAGTCTTGAAGAGATAATAAAAGGGGAACCAATAGAGAAGAATATCAGAAAAGTATTCGGCTGTCTGAACAAAACCAATCACAGTCCAATAGGTCAACCATTGTTTATCGTCTTCTTTATCGGGAGTTTCGATGGCCTTGAAAGAGGCATAGGCTATAAAGAGATGATCAATAAAGGGTTCATCAGCTTAAACAGATAAGGAATTTACCAGGATATAACCAAGAAATCGTATTTGTCAACAGTTGACCAGCGAAATTAAAGAAAATCATCAAAAAGACAACACCAGCAGCACCAAGAGCAACATAGCTTTTAGGTACACCTGTCTTTTGTTCAAATTCATTGGCATATCTGTACTTGGATAGCTCTATATCCAAACGAGTAATCACTTCCTTTAATTTATGTTGAGCACCTTGAGCACTATAAGGACTAGCAGTAGACATTTTTAAAAAGAAAAAAGAAAGAGAGAAAACACGTAAAAAAGGAGGGATAAAGAATTATATAGTAAAAAAAAAAAACTCAGTCAAAAAAAGAAAAATTTAATAAATTTCATCAAAAGGTCTGGTATCTGCAAAACAACTTTCAAATACACTGGATACAGCACGTTCAGCTTCTTCTTCACTTTGACAATTGGGATTCTGTCGAACAGAGATAATGGCTCTTCTCTTGACACATGCTTGGTGTTGTTTTGTAAAGGTAAAGAAACCTCTTTGGATCTCTCGTGTCCAACCACAATCACCACTTAAACTAGCTGCTCTAATCTTTTTTTTTATATGAATAAACAGTTGTGTATAACCTTTATATATGCTTACTTCACTACAAGCTTGATGTTTTAGATTGTTCCAATCCACTTTGAATTTATGATGATCGTACATGTGCACCATTTCATGCACCATCGTGTGTTCTTGATGTTTCTTGGACACAAGTCTATTCTGACACAACAAGACACCTTCTACAGGTGAGAAACCTCCTGCCTTGGTAATGTCACAAGGCATACACTTGAAGTCTTCGCGAGTCATTTGTTTGTTGATCTTTTTGAGTTCATCCATCATAAAACGTACAGGTGGACCTAACGAGATGGATCAGATGTTTGCCCCTTTTTTTTTTTGTTATCTTTTGGATTTCTTACTGACTGTTTTTTAAAAGGTTGTTCTTCCAAGATTCACATTGATTGCACTGATAGTCTTCGAGATCTGTTTCAAGACGTTTCTTGTAGTCTTCTTCTTCTGCTGCAGTCATACCAAGCCCTGTGATATACTTGAGTGACTTGGTCCATTTCTCAAACTTCTTCAAGTCTTTCAGAGACACTCGTTCTTCATTATTGTCTGTGCTCATAATAATTTTAAAGAGAAAAACACTACCCTTGATAAAAAAAAAAAAAAAAAAACTACGCTATTTCTTAAAAAAATATTTTTCTGTCAAAAAAATAAAAAAAAAAGGCTTTATTTCTTAATTAAGCATGGCAAACAAATGGAAGATTATTTACATGAAAAATAAAATAAAAAAAAAGAGAGAAAGCAATAGAGTCTAAATAGTAAATAAAGAATAGAAAAGTAGAGGCAGTGTTTACCATCTGCTTCCTCCACCACCACCACCATAGCTACCACCATAACCTCCACGGCCACCACCGTAACCTCCACGACCTCTTCCTCCTCTGAAACCACCTCGACCACCACCACGGCCACCACCACCACCGCGTGATTGAACCATCATTTGAAGGCGGGGATCAACATATTGGCTGGTTTGGTTCAAGATGTCTACCAATTCACGGGCTTGACGGGCATTTTCGGCAGTAAAGAAAGTGAATGAGTGACCTGTGTTGCCACCACGACCAGTACGACCCACACGATGCACATAATCTTCAATGTTTGTAGGGAAATCATAATTGATGACATATTTCACATCCTTCACATCTGTATGTTTATAATGACTTAGTATATAAAATAATAAATAAAATAAAAATAATATAAAAAAATAACAAAAAATGATGATTTCAAATACCAAAAAAAAAGATAGAAATAATAAAGAAAGAGATATTGCCAAAGAAAAGAAAAAAAAAAAAGAAGATTTCTTTAAAAATAACAAAAAAAAACTACTTTTTCTGCTTACTTTCTCTTTTTTTTTCCCTTTCAGCGACCAGCAAAAAAATAAAAAGACTGCTTAAATCTTCTTTAAAGCTATCGAGTGTCATTGAAATGTGCCTTGTTTAAGAGAAAACGTTGCCATTTCCTATTTCTTTGACTCTCTCTCTCTCTCTTTTGTTTATGCTATCTTCTATCTTTCTTTTTCTTTTACCTGTTTCCATTGACTCTTTTCTTTAAAGAAGAATATCCCTCCTTTTTTGAAAAGAGAGCTTACAAAACAAATCATCATCAAGTGTTGACAAGTCAAGAAAAAAATAAAAAAAAGAAAAAGCTTTTTTTTTCTTTTCTTTTTTTTTTTTTGCTTGATTCCTGTCTTTGAAAATACAACATTTGAACAAAAAAATAAAATAATAAATACGTACCAATACCACGAGAGGCAACATCTGTAGCTACCATGATGGGGTGTCCACCACTACGGAATTGATTCAATACCCAATCACGTTCATTTTGTTGCTTGTCACCATGAATAGCAAGAGCAGGGAATCCATCTTGTCTCAAGAAACGAGTAATATCATCAGCAGTACGCTTAGTACTGGTAAAGATGATGGTCTTGCGTTCATTTTCGGGGCTTTCCATAATACGTTCTAATTGGCTAATGAGCTTACCACGCTTCTCTTGTTCAGTACAGATCTCGACTGTCTGGGATACATTGTTGGAAGCACTCAAGGACAAGGAACCGACAGTCACTTGAATAAAGTCCTTGAGATAAGATTGAGCTAAACGTTCAACTGTCTTGGGCCAGGTAGCAGACCACATCAGAGTCTGTCTGTCAGGACGGATTTGGTTGATGATCTTTCTGATTTGAGGTTCGAAACCCATATCGAGCATACGATCAGCTTCATCAAGCACCAAATAAGTAACACGCTTCAAGTTAGTCTTGCCACCGTCCAACATATCAATCAAACGACCAGGAGTAGCAATACAGATCTCTACACCTCTAGCCAAATCACGAATTTGAGGACCACGAGGAGTACCACCATAGAGACAGGTATTCTTGATACGAGAAGTCGAACCAAACTTGACACACTCTTCACGAATCTGAACAGCCAATTCACGAGTAGGAGCCAAGACCAAGACGATAGGACCATCACCAGGTTGCAACAAGGGTTGAGCATTGATATGAAGAATGGCAGGCAAGATATAAGCCAAGGTCTTACCAGAACCAGTTTCAGCAACACCTACAACATCATGACCACTCAAAGCCATGGGCCAGCCTTGACATTGAATAGGGGTAGGCTTAGCAAACCCAAGCTTGTTTAATTCTTCCATCACGTAAGAAGGAAAGTTGGCTTCTTCAAATGTCTTGAGGGGTTTAGGAACAGCATGGCCAGTGACAATCATACCAGCAGCAGCACGGATGGCCTCTACTTCTTCAGGAGTACGACGAGCTACGTCAGGGTGCTCGGTATAAAAGTTCTTTTCGAATTTAGGCAAGGTGGATAAATCCCAGTGAATCTCCTTATTATCGTTACCGGATTGACCAAAAGAAGAATTGGACTTGTTGTATCCACCACCATAAGAGGAAGAAGAATAGTTGTTACCACCACCGTAACCACCGCTGCCACCATAGTTGTGATTGCTGCTACCGTAGTTACTACTGCCACCATGACCACTACTACCGTGACCACCATAACTACTGTGACCATAGCCTCTACTGGAACTGTCGTGGTGAGAGCGGTAAGAGGAATAACCACGATCATCACGAGCATGGTTATCATAACTTGAAGATCTAATGAATAAGGAGTCAATTTAATTTTTTCAAGTGCATAGAACAAGATGAATAACTTACGGTCTACTAGATCTTCTGGGAGAAATATCTCTGTTGTCACGATAACTTCCGCGATTACCAGAGTAACCGCCAGAAGAAGAAGAGTGATGGTAAGAAGAAGAATATGAGGACATCTTTAAAGAATGAATCACACAACAAAGATAAAAAAAAAAAAGGACAATTTAAGAAAAAGAAAAAAAAAAACGTTTATTGACCGGAGTTGTCGAGATTTGCAAGTCACATACCTTTGTCCAATGAAATTGAAGATATTTTTCTCTGTTAGGGAGATCATGATAGCTGAACTTGAAGACCCCCTCTAAATAGCACCTTTCTATAAGAGAGTTTTAATGGAAAAGAGGGTGGCTTTAAGAACAAGTCTAACTATACACAAAAGGATGCCTCATCTCTTTATTGTTTTTATACATCTTGTTGTTGCATTGAAATGAAGATCATTTTGAACCCAATATGTATGCTCATGTTATGGCAGATAAGAAGAAAAAGTCAAGGCATGAAGGATTGAGTATGACAGCCAAGTCTGAGAGTGAGCAATAGTGAGAATACATCGTTAGTTGAGGAAACTAAAAAGCTTCCAGATTTTGTTAGGGTGATATTCAGCAAAATCTTTCTTCACCAAAAAAGCCTCATAAAATCATTTCAAGTCCAATGCTTACCATTTGAATAACAATTTGACTGAAGGCCTAAATGGAGTATCATTACAACCCTCTTTCTCTTGAATTATAATTTTTGCACTTTGTCCAAAAAGTGTTCATGTTCTTATAATGCTATTATGTACTCTCAAATCCACTGACTTACTGTAAAGCACTGAGTCCCCTTTTTATGATGATAGAATCCATTTAATCTAAAGGTTGCTTTACCAAGAACAAGATCCTTGACTATTCTTTAATCATGATGCTTTCTTCATGTTGAAAACGAAATGTTTATACCACAGCCAATTTTACTCTGAATATATTCTGTTCAACACTTTCTGCATGACTCACCCTTTCTTTAAGAACAAAAATTTACGCAACATTAAAAGAAAAGAGATGCAACTCAATTGCATGCTACCTTTCAACAGCCACAATTAACAAAACAAGACTATCGTGCATCTCTCGAATATTCGTCTAGTTTCAAAACATTGTGGATTGCTATTGTTATCATTTCCAATAGTTTTCTTTCAATACACTTGCTAAAGTAGTCGTTTGATACAAGAACACATAATACACTGCAGTCCCTTTGAACTTCTAATCACTTCAAGCACTAAAGTGTTGTTCCATTCAAGAGCATACAAGACTAGCATGTCTCAAGAATAGGAGCACTTTCAAATAAAGCGGTCATTGTACGCAATTCATTTCATTAAATGACATTTCTTTGAAACTTTACTAATTTTCAAATGTTGAGTCGATTCATTGGGGGGGAAAAGAGTAGAGATGCTCTTGAACCCAAATGGTTATCGATCTCTGTTCTGACAGAAGCCACTAGCTGAGGCCCAAATATATAATGAAACAACATCTAGTCTGACAGTCTTCTTCAGATACGATCAGGTCATAGAATTTGAAAAAGGCCATGTTTGTAAAGATGGCTGTTACTAAATACATCTCAAAACTTGTTGTCTAGAGGTTCATTGAGTGGAGAGTTTAGTACTTTGGCGATTAACACTACAATGGATGCATATTTAATTTACTGGTCCTAGATCAAACAGTGGAAGACAACCTGTCTCTGAATGGAATTGCAGCAGGGAATGTGCCTTCCTCTATCTGTCTGACTTGTTTCCTATCTAGTACGAACATATAAAGAAGGGTATAAAAAAAAAGCAAATGAAGCACAACAATAGTTGCATGAGCATCATAGAAACAAAGATATTGAGAGCGAATATTCTCTTTGACACATGGAGCAAATATAGGGAATCGTCAGCAAGTTAGTTACTCATTGTCATTTATTTGTTTTGGAAAAGCAGAGTGAGAGAGAGCCTTCAATACTTGTAGGATATTAAATTATCCATGAGTGATAGATACTATTGTATACATCATTCCAATAACACTCTATGATAATGAGGCAATCTTTCTGAGAGGCTGTGGACTTTGTAAGTATTTTATGTTAACATAAGATTTCAGGGCCGAGAATGCGTCTTTTTTTTTTTTCTTTTAGCTTTACAAGGTAAATAAAGAGAGAGAAAGAAAAAAAAAAGCTATACGCAAAGCCTCAATCAACTTAAGCTATGGTGTTACTGTTTGATTATTTTAGGTTGCATACATAGCATTGTGACAACAACTATCTTTAGCATAAAGTAGCTGCTTTGACCTCAATCATATAAAGTTGCTTTCTCTAGAAGACTCCATGAATCGGGTCCTCAAGATGTCTTGAATCATAGATGAAACTATCTAATTGACCTTTTAATTAGTACCGTCATTTGTTTTGGTAGGATTGATCAAGGGTGTGTGTGTGTGTGTGTGTGCGTAAAGTGAAGCTGTTAAATGTTAGAAGATATATTTAGTTTGCATAGGATGCGCATCATTATAAACTAAAAAAAAACTTTATCAAAATTTAGACACAATTTGCTTTTCACTAAGCAATTCTGGTCATTAGCGTATGTCTCTCTTATTTATTCTTTTCACTAAAAGAGAAACGATAAAGTCAAAGAATACGATATGCTTTTATCGTCCATGCCGAGAACAGACATAAAGCAAATGACAAGTTTTCTTGAAACATGTTTTCTCTTTCAGGAACACAAATGGATAGATATATACATTGATGCGAAATCATGCTCGGCCAAACCCAACGAAATAGAAATTTAAAATTTTACCACAGAGAATCATAGTGCATTCTAAAGCTAAATACGCATAACTGTGTTACATATCAGCATTTGCCTTTGATTATTTGTTTTCCATTGTTAAGTGTCCTACCTCCTGCCGAATCAGATGTCAGAGTTACATTGAGGTAGGACAGAAACAAAACATTTGGCTTCTACCGAGAAAAGGAAAGATATAGCATAGTTATGTTGTCATTCATGATAAAACTCACTCTTGTTTAGTGTGCTCTTTCTACAAGAATAAACTTTAATCTTTCGGAAACGGTTTCCGATACTTTTGTTCATCTCTTGTTTTTTTTAGTGCCAAAAAAAACAGGTCAATTTGATACAAAAAAGGACTACTGCAATCTTTCTTCCCGCCTAAATGATGATTTTAAGGCGTTGTGTATAAGGTTTTTTTTTTTTTTTTTTTTTTTGGTAATCATAAGCGAATTATGCACAAAGCCGGAACTTTGACTTTGTGAAGAGGGGGGGTTTCTTTGTCAACCAAAATTAGAGTTTTTTTTAAAAGACAGTCAACTCATTCTGTTTAAGGTAAACCATTGATTTTCATGTGTACGTTCTAGGACTTTTTTTTTTTTTTATTTCGGTGATACTTTTAGAAGTTTATTTATAAAATTTATGCTATGAATTAAGCCCTGAGACATAATTACTTACAAGCAAATGATTATTTTTCGGAGGATGGCGTACAGATAGTTCTAGATCGTATACGACTTTCAAACATTTGTGTATTTCGCAAAACACTTGTTCAGCTTATACTTGTAAAATAAAAAAGGGATTCCAATAGTATGTACGTTAAAATAACGTGCAGAATTTCAATTATCTTGTATTTCTTTTTTTTTCTGTTATCTTGTGTGAATGCATGGAAAAAAAGAAAACAGATTATGAGAAAAAAAAAAGTATTGGCTCATGCCTGTTGGCTAATAAGTCGCATCTCTATTTGTTTTTTCAGAGCCATCTTTATCTTCTATGACTTTGTTTTAAATTTCTAAACGATGTACTCCCCCCTCCCTCTTATCTCGGAACCTGACAAAAATGTTTATTTATCACTTGTATAAAACACTATTTCAATAAAAAAGTATCAAAGGTTGTGTTTGAATATCCATGGTTATAAAATGTCTATTATCGGTCCTTGTTTTTATTAGGAAAGTACTGTAGCATCTCAGTGTCAAAAATAAACAAGTTTCGAGATTGCTCAAAAAAGGTAATTTGTGATACGATTGTGGCACCGGTTGACTTCTTTTCTACTGTAATATTTGTTTATTTCGCCCTTTATTGCATAAAGAGAAACACGCCAAAGATACAGGCTAAAAAGTACGCCTTGAGAAAATCTAATTACGTTTCTTTTTTCTCTTCAACTTGTTCGTTTTTCTTTTTTTTTTTTTACTTGCTCAACTCGACCTCATCTGTACTTTATTGTAAACTATTTCTTTTATTTTTTTTTATTAGTTTAAACTTGTAAAAGCATCTGCAAACAAAAAAAAATTGTCTATAGCATTCATTTGATTTGAAAACAACAGGAAAAAAAAAGAAAATGACATCGTTTCCTAAGGGTTGGCTTTTTATTAAGAATCTTAACAGCGGTTATGTATTGACTGCAGAAAAGTCTACTGCTGGTGAACCAGTCTTGATGACTACTATTAAAAGCAGAGATGCTGATTCACAACTTTGGCAGCATGGAGAAGATGGTCGTCTTCATAACAAAAAGACTGGATTGGTTCTCGATGTTTCCAAAGGTAAACAAATGAGAGACAATAAATGTGATTACAATCATATTAAAATAAGAGAATATCTTTAGGCTCTGCTAAAGTTGGAGCTGAAATTGTTCAACAGCATGATTCTGACAGTTCCACTTGCCAAACTTTCGGGCTCTCTGTTGATGGCCATATTTACCTCACAAAGGATCCCAGCTTAGTTCTTGGTATCAAAGAGTCTTTCTTCACTCGTCGAGATGGCCAACACGTTCATCTTCAGAAGCTGGATAAGAATGTGAAGGAAAGAAAGGAGCAGCGTTGGGAGTTTATGCCTGCTACTCAAAAACGTACATCTATACTTAGTGGATCTATGCATAGCTTAAAGCGTACTATCAGTGGTGCCTCACTTGGCAGTTTCAGTAGTGCCTCTCTTCATCACCACCAAGGTAAAAAAAAATTAGATATAAGCATGCTCAAGTTTCCTAATTTCAATTGATATGACAGATGATGAGGATACCTGTCTTGATGAGTCAAACCAAATGACTTCTTTCCCTGATCATGAGTTCTTTATCAAGTCTGAGTCTACTGGATACTTTATTGGCGTTGAGTTCGCCTCTTCCAATAGCTCTGGCGCCCGCATCTTTCTCTCACCATTGCGTAAAAATGACTACGAAACTCAACTTTGGCATTATGATGTGATTACTGGTCGTCTCATCAACAAGGCTTCTGGATTTGCCTTGACTGCTGAAGAAGTATTGGACGAAGCTAGTATTCGCCAATCCTCAAGCATCACTGAGAAGGATTTGTCTCTCCAATCATGGATTTTTGCCAACTCTGGTGAAATCAAATTAAAGAGTGATCATCATTATGTTCTCGGATTCAAAAAAGACAACTGGTTTGGCTTGAACCGTGACAGTGCAGCTCTTATGTTGCAAAAGCAAACTGATCATAAGACTCACTCTTACCAGCGTTTTGTCATTGTAGCCCCTATTTTCAAAAAGAAAACAACAGAGATCACAACTGTTACTGAACAAATTGGTGTCTTCCCTGAGGGACATTTCTTCATCAAGAATCAGAAACATGACCTTGTTATCACTGTGCTTGAAACTGAAAAGTTGGCTGCTCAGATAGTGGCTACCAAGTTGGATCCCAAGAACTTCAACCGTCAGCTCTGGTCGCACAAGGATGGATTCCTCATCAACAAAGAGTCTAATTTGGTCTTGGATGTTCGTGGAGGTAAAGTTGTTTGTGTCTAGACATACTTATGGGTTTGATGACTGACATTTATTTCTTGCAGGATGCATCGTTGATGGCACTGAGCTCTGTCAATACAAGCAAAAGAAAGAAGGCTTTGAGAACCAGCAATGGGGACTTTCACCTGAAGGTTATATCCACTCAAAGATACACAAGGATGTTGTGCTTGCAATCTCTAGTGTCAACATTAAAGATCGTCTTACTGTTCGCCTAGCTGACAAAAAGACTCCAGATCATTCAGAACAACGTTGGAACTTTGTTCTTCCTGTCTTCAAGCAAGTTTCAAGTAAGTTTCTGTACCGAAAAAAAAAAGAGTTGCAATATGCATAAGAAATTAACTTTTAATTAAACTAGCTTCTGTTCCTGAAACAACTGTGCAAAAGAAAGTGCATTATCACAATTATGCTCAATACCCCAGTGGATGGTTCTTTATTCGCTCTTTCGCTTATGCTTCTCCTGAAGCACCACTTGTCCTTACTGCTGACAGTGTGACTGAGCAAATTCACTTGCAACAGATCAGCAAAGAGAACTGGCGCAATCAGCTTTGGATGTACTGGAACGGAGTTTTGATCAATTTTGCCACACAATTAGCAATTGATGTAGAAAGTGAGTGCTACAGAAAAAAAAATGTAGTGAAACGTATCACATCATCTAAACTGACGATTCCTTTTTTAATTTTAGATGACAACCTAGTTGCCGGGTCATCTATCCGTCAAGAATTGCGTAAAGCTGGCGACATTGGTCAAAGATGGCGCTTGACTGTTGAGGGATACCTTATCCATGGATCTAACCCCTCACTTACTCTTGTGCCTCGAAAGGTCTCTGATAGTGACTCGTATGACCTTGTACTTGAAGAATACCTCTCTGTTCAACAAGAATACCGCTGGAGTTTGTTGGCTCCTGAAATTAAGGTAGAAAACAACACTCAAGTTCTTGTTCGTTGGACTGTTAGTGCCTTGTCTGAATGGAAGCAATTCAGTGAAAAGGTCATTCAAAAGGTAGTTCACCGTGTTGCTAACTGGCCTGAGGATACTTTCTTCCTTACTGCTCAAGGAAACCTAGCTTTGGTTCCTGAAAAGCCTGAAGCATTTGCCTTTTTGACTTTAAAGAAGCTTGAACTTGGTGAGAGTAGTGAGCATTTCAAATGGACTTTCCGTGATGGTTGTCTTACTCATGTAACAACTGGACTTGTTTTACATGCTGCTGGTAAAGTATAATATCCTTCATATCAAACGTAATATAGGCTCATTTCTTTTTTTTTTTTTTTACAAAATCAGATGACCTTGTCGGTGGAAGTCTATTACAGATCCGTAACGCACTTACTACTGAATCAAATGCAATTGACCAACGTCAAAGCTGGGCTGTTATGACAGATGGATCAATTGTATCTCAATCCAAGAAGAACTTGGGTTTGACATTGATTCAACATGAAAGCGGATATCAAGTACAGCTTGCCTATAGTGGAAGTTCATATGAGCATTATGCCTGGGGCTTTGCTCGTGGTCATTACGAAACTCGTTATAGTGATATCTATAAGAAGGAAATTCGCTACATGTCAAGAACTGAACGTGTCTTGTTGACTTTGTGTACACATAAATGTAAGGACTTGAAAAAAAACATATTAGCTTTGTATTGAGTTTCTCATTGTTTCTTTTCATTAGTTTCTTCTATGCATAACACTAAGAAGGTCACTCATTCATATGGTGTCTTCCCTGACAGCTGGTTCTATATTTGCTCAAAGGCTGATAAGTCTCTTGTCCTTACTGCTCCTAGCAAAAAAGAAGGTGCTAAGCTCGTCCTTCAAAAACTGGATTACAAGATTTTCCGTCGTCAACTCTGGCATGTCGAAGATGATGGTTGTTTGATCAACCTTGAATCAGACTATGTCATTGATGTAGCTGGAGGTGCTATTGAGAGTGGTAGTGACATCATTCAATGGCATCAAAAATTCTTGAAGAGACATCGCAAAAACCAATTATGGTCTTTGTCTGTTGATGGCCATATTCATCCTAAGGATCGTCCCAACTATGTCCTTGGCCCTAAAGACAAGAACGTCTCTGAAGGTTCAGAAATCCAACTGTATACTCGTGGATCCTTGGATCTCTCTTACCAACAATGGGCCTTTGCTGTCCCACGATTTGGTAAGATTGTCGATGGCGTTAAGGGCGTTTCCACTTCTCCTGGAGCTTTGATACGCAACACCAGTGGCCTGTTTGTTGAAGAGGTCGATGATACTTCAGTCAATGTTTCCACTATGGAACGCTACGAAAGAGCTGAAAAGTACACTGTTGTTCGTCGCTGGGGTACCTTCCCTGAAGGTGGATTCTTTATCCGTGCAAACTGTGGCGATGAGCATCTTGCTTTGACTGTTGAACAGAAGGCTCGCGTTGGCGAAAATGGTTCTACCGAGCATGAAGTATTGCTCAGACCTATCAATTTCAAGAGATACAAATGGCAATTCTGGACTTACGAAAATGGTTATCTGATCAATGCACAAACTGGTCTTGCTTTGGATGCCACTATTGTCAAAGGTGTCCTGCTTGAAGATGGCCTCCGTAATCCTTTGTTTGTTCGCGAGAAGTCTATGTCTGACCATCAATTTTGGTCACTCACAGCTAATGGTGAAATTCACTTGCGCTCTGACGAACGTCTTGTCATTGGCGTATCTAATTCAAGCCGAATTCAAGTTTCTGGTGCACAAGTTGGTCTTCGTCAACTGAGTGTTCGCAAGTTCATCAACGAAAAGGGTCAAAGAGAAACAACTCTCAAGTCCGAACAATGGCTTCGATGGGTATTCTCAAAGCCCGTTTATAGAACCACTACAATCACAACCACTACCTCAACAGAAACTACTTCTAATGATTCTGATGAAATTCAAGGTCTTGACGATCAGAAATTGAATGTCAAAGAAGCAGAAGAATCGAGTGAAGATGTTATTAGTGATGATAGTGATGACAGCGACAGCGAAGACGAGGATGATGATTCTGCTAGTCTTTCAGAGCTCAGCGTAGCAGAGAAAACTGGTATTGTCGCTGCTGGTGCAAGCATTTTGGACAATGCTGTTGATGCCGCCAACAAGGTGACTGAAACTTTGGCTTCAGCTCCTCAAGCTATCTCCAATGTGCTCACAAAGAACAAAGACGAATCTAAATCAAACAAGACAACTCAAGTTGGCAAGACGAAGAAGACTTTCTATAACTCATTAAAGTTTGATAGAAAAGAGTCTTTCCGTATTGAATGCGATTATGTGCCTACTGGTTTTGAAAGAATTGTACGCTACAAAACTCATACCTTACAGAACTTCCCAATGTCTGGCTATTTCTTCATCAAGAGTTATCTTCATGGAATGGTTCTCGATGTTGTTGATGGTGATACCAGAGATGGTGCTTATGTAGTCCTTGCTCCAATGAAGTCGACTAACTTCGCAAGCCAACTTTGGTCCTACAGAGAAGGCCGAGTAGTGAATCTTAAGGGTCACAACTTAGTACTTGATGCTACAATGACTGACACAATTGTTGCCGGAGAAAGACTTGTGATTTCTACAAGAATAACTGGTGATAATGTTGCTGATCAACAATGGGAACTTGGAACAGATGGACTTATTTCTTTGAAGTCAAAGCCAGATTTAGTCTTGGGCGTCAAGGAAGTCAAGCGTGTGAGTGACCAAAACACAACAATCAATGTCTACCTTCAGGAAGAAAAAGCTCATCTTACTGGTAACATTGCTCGCCCTGAACAGCGCTGGGAAATCAAGATACCTGCTTTGATTCCTGCTGAGCAGACAAGCAGCAGTGCTTCAACTGATAAGTTCACAATTATTGAAGCTGGTAAAATCAGTGCTATCTCCTCTTGTATTTCTGCTATTGCTGCTTTTGGTTGTTTGAAGCAAACGTTCCAACATAAGATCACATCCGACAATCAATGGCCTAGCTCTCAAAATTGGTTCCTCATTAGTGCTGATGGAGGAAACGCCTTCTTGTCATCTGGCAATACCGATTCTGCTGAAGTTGGCTTCGTCAAGCTTAGCGAACAAGAAGATCATAAACAATACATGTGGACATACATCAACGGATATCTTATCAACTATAAGTACATGTTGCGTCTCATCTATGATAAGAACTGTAAGTATCAATTTTCAAGCAAACGTTAAATTCAGTCACATTAATTCCTTTTTTGTAGCCCACAAGTTGATGCTTTCGGGTAACAATGAAACTTTAAATCAAACTTTCTATGTCTCTAGTAGAGGAGTTTTGCATGTAAAGATTCATTCTGAAGTTATCTACTTCAGCGTTGCTTACTCTAGCCATAATGAGCGCCGATATCAGCTAATCACTACTGATCATGAGACTACTGAAAGCAAGCCTGCCCTTCAATTGCATATTCCTGTCTTTTCTAATCATGAAATTGAAAAGGAGTCAAAGGTTGCACTTTCTACTGTTATCTCTTGGATGATTACTTCTCAAAAGTCATCTACCACTACCACTACCACTACGGTGCAGAAGTATGGCTTGTTCCCTCACGCCACATGGTTCTTTGTTAAGGTTAACTCTCAAAGTACTGACAGTCTCGTACTTGCTGTCAAAGACTCTTCTACAAGTGATGGTGCATTCTTGACTCTTAAGAAGCTTAGCTTCAAGGACTATAGAAGCCAGCTTTGGACCTATCGCTCTGGAGTTTTGATTAACTATGGCAGCAAGCTTGTTATTGATGTAGAAGGACAGGTCGATGAATCAGCTAAATTGATTCAAACTGCTGAAGCAGGCGTAAGCTCGCAAAAATGGTCTCTTACCGCTGACGGTAGAATATATCTCGACAGTTATGCTCAATATACTTTGGGCTTCACTAGTACCGAAGCTGAAGGATTGACTGAAGACACACTTATTCAACTTGTTTCAGAAGGATCTTCTGATAAGCATTCAATCACATGGAAGTTCTCTGTTCCAATCTTTGGCAAAGCTACCATCACTGGTAGTGAGACTACTGTAACTAGTAGCACCACTGTGTCCACCGTATCATCTGTAGAGCGCTTGTCTGCAAGCATTGAGGCTAATGCTCTTATTGAGAGTATTGAAGAAGCTGATATTGAAGTCGAAGACATCTCAGTGAAGAAGAACAATGCATTGAACAACAATGTGTCATCTGCTGTGGTTGCTGATAAAGAGAAGCACCATTCTTTTCAAGAGATACTCACCAATGTTGGTATTGCCACTGCCACTACAGCAGCAGCTGTTGGTATCGTTGAGGGTGCCTCTAAAATCGCTGACAAAGTCTCTAAGCATCATCAAGAAAAAGCTGAAGAAAAGAAACAGACATCTAGCTCTGTTGCTGGTATTCAAGTGGAAAACAAACAAGACAATGTGTCATCTGTTTCTTCCGATAAAAAGGCAACCGAAAAGATCACTGTCCAACGTTCAAAGCAAACCTCTGTTCAGATTATTGAGGAATCTCGCATGATCACACGGGCATGGAAGATTACATTCAGTCAGCGTATTCGCCGTTGCAAGACAAGAGAAGAACTCGTTCAAACAGTTGAAGAATGTCGTGAAGATCTCTTTAGACGTTTGGATGAGCACTTGCGTGTACATGCATCTTTAGAGCATTTGGTAGTGGGATCTGTTCCTGAATGGCATGTATCTGTTCATCAAATCAAGGAACTTTATCGTGCTCGCGTTTTCGAAAAGTTTTTGGGACGCTTACAATCTGGTGAAGCAACCGATTTGAATGGTCTTGATTTTGATTCTACTATCACCACAGCTTCCCAAGAGGCCGAAAGCCACTATCAACTTGTCATTGAAAACGTAACAAAGAAGACAAGCTCCGAGCAGACTCAATCATCTAGCTCTACTGATGTTGTTTCTTCTACAGAAAACATCCTAGTGACAGTCGATAGTATCAAAGTCACAGTTCGTTACTGGTTGATCAATCTGTATGAAACAGTGCACAAGGCCAAGAACAGTGGATCCTCTGACGAAGAGATTAACTCCATAATTGAAAACTCTCGCAAAGAGTTATCTCAAGAGCTTACTCAAATCAAGAGCGATGTCTCAAATCAATTCAAGCAATCTTCTACTACTCTCTCTTCTAAGCAGACATCTGTTATTAAGACAGTTGAGGCTGCCATTGATCAGACTGAAGGAGTTATGAGTACCCATATTGGCACAGTCTGTTCTCAAAAGCAATATCTTGTGGATGAAGAGCATTGGTTGGATGTTACTCGCATCATTGAAGAAAAACTTTCTACTGAGCTCCAAGTCTATCAAGCCGCTGTTACTCAAGATATTGTTGATGTCCAAAAAACAATGGTTAAGAAAGAAGACAAGGCCGAGTTATCAGTAGTCTTGGATGAAAAGATGATCGGTGTTGCACAGCAGACAGTATCCAATAAGCTACTTGAAACACAAACCAAGATTTCAAGCTGGTTCATTCAAACTACACAACAGATTGAACTTTTGATCCAAGAAGGTAGCGAATCTTCTGAGGAATCTGTCAAGCAAGATGCAATGACAATTATTGATGCTGCCCAAGTCGAAGTCAATACTCGCATTGAAGAAGCTAAACTGGTCCTTCGTGCATACTATGCTCATTTGACTTACCTTAGCTGGGCTGAACGTCGTCGTCTTGAATATTCTCTGGACAACATCAAAGCTTCTATAACTGCTAACATCTATCAGTTCAAGAAGTCGGTTGCTCACAGTGAAGTCTCGAAGCATCAAATTGTTCGTTACTTGAGCTATTCATTTGGTGCTAATGCATCTCGCATTGTTCTGTCTGAACTTCAAAGCATTGTAACCAAGGTTGTCAACGTCAAGAAGACAACTAGTGTTGTAAACAAGACACAAGAAATTGAAGGTGAAAACAACAAGCTGACAATTGTTGGTGACAACAGTAGTACTAAGATTACTGAAGTCAAGAAGACAACTGAAACTACCGAAACCACCCAACCTGCTCATAGTTCAGTTGACAACAAGACTCAAGTCACTAAGACAGAAGATGTTAAGCAAGTTGAAAAGTCAAAGACTGACCAAGGAACTAAGATTGTTGATACTATTGAGACTGAAGTTGAACAGACTAAGGTCAGCAAAGTCAATAACAAACCCTCTGCTAGTTCAACAGTCCTTGAAGATAAAAAGGAGGCCACCAGTAGCAAGACTAATGCTGCTTCAAGTGCTGCCCTTGGTGCTGCTGCCGCTGCTCTCGCCAACATCACTATCTTCCACCATCATGATGCTGAAAAGAACAAGCAGCAAGAGTCTTTGAATACAACCAAACACACTGACAAGGTTGATGATTCTACTGTTGAAAAGGATTCTTTGACTAAGACAACTGTTGAAAAGAAGTCAGACACTTTGGTTGTAGTGTACGATGAGGTTCATGTCGTGATTAGAGACTGGCTTGTTGACTTGAACAAGAAGGTGTATGAATGTGCCCAAAAGAAGGGAGACAATGTACATCAAGAAATTGATAGCATCATCTATGAATCACAACAGAAACTTGCTATGCAAATCGAAAAATCCAAGCGTAATACTACCTCTATCATTGGTACCTCTCAAACTAGCTTCCATTCTACTCTTTCTTGGGTTCGAAGCACTGTTTGGAAGCAAGTTTATGAGATCAAGCAAATTGGTTATGAAATTGCTACTGCAACAGAAGTAGATCATACTCATTTTGAACAAAAGCTTGAATCTGTAAAAGAAACTACTTTGCAAAAGGTTGATAGTGCGCTTGAAAAGGCCAAGACTTCTGCCTCCGTTATCCACAAAGTTGGTCATGAATCATCTGCTACTATTGCTGCTGGCAAGAAATTCGAAGGCGCTGACTATTCTAAGACCAGCTATGGCGAATCTGTCGAGAAGACTAAGGTTGTTGTTGGCATTCTCATTGAAGACACACGCTTGACCATTCAAGACATGTTCAGAAAGCTTAGCAAAACTGTCATTGAGCGTCGCAAGCAAGGTGGTAGTAACGTTGAGGCTGATATCAGTGTCATTTTCAAGAAGCATCAAGAAGAAATCAACGCTTATATTCTTAAATCAAAGACAGAAATTGAAAAGAGAATCAATAGCGCTGACCATACTTCATCTGAATGTTCAAAGGTTGATGCTGAATTACAGGTTGAAACAATCAAGAAAGTTCAATATACCTTGGAGCAAGTCCAAGCTAGTGTAACAATCCAAGTTTCCAAGATCGAGAAAATTGCCACTTCTACTGTCACAAGTGAAACTGAATATGACGAACAGTTGTATTCTATCACTCATGAGACTTGCGAAAAGATTGACTCTACTTTGGCTGTTTCTGAAACAATTATTGGTCATCATATCGAAGTCACTGCTGAATCTGCTACAACACATCAAAACACCATTGCCGAGGAGTCTTCTTCATCCAAGATGTCTTTGGGCGTTCAATATGGTCTTGTTGTTGTCTCAGAGACTACAAAGAATGTCTCAAGCCATATATCTGCTCTAGTTGAACGTGTTCATCAACTCGTGATTGTAGGCTCTGAGTCTCTTGAACAAGATGTTCATGGATTGATTGTTGTTTCTGAAAAAGAGCTTGATCTTATCCTTGAAGAAGCCAAGAGTAAGATAACATATGAACTCTCTATGGTATCAGCTCATGAGAAGGTTGAAGAAAAGCACTTCCTTGAATCACTGGAAGCTATCCGTCGTTCAACTCGCCTTCGAATTGCTCAAGTTAACAGAATTGCTACATCTGGTAAAGAAGAAGTAAAGACTACATCAGAGAAGCTTTTACAAATTGCTGAGGAATCTCGTCATGAAATCAAGTCGCACCTTGAATCTGTCAGTCATGCAGTTACTACAAAGGCTGAAAAGGTTGTTGAATCTGTTCATGGCGTTGTCACTCCTGCTGTGCCTCAGACTCAAGAGAACACCGGAAAGACACAAAAGCAAAAGCTTGAAGAAGACCATCACTCCAAGACTGAGCTTGCCAAGAAAATGCTTAAGGGCACTGCTGGCGTTGCTGTTGGTACTGCCATTGCAGTTGAAATAGGCAAGAAGCTTTCAGAACACAAAAAGAAGGAAGAGCAGTTAAAGAAGCAACAAGAACAAGCTGCTGCTGTGATTGCTGATGTTAAGGTGCAATTCAACAAATGGCTTTCAACTCTTACTGAGACAGTTGTTTCTCAAACCAAGCAATCTACTATCTCAACTGAGGAAATCACTGTAACAGTAGAAAAGTCCAAGACTGAATTCCTTGAAATAATCAAGACTGCTAAATCAAACCAAGTGATTGTTGATAAGTATCAACATGATGTTCTTTCTTGGATTGAAGAAACTGCTAGTGCTCAAGCTACACGTATCCAAGAAATTGCTGTCGCTTCATCAACCTCTGCCGCAGTTGATGTCAAGTCTCGACTTGAAGTCATTAAGCTTTCTACAACCCAAGAAGTTGAAGTAGCCTTGGAGAAATGCAAGCAGACTAAATCTTCCGTCTCTACATTTGTTGGTGCCTCTATCGACAAACTCAAGCAAAAGGAAGCAGCTCTTTTGGACATTCAAAGCGAGCTTACTATGGTTACTGAAAGTGTGCAATCAACTCTGACCATTTACTTCCAAAAGTTCACTAAGTCTGTAATCCTGCGTCTTGAACAAGGTGGTGACAACGTTGAGAAGGACATTGCATTGTTGATCAGCAATTCTCGTAAAGAAGTCGCTGCTTTGACAGAGGATATCAAAAACTCTGCTGCCAAGCGATTGTCAGCTCTGGAAACAAAATCTACTGTATCCGTTGTATCTACTGCTGCCCTGTCAGGTGTAGCTACAGCCGAAGTAATTAAGATGATTAAATTCAGTGAAGACTTGATTATGCAAAGAATCAACCGCGTTCATTCAAGTGTTTGGTACATCGAAAAAGATCAAGATATCACTAAAATCACTGAGACCATCAGCACAATTACAAAAGAGACAGTCACTGAAATTACTCAAAAGTTTGAAAGCTCAAAGCACGAGTTTGTCTGCTCTGTTAATGACCATCACTCATGCGGACATATTGCAGCTGACATTACAGAAAATGTTGAACAGTCATCATCTACCTTGAACGCTTCTTTGTCGATCCATGAAGTCAAGATCACTATCCGTGAGTGGTTGAAGAGATTGACTGAAAAGGTTTCTACTTGCTCCCAAAGTGGCAAATCCTCTGATGAAATTGAACTGATCGTCAAGAAGGAGACTGATTTGATTTACTCATACTTGGATCAATCGACTATCAAGATCAAGGAAACTCTCCAGACGGAAGAAAGCATCAAGTCCCTTGATATTGTTATGGAACAAGTGAAGACCACAACCACCAAGGCTTCGACTGAAATCAAGATGATTGGTATTGACGCATCCACATCCACATCTCACAACTATGGCGGCTTTGACAAGATGGCTTCTGTTGTTATCGAACATGAACAAACAATCAGCCAAACCCTTGTTACTTACGAAAGTAAGATATCTTCAAAGACCAAAAAGCAAAGCAAGCAGCAGGTAACCAGTGGTTCTCAAGCAAACCAGCAACAGAAGGTTGGAAAAGACATCTATAAGGTTATTGCAACTGAATACACTCTATCAATCATCCACAAATGGTTCGAAGAATTAATGGTAGATGTATCTGAACTTGCAAAGCATGAGCACGACTTTGCTGTGGTTAGTAAGGATGTCGAAAGCACTGTGTTTGAAGCAAAGGAGTACATCAATGCCGAGTTGAGCTCTATTGTTAAGAAGATACAAGTTTCCAAGGCCGATTCTTCCGCCAAGCAAGAGCTTATTAACATCATTGAATGGACTCGAGGTATGCTTGTCCAAAGTGCTAGCCAAGTTCAGTCAATTGGCATCAATTCTGCCGTTGCCTTTAGTTCTACAGGTGGTATTGAACAGATGAAGCCTCTTGTCGCCGCTACAGAAAACCAGATCAACGTGGCTATTGGCCGTTGCAACAAGACACTCGAGATTGAAGTTGAAAGTAACTCTATTCATTATGAAAAGAAGAAAGCTGTAAGTCAGATTTATAATCATTCATCTTTGTTTTTCTAACTTTTTTCTTTTTGATGATAATAGAAGTCTGAGTGTATCAAGCAAGAGATCAAAAAGAAGGCTGATTGCGCCAATGAAAAGAAGAAGAAGGAATCCAAGCTAATCAAGAAGGCTAAGCAATCAAAGTCTGATAGCGAGTCCTCTAGTGATGATTCTGACGCCAAGAAGAAATGTGAAAAGAACAAGAAGACTGAGCTCAAGAAGAAGCACACTGAAGAATCGAGTGAAGATGACACCTCAAGCTCAGAAGATGAGAGCAAAAAACAAAAGAAGTCGTCTTGCGTTGACAAAAAGAAGGTTGTTGCTGGTATCATTGCAGGAGGTGCCATTGTCAAACATGCTCTCGATCAATCATCTTCTGATTCTGAAACTGATTCTGAAACTGAAAAGCAAACAACAGTTGTTGACAAGAAGAAGTTAAAGACTGGCCAATCTTCTCTGGATGTTACCATCATTGTCAGAGAGTGGTACGAAAAGCTCATCACTGATGTCTCTAATTGTGCAAAGCAGCGTAGTTCCAGCGTAAACAGCGATATTGAAGTCATTGTTCAGAAGGCTGTCTCTAGTATTACTGAAACTCTTCGTATCATCAGTGTGAATGCTCATAAAACTGTAGCTGATACAACTACAGTTCAACAATACCAGAACTCAATTGAATGGGTCAAGAACTTGGTTATCCAAAGTAGCTATCAATTGAAGGCTATTGGTATTAACTGTGCTGCTGCTTCTTCAAAGACTGGTGGCATTGAGCAGATGCGCCCTATTGCAGTTTCTATTCAAGATCAAATCAATGTAGAAATTCGTCGCTACAAGTTGATTATCGAGAAGACTGAATCTGCTGAAGTCAAGAAGAACACTCAAGTTAACAAGATTGAACACAAGGAAAACCAAGAAAAGGTCCAAGTTGGCCGTTTATCTGCTTGCGACCGTAAGGAGTACTGTGATAAGCTTGAAAAACATGTCAGTGGTATGGTCAACGAATCAAAGATCACTTTCAACTCTTGGTTCTCTGAAGTTGTTCGCGAGGTCTCTGTCTGTGTACACCAAGGTGGAGACAGTGTTGAAGAAGATGTCAAAGCTCTTTTAGAAAAGTCTAGACTTGAACTTGAAAGAACCATCAAGCAGACTCAAACTAAGTTTGCATCATTCATTGGATCATCCGAAAAGGACAAGACCGCTCTTTTGATAAAGTCCCACTTCTATGAGAGCCTCGAACTTGTCCAAACTACCGTCACTCATAGATTTGAAGAAATCCATCGCCTTGTTGTGGAGCGCCGTTCTGAAACTGAATCTAGTGAAAAACTGTTGTCTATCTTACAGTCATCCAAGACTGCAATTAACGAATCTTTTGAATCTGGTTACAAGCAAACCGTCAGTATCATCAGCCAAGAGCTCCATCAAACTGAATCTACGGTGAAGGTTATTGACACTGTTGAAGAAATCAAGATCGCTATCTCACAATGGCATTCCAAGCTTAATGAAGAGATTCACTCTATCAGTATTGACTCAAGCATTGAGAACAAGGAAGAGAGAATTCACACTCTAGTTGAACAAGCTACTTTGGATGTCGAGCGCATCACTAAAGAAGCCAAGACCAAGGTTACTGAAAACTGTACCTCAGTCAAGAAGATTAGCAAGTCCAAGGAACAAGAACTCTTGTTGGCTATTGATCATGCTCACGAAACATTCAACACTGATGTGAAGAAGATTCAAGAAGTCAGCATTGAAGCCATTAAGAAATCTGATGCTAATATCAAGCACACTGTCTCTTCCGTTGTCGAATCCTCCAAGGAAAAGATTGATTCGGCTTTGACTAAAACTGCTGCTGCAGTCATTGGTACTGCCACAGCTGCTATGGCTGTCCATGCCATCAAGAAGCATAACAAGGCCGAGGAAAAGAAGACTGAGAAGAAGCATAACGAGCTTTCTGTTGGCGTTGATCAGAACGTTGTTGTCATCTCGCAATGGCTTGAACTCTTTGTCAAGAATGTCACTGAATCTGTTCGTGTGAAGCAAGAAAACGCAATTGAAAAGGTGACTCGCATCACTGAGCAAGCTGAGCAGGAGATTTCTGAGATGATCACTGTCGCTCGCACAGACTTCATCAAGCGCTTGTCTCATCAAAGCTTGGACCAAGAGGCCTACGACTTTGCTTGCAAGCATTACGAAGAAAGTCTTGAAACTGTTCGCGTCACCATCATTTCTGAAATTGTGGAAGTCAAGAAAGCTGCTATTCACGCCCACTCTACAGGCAACATTCAAGAATTTGAAACTCATGTGACCAAATTGACCACTACTTCAAACGAAAGAATCAAGGCTGCTATGGGCTCTTCCGCTGTCCTGAAGCACAAGATTGACGCCAATGCCAGTTCCTCCAAAAAGAATGAAGCTCAAGTTCAAATTGAGTTTGATAGTGACGATGTGATGATTGGAGAAGAGGAGGTTGAGTTTGAGCGCAAGGAATCAGTTGTAAACACTCACAAAGAAGAAAAGATTGACAAAACTAAGACTGAACAAGGTAAGAAACAGGACTTATTTGAATGGATGATATGAGCAATCGGTTTTAAAAAAACTTGCGTTTGTATAGTGAAAGATAAAAAGAAGGACTCTAGCGTTGATAAGATCTTAGCCGTCGGTACTGCCGCAGGTGCCGCTGGCATAGTCAGCAAGAAGAATGACAAGATGGAGATTGAAAAGCAAAAAGTCAAGCAAGACATTATCAGCACTCATCAGCATCTCAAGTATGACTCTGGAGTGACTACTATCGAAAGCGTGAACGTATTGATTTCTGCTTGGTTTACTTTGCTCATTCAAAGAGTCTCAACTGCTTCTAAATCTGGTGCTTCTTCTCAGAAGATTACAACTATTGTTGAAGAATCTCGTTCTGAGCTTATTCGTATCGTCGAACATGCAAAGTCTTATGGTTCCAAGTATTGTGCTACTGCAAATGACGAGCAGCAATATATCAGCAAGATTGAATGGGCTGCTTCTGTTGCTCACAACCAAGCTACTCAAATTCAACAAATTGGTATCAATGCATCTGCCAGCAAGTCTGACTTGACTAAGCAAATGGAGGCCTTGGCTACCGCATCTTACCATCAAATTGAAGTTACACTTGAGCAGATGAAGACTTCCATCAAGTTCCATCAAAAGGTCAACAAGATCAACAGCAACAAGACCCAGACTGCCATCGAAAAGACAGACTCAGTCATTGCTACTACAGATAAGCCTGTTTGTGGAAAGATGGAGACTACTGTAGACAAGACCAAGGTTGCTTATACCGTAATTCAAGAAATTCGTGTTACCACCATTACCATTTTCGTTTCCTTGTATGAACGTATTGTTTGCCGCATTCGTCAAGGTGGATCTAGCTTGCAAGAAGATGTTTGCAATATGATTGAAGCAAGCGAGCATGATCTTCAAAAGGTCTTCAATGAAGCAAAGGCTACATCCTCCAAGGTTGATAAGAAGACTCGTACTGAGATTGAACAAGCTCTTTCTTCTGTACAAAAGACCGTTCGTGAACAAATCAATGAAATCAAGACTGTTTCCGTTGAAGCAGTTTCTCATACTACTACTGACTCTAAGTTGGCTATCGAGAAGGTTTTGGAATCTAGCAAGCAATCAAAGAGTAAGATTGAAAGTACTTTCACCATTGCTTCTGAATCTATTACTGCCAGCCGTAAGTATCATGGAATGCATTTTTTTTTTATTTTTTCAGCTTAATTCATGCTTTTTTTTTATTAGTCATTGTTGTCAGCAAGACTGCTAAAGAAGCAACTACAACAGTTCAAGGTTGGTTTACTAGCCTTAAGCGTAAGATTTCCGATACTCTAGAAGCTAGCGACTGTTCTGAGCAAGAGAAACAAACAAAGGTGAATGAACTGATTGTTGAAGCCGAAACTGAGATGAAGACAAAGATCGAAAAGCTCCAACAGACTGCTGCCCAGACCAAAAAGACATCTACTACTACCGAAGTAACTGCAGACCATCATCTTGACATCTTCTTCAGTAATGTCAAATCTAGTGTACAAAACCAACTAGAAACAGTCAAGAATGCAGTTAGCAACACTTCTAACAAGTCCAAGATCATTTCTGCCCTTGAAAAGTCTGAGACCAAGTTGAAGCAAGAAGTTGGCATTCACTGTGAAGCTGTTGAAAAGATTGCCAATGTAGATCACATCACTGGTGTTCAACAAAAGGTGACTACGGAAGCTGAAAAGAAGAATCGCCATGATGCTTACAAGAGCACCATCGAGAAGGCTGCCACAGGCGCTGTTGCAGTTGCTGCTGCTGCTGCTATTGCAATTGACCATCATAAGAAGAACCAGCAATCCCAGGCTACTAAGGTTCAAGTTGTCAAGGAATACAGTCTAAAGGACGTTCAGACAAAGATCGACCGTTGGTTTGCTCAGTTGACCGATCGAGTTACTGCTGTTACCAAGAAGGGTGGAAACAATGTTACTGTTGAAGTCAATCAAATCATCAAGGAAGCTCAATCTGAGTTAGAAGTAACCATCAACGAGTTCAAATCCCAACACGCTGCTTCCGAATCTTATAGCACCACTACCGAGACAAAGCGTACCTTCACTCAGACACTCGAATGGATCAAGACCACTACTCTGACTCAGACCACTCAGATCTCTGAGATTGTCAGCCATAGCTCTTCTAGCTCCATTGATTTGTCCACCCAAATTCAAAACTATGTCTCTGCTACTAAGCAGCAGGTTAGCACTGCTCTTGAGATCCACTTTGAAAATGCCTCAAGCATTACCTCTACAGTAGATCAATCCAAGGTCACTCATGGTCAAGCTATCACCACTCATGAACAAACCAAAGCTACCGAGAACACGATTCAGATCGTCAAGGAGACTCGTCAACAAACTCAAAAGCGATTCCAACTTGAGACCACTGTGATTGTTCAAGAAAGCAAGACCAAGATCACCAACTGGCTTGTCCTTTTGCTCTCTGATATTACTACTATTATCCATGGTAACTCTGAAACAATTCGCAAGGATATTCTTACCAAGCTTGATACAGCTGAACGTGAAATTGATGTGATGATCAAGGAGATCAAAAACCAATTCTTGAGCACTACCAAGACTAGCGCAACCAGTCAAGTCGAAATGGACACTCAAACCTTGGTTATTAACTCTGTCAAGCAGACACTTGATTGTGTCGATAGTATTCGCACTGTCTTGGCTCTTCAGCTCTCTGTTGTCCGTGAAGTTATTACACGCATTGAAGTCGAAGATGTTGATATTATTACTGAACGTCTTGAAGCTGTCGTCCATCGCACTCAAACCCGCGTTAGTCACACACTTGAGACTGGTGTTGACATGGCCATTTCATGTGCATTTGACGGTAAGGTTGTTACTTGGTCTGAAACTGCCACCATCCCTGCCTCCTTCAAGGGCGTTCGTGCTATTGCTTTTGACTTGGCAGGTACTGTTGCCGACTACCACAAGCACTTGTATCAAGTATGGAAGAAGGTCATCGAATCCAAGCATGATGCCGTTCTTTCAAGCTTGCAATTCAACAACTTGGTCATCGACTGGTATGAAACCTATGCAAACATCAAGCGTGAAAACTTTATGCACAAGCGATTTGTGAGTGATGAGGGTTGTCTTTATGAGGCACTTGTTCGTATCCTTCAACGCTACTACATCAAGGATTCTTTCGATGATTCTGAAATCAAGCAATTGTGTCGTGCCTGGAAGGACATTGGAGTTCATGATGATGTTTCCTTTGGTATTCGCCGCCTCAAGAACCAATCTTTGTCCAAGTATGCTACTGTTGCTATCTCTGATACCTTCTCTACCGGAACTATGGTCAAGCTAGCTCAGAACAACTGTCTTTGCTGGCATGCTCAGTTCTCTGCTGACATGTTTGCAAGCTCAAGTCAAGCTTCTGCCTCAGAATCTGTCGTCAAAGGAACCATTCAACTGTTGGGTCTTGAACAAGCCCATGAATTAGCTGTTGTCAGTTCAGATTACCAGCTCGTCACTGCTGCCAAAGCCCAAGGTTGTCATGCTGTGCTAGTTGAGCGTGAAGATCACAGTTCTCATGTGAACGAACAAACCATCCAATACGATATCAAGGTGGACGGTCTTGACGTTTTTGGTGAAAGTGTTCAGTCTTTCTTGGAACATGATTCTATGACTAAAGTTTGGAACGAAAAGCAAGCACCTTCTGCTCCTCGTGTCTGGGTTCCCAAGGTTAAAGGAACACTCAAGCAATAAAAAAGATGCCATAAGCAATAGTTTATTAAACATCAATAAAGAATAAACCATTTTTATTTCTTTAGTATTATTATTATTATTTCCATTCATAAACTTCAATTGTTTGATCTAGTAATCCTAAGATAAGCTCGTCTTTTCCATCTGCATTTACATCGCCTAAAGTGATAGCATGTGGCCAATCTGATGTCTTTATACTTGAGATTTTCTATATCAGGCCATGAATATAAAGAAGAATAGGATGTATGCTAGTAGATTACCTGTCCATCTTGATATATGGCAACTTCGTTTGAGTGTCCTGTGCACATCGCAATATCCGGTTCATGTGCCGGCAAGCCAGATGGTCGAAACTGGATGATTTTTGTCAGACAAAAGCCAACCTTGAACCATTGAAATATCTTTTATAGATGAGATTTGAGTTCTAACATGCTTTAGTGAATAGAAAAAAAAAGATTACCTCAAAATCAACCATCATATAAACATAACCATCCTGTCCTGCAAACAACACTTGCCGTGAGTCTGCCTTATTTGAGTTTAGACGCAATTTTTTGCTTGTGTGGCCATCAACAAAACGCTTTAGTCCATCTTCACTGATAAAGTGACCTGCACAAAGCTAAATGAAACCAATTAGATCAAAAGTACTTCATCCACTGGATGTGTGGCTACATACTGAATTGGTAACGCTTGGAAGTCGCAAAGATTGAATTCGCTCTCCATTTTGTATAAAATGAACGAGTGGCCATCCATCACAAACAAGTAAGCAAGTCATATCTAGTCCAAACCTATCTTTCAATATGGTGGAAAGAGTACATCGTATAGAAGGTGATTGTCGTCCTTTCTTTTTTTTGTCATTAAAACAGCTATAGGCGTAAGTTGTGAATACTTACTGACCCCAAAGTAGCCAGCTTGGCTGATTCCTCTGCAATGTTTATTTTCCATAATGCATCGTGCTGCTGAAAACTCGTTAGGCTGCCATTGATATCGCCTGCAATAATCTCACAACTACCAGCTAAAATACACCACCAGATTCATTCAATAGAGAGAACTTTTTTTTTTTGTGTAAAACTTACTTAGGTCATGGTGAATGGTGATGTCGGTGATGGCCGATCCCAAATCACGTTTACTAAGAATTTGTTGTCGAGAAAATAGAGTGACGATACCATCGCAATCGCCTACAGCAAGATCGAGTGCACCAAAACCTGTCAGGTCATGAAGCTGAATCGACTGAATAGATCCTCCTTTGGTTTCTAGTAATCCTTCTACAGGCTAATAAGTCAAATCAGTACTGTGTTGCCCTTTTCTTTTAATAACATACTTTGGTTTGGTTTAGAATCAGAACACGACCTGCTGTTGTTCCAATCAAGATATCATTCTCTTCACTCAGCTCTTCTAGAAATGGCTTCCCAACAGCTACACAGTTGATAGAGTCTGAGAGTTTGCTAGACCATAGCTTAGTAAAACTAGCAGCTGTACTCATTCTGATGTCCAGAAAGCAATCGAGTGTAAGCTGAATAGCTTAAATTCATTTGTCGACCAGGTCGCTATTTCAAATAGGCTCATCAGAGTTATAAACTATGCACATTGGATTACATTTATATGTGTTTATTTGGCTGTCAAGCAAGAAAGGCTTTCTTTACTGTGGTTGTCCCCCCCCCTCCCACTCAAAGAGCTTGACTCTGTCGTTTCTTTTTTTGCCAGTAACTCGAACCTCTAAAAAAAAAGAGTCAGTTTTGCTTTGCTTTTTCCGAGTAAAGTATGGCTATTGTCCTGAAGCCTTTTTCTTTTACACAGCACCCATGATGTACTAACATAGGTACTAAAATAAAAATATTAATGCTAGTATCAATTATATTTGGACATGATTTATGATGGATAGGGCCACAAAACAAAAATGAAATGATAGCACGTGTTGTTTTCGCTTGCTTCTTGACGCTTATAATGTTATAGCTAGTCATTCTTTTCTTTAGGGCCTACTGGCTTGATTCTTCAAGAAAAAAAAGTCAATTGGCTCTGTAAAGTGTCAGACCAGTACTCCTTCATGTAGTGAAAAACTCGGGAATTCATGACAGAGGATTTTTTCTTTGAAAAGAATTATAATTTGAAAGCATCTGTAGCTCTGAAAGATTCGAGCTATATTAGTATGACCTTACCTTCTTGTTCGTTTACAACAATAGCTTTCATTTTTCATAGACAAAAAATTGAAAGTAACATTCAATTGAAAGTAATAAAAATTGAACACAATACAAAGGCAAGATCTGGATAAACACAAAGTTTGAGCCCAACTTTGAATGATTCAAAAACAAGTTTATTATGAGAGATATTGGGAGAGTAAAATGCTGCATAGGTGCAGTTTGTGCAATCTCAATGTGTAATCCATTTCAGGAAATGGTGCACTTCTGGCTTATTGCTAACAAAAAGTTAGGTTGCACTAAATTAAAAATTTAAGCTTAACATCTGAAAGCTGTTGTCTCCCCCCTTATTTCCTTTCTTGTTTTTTTTACTTCTATTTTTTTTTTATTGCTTTTCAATCTTCTGAGAGTCTATCCTTGGATTCATCCTTCTTTTTTTTTTCTTCATTCATTTCTTTTTTTTATGTCAGATAATTCTGGAAGAGCTACAAAGCGAAAGTCACTACTATCAGAGCTGGGAATCAAACCAGGCGAGAATGGAGCACCTGTCAGTACAGCGAAACCAACAAGAGCAACCACTGTCCCTAGTAACCCTACTACAGCAAAAGCACCCGGTGCAACCAGAGCCACGATGGTTCCAGGCACTGCCACTCGACGAGCATCGGTAGTAAAGCCTCTGTCACCTTCTGTATCGCGGTCACGCAACTCTGGAACCTCTTCAGGCCCTAGTTCACCTACTTCAACTACTAGAAAAGCAGCTACTACTGTTAAGGCAGACCGTGCTAGTAAAACTCCTGCTTCACCTACTTCACCTAGCCCAAGACGTCGCTCGATTGTTCCTACCACATCAAGTCCAAAAGCAACTGCTTCGCCTTTATCTCGTAGATCATCTATCAATGTCACAAGCACGAATACTGTTGCCAGCAACCAAAACAAACGAATTTCTTCTCCTGCAGGTCTAGAATCGTTGGCAGAAGTTCAAACAATGAAGGAGCAGGTATAAAAAAGAAGAAGAAAAAGATGAAACAGTAAGCAATTAAATTCTCATTTCTTTTTAGTTGTCAGAAACAGAAGAAAAGGTTAAACAATTACAAGCAAGCAAAACAGCCATGGAATCAGAGGTAAATAAGAGAGGGAAAAAAAAAGAGAGAGGCACAATCAAGAATTAGCATTTATAATCGGGAACTTTCCTGTTCTAGAATGAGGCTAAAGTTGCTGCCCTTGAAGCGGACTTGAAAAAAGTGAAAGAAGAATTACAGCTGGTAGTACACTTGACTTTAAGACTATTTACTTCATCATGCTAACTTGATCGAAATAGGCTTTAGAGAAAGAAAGAAATAGTCCATCTAACGAGGAAAGAGAAGAGGAATTAGCCGATTTGGTTTCCGTATGTATAAAGCAAGAGAGACATATACTTATATATGCTTATTTGTACAATTCCTTTAAACAATAGGAAGCAGAAAACAGACTTCAAAAAGCACATGAAATTGAAACGAAGAACGCATCATTGGCTTTTGAGAGAAAGCTCGAAGCTGAATTGATCGCACTCAAAACTAAGCTGAATGTTGAACATGAGGAAAAGCTTGATGAAGTAAAGGAAGTTTATAAAAAACAGATCAATCAGTTGAAACAGGAGCATGACGATACATTGCAGGTAAGGTTGCATTAAATCCAGCATGCTAAGGATATAGTACGTTGTAGTCTAATTTCTTTATGTAACTATAGAGTCTAAAGCAGGAATTTGATACGAAATTAAAGTCAGAAAGGGAGCACTTTGAGAGACAACAAGCAGAACAAGAATCAACAGTCTCAAAACTTAAAGATCAAATCAAACTTATGGAGGAAATGCAGACAAACAGCCATGTACGCAAGGTTCAAAAAGAGCTTGAAGACACCTCTGCCGCTCTTGAAGAACACAAGCGTATGTCACTACAAAATTCAGAGGCTCTTGAGCGTCGATACAGAGAGGAGATTCGACAGTTACAAAATGGCAGTGATGACACAGCAGAAGCATGGTTGGAAAAGACCCGATCTGCTCAACAAAAACTAGATCAACTTCATGATCAACTTCTAACAAAAGAGCAAGAATATAGCACAGCCATGCTATCCATGAAGGAAGCACATGAATCAGAGATGGATAAATTACATGAAATATGCGAAAACAAAGAGGCGCAAATTGAAGAGCAATCAGCTCAAATTGAAGATTTATCTCTTCAAGTTGAAAATCTTCAGAATTCTTTGGAAGCTGCCACTATTCGCTTAGAGCATACAGCAAAGACATCCCCTTCTTCTTCTTCCGGAAAAGATGATATTAACAATCCCAAGTCAGGAAGTCCTATTAAGGACATTCATCAAGAATGCTTGAAGCGCATCGATGACAAACAAAAAGAACTCAATGAACTCAAATCTCGACTAATAAACATCAAAGAAACGCATGAGTTACAAATCAATCGACTAACACAAGAAAAAGCAACCGCGCTCAAGACTATTTCTAGCCTTGAACAAAAGCTGGCAGCTACTACGCCACCACAATCTCCAACAAGACCAAGTAGCATGATAGCTTCTGGAGATGCAGCCAATGAAGAAAGAGTAGTCAGAATAGCAGAACAACATCGAAAAGAAATCAGAACGATGCAGAACCAATATCAAATGCTAGTTGATGGAAAGGATAGAGAGCTAGAAGACTTTGCATACCGTATAAAAGCTTTAGTTGCTGCAAAGCAAAAAGCTATCGAAAAACTACAGGATGATAACAAGATTTCATCTGATCGATATGAAAGAGAGTTGCATGACTATGAGGTATCTTTTATACACATATGGGGGCTGATAACAAGACATCCCTCTTGTGGGAAGGAAAGAAGAGAGATTGACAAAAGAGACTCAACTTATATATGTAGGCAAAAATAAACGAATGTGAGAGTCATATTCAGAAACTACAAGAAACGGCCAAACATTGGGAGACTCTAACGCATAACAATCAAGTCCTCTTAGATGACCTAAAAAAGGAGTGCACAGCTTGTAAAGACGAGAATGCACAGCTCGTAAGGTATAATCACATGAAGTGCTACTTGTCTCAATTATGTTTCTATGATATTAAGTAAGCGTGTAAATATAGACTGGTGAACCAACTGCAATCAGAAATCCATGCTTCTCCATAAGGGCAATTATATCAAGTCATTATTTACCAGAACATATCCTACTCAAAACTAAAATAAAATATCTTATTACTTATCCTATCATAACCTTCTAAAGTTTGGAACCATTTTCTACTTGTTTACAAAATAATACAACACTATATTTTCTCTAGAGATAAGGCTTTTTTTTTATTGAAATCTTTATGATATTATTATTACTGGGCTGTAAAGCATTAAATTGTATAAGTGATATATCTTGCATAATTTTTCAGAAAGACATTTTACAAGAAACGAGCCAACTCGCTGGATCCGATGTTTAACTCAGGTGATTGAGAGTTCAGGTGGCGAATGAGCTCAACCAAATGAACACGTGTAGTCTCCTTGAGCTGTTCATTGTCAGAAAGAACCTGAGCAAAAATGTGAAGGAACTGAGGCAAATTGCTGAGAATCTAGATGAATAGACAAGGTTATATGTTAGCATGTTAGTTTTGCAAAGCGTTCTAATATAATAATTACAAATTGGTTGTTAGCATTGAAGAGCTTGAAGATGCAATCAAAGACAGGTTGGTTTTCCTCAAAATCGGCCTTCAAAGGTAAAGCATTAGTGAAAGTAGGCAATACTTGATCTAATGGCACAGCTTCAGGGTGAGCTAGAATAAGGCGAGCAACAGCACCAGCTGCATTGTCAACTGTATTAGGCAAAGTTTGATTGCTGAAAAGGGGAGAAAGAGCAGTCAAAAGAGTAGGATAATGAGGGCTGAGATCAACTTGAGTGTTGATAGTCAAACAACCCAAGGCGAAAGCAGCATTGCTACGAACGAGTTCATCTTCATCGCTACATGCCTTTACGAACAACTGAGTCAAGCGCTCAGTATGAGGAGTAACAGCTTCCTTGATGCCAACAATACATTCACCTAAACAACCAATTGCCATAGAGCGTTCGGCTTGTGTCTTGGTAGGCTTGTAGTATTTACAGATCAAAGGCAAGTAAACTTCAAAATACTTGTTGAAGCTAGGACCAACAACTTCACAAAGAGCAGCAACGAGATCACCGGCTGAGGTGATCAAAATTGACTCAGACTCAATTTCATCATCCTCTTCATCATAGTCACCATCATCAAAGGCTTGTTGACAAATCGATTTCTTTTGGAAAATTTCTAATAAGTTTTGAGCAATGTCTTCGAGTACATCAGAAACCAAAATGGGGCCCATCAAGCGAAGAGCAGTAACAAATTCTTGACATGTTTGTGCAACTGTGGAGCGGTCATCCTCTTCTTTCCATAATTCTAAAGTCATAGGAATAATAGAGTTGATCAAGTTTTGAACGTTTTCGTGAACAGTATAAGTGGCGGGAACACCAGGTGTCCATGGGCTGGTGGGGTTTGACATGATGTAGAAAGTCTTGAGGAAAGTAAATAAGCTTTGAGTGGCTGATTTGCGAACACCATCATAAAGGTGGCTAGTCAGCTTTTGCAGTTCAAGAAGAGATGGCTCGACATAAGGCATGAAATGAGACTTGGTGTTAGCAAACAATTCACCTAAAGCATCTACAGCAAATTCCTTTTCATCAGCAATAGCTGAGTTGAAGTTGAAGTTGTCAAAGTCATCTTCAAGGTCATCATCCATGTCGCCTCCAGTGGTCAAATCAACTTCTTCATCCAAGACAGTTTCGTTCTTTTCTTCAGCCTTACATGAGTTCAAGATTTCAGGAACAATGGTAGGCAAGAAAGGAGCAAACTCTTCACCAAAGACACGAGCAAGGTTAGAGAAAAGAGCATAAGAGCATTCGCGAAGACGGGGTGAGTCTAAGTAGAGTTGCTCGACAGCCAAGGCCATTACGTTTTGAACGTAAGGTCTGAAGAGATCAGCTCCAGCAGCTTCAGCAATAGAACCAGCAGTATCGGTAGCAACACCTCTTAATAACTGATCGTCTGATGTTTCCTTCAAAGACATAAGTTGAACGATACGAGGCAAGACTTCATTGAAGTAAGGATGGAAAGCTTCACCAGCAGCATGGGCTGCACTACCGATAGCAGCAATGACTGTAGCCTTAGTTTCGGTTTCAGCAGAACTGCTCAGTAAAAACAAGAGTTTTTCCATCAACATTTGAAGGTATTGGATAATATCGGTTCCAAGGCCTTCGAGGATGGCATCCAGTGCATTACAAGCGTGCTTGATAACCTCAGTGTTGTTATCATTCATCAAGCTGAAGACAAGAGGCAAGAGGGCTTGGTGATGCTCAGAGATGTCAGAAGGCATTTCTTCAGCAAGACAGCCAAGAGCCATACAAGCTGCACGACGTACAATAATCTCATTGTCTTGGAGACCAGTACATACCAAAGGCAAGAGCTCGTTAAGCTTGTTGGCAATAATTTCGGTACAGCCTTCGACTGTGACAGCAAAGGCCATCATGGAGGCTTTGCGGAAGTTAGGATTAGGGTTTTGAATGTAATTCAAGACAAAGGGCATAACAACGGGGAATACTTGTTGAGGAGGAATGTTAGTAGCCAAAGCGTTCAAGACCTTGTAGGCCAAACGAGAAGCAGAGTCTTCGTCGACATCTTCAGGATCTTCTTCAGTACCAATAGGCATCAGTCTTTCAACAATTGGACCAACCAACTTGAGGTTTCTAATCTTGTTTTGTTTGTAGATAGCAGCCCACATCAAGAATGAAAGAGCAAAGACACGAATGCTATCATCTAACTCAGCATTGCCACCAATGGTCAAGAAAAAGTCAATCAATTGAGCCAAATGTTCATTTAATAAAGGTGCATCCAACATCAACAAGGTGTTGAACACCTCAAAGATTTGAGCAGCATTTTCTTCGTCACCATCCTTGATACATTGCTCCAAAACATTGACCATGTTGGGAATGATAGCTCTAAACATTTTCTATTGGTACAAATATATAAGTTTCTCTTCAAAAGCAAATGTTTGATGATATAAGCGCAACTTACGATAGTAGACTTATCTTCACTGTCTACAAATTCAGAGAGTTTGCCGAGAACCAAAACGGTAGTAATTCTGACTGATCTGCTCTCAGGATCCACAATCAACTTGTTGAACAATTCAAAAAGAGATGTAGTGTTGTTCATAAAAAAGTCGGCAATTACTTCAAATAAGGTGTAAAGACAGTAGATACCAATTTCACGGTGGGAAGCAGTCTGACTAGCACAAGATTCCTGCAAGAAGTTCAACAAGGTGGGCCATTTTTCGTCAGGCATATCAACACTAGCAACTGAAGAAATAACACGGGCAACAGCGTGGCGAACTTGATCACTAAACAAGAAAGGTCAATCATTCGCCATCGCTCTTTTTAGATCTGTTTCTCTTACTTTTGTTCATTCAAAGCGATCGTCAACAGTTGAGAACGCAAGTTGACCTTGACGGCTTCTTGAATTTGAGACCACCATTTCGAGATTCTCTTTCTCAACTCAACTGCAGCCAACTGGCGTACCTGAAAGTGAGGTGAACGACCAATAATCTCGATAAGTGCAGGTACACAATCAGAGGAAGCATAGTATTGTGTGTTCAAGGCAGAGGTAGCCTATTGAGCATATAAAAAAAATTAGATCTTGTATACAATGACAAGTTTAATACACTTACAGCTCTGATAGTCTCTGAATCTTGAGCTTGAGCTAACTTGGTTAAGAGATCGTCGAGACCTGCAAGAAATTGCTGTTTTTCCGAGAAAATGAATAAGAATATGCTATGTTGTATGTTTGACACTTTGCCCTACTACTCACTTCCATATTGCGTTGACAAAAAAAAAAAGAAAAAGAAAAAAGTAACTTGTAAATTTTTTTTTCTTGGTTTATGTTTAACAAGCTTCCAAATTAAGACGCTTGAAAAAGTGCTAACTTTCTTGGAGTCTATTTATTTGCACCTCAGAGAGTTAGATGCTGTGACCGCTTATCGTTTCAATGAATATGCTACATGTGTGCGTTGCAGCAAGTATAAACTCAACCAGAATGACTAATGCTACAGGTTTTGGACAGAGATTAAAATTTGATTGAGTACGCTCAATAAAGGGGATTACTCTAGGGTTTCAAATACTACTAGCAGCATAGCACCACTGTTACAGAATGAACCCATGTCAAACATCTCTTTTGATTTAATGTGTAAATTTGCCATGTAGTCTTGACTATGATATTCATGTTGTGTATTCTACTTTTTTTTGGAGCTTGCTAATGTATTCAAATCATACACAGTTGCTGAACCTAAAAGCACAGCTAAAAAGAAAAATGCACAATATAATATTATAGATGCAAATTTAGCTTTATTAAAGTTTGTTGTTTCTTGTTATTTTTTGTTTAATGTACAATGCATTCAAGATGATGTGTTTGCCTTTTTGTTGGGCGATCCTGGCTCATTAATTTCACCCTCTTCTTCAGTATCTACTCTTTCACGCTTTGTGCCAGACGGCTTAGCTTCCGATGGTTCCTCTCCATTGCTGTTAGTATCAAGGTTAGCTGATTCAGCTGTTTCCTCAGCAAAAATGATAGGAGAATCTACTGTAGATGGTTCCAGTTCAGTTGTGATTGCTGATGGCTTTTGTTCAGTATTCTCTTTAGCTGCTTCGTTTGATTCTTCTACTTCTACAGGCACTTCGTTCTTCTCTTCTACTAGTTCATCTACAGGAGCTGATGTTTCAACAGTGTTGGCATTGTTTGAAGGTGTCTCCACAACTGGTGTTTCTGATCCATTTTCTTCAGCTGCAACATCGGCATCCATCTCCATGGTCAATTCAGCTTCTATAGTAGTATTGTCTTTGCTGGATGGTTCAGGGGTAGAAACAATAGCAGCAGGTGTGGTTGGGAGTTCTTCGGTGTCTGCCAGATCAGTAGCAACAACAGGAGTTGATGCAGCTGCAGTTTCTTCAACAACAGGAGCAGAGTCCTTTTCTTCAGAAGCAGGAATGACTGAAACTTTGGGTGTTGTAGGAGCACTCTCTGAAAGAGTAGGAGCAGCAACTGCTGGAACAGGGACAGTGACTTGAGATGAGGCATCTTCAGAGATTACTGGAGAAGCTATCTTTACATTCTTCTTTTCAACAGGTGCAGTGGAAGCAGCAGAGGCCTTAAGAGCATCGAGCTCCTTCTGCAGGCGGTTAGACTTGTTCTGAGCCATGGATGTCTGTGCCTTGTATCTGTTGATTTCTACAGTACTTTCGCTCAAGGCTTTACGAGCATTGGCAAGTTCTTTTTCGAGTTCAGCTATCTTTGCTTTAAGAGCAGCAGTTTCAGCACTGTTGTTGGTATTATTGTTGGTTTCGCTGTTGGTGGCGGTAGTGCTTGAAGCATTTGTAGCAGCAGATGCTTTAAGAGCTTCCAACTCCTTACTGATTCTATTCTTCTCAATTTGAACATGACGAGCCTTCTGTAAGAGTCCGCTATACTTCTTTTCGAAATTGGCAGTCTCGGCCTTGGCGGCAGCCAATTCGGTTTCTAATGTAGCCTTGGCTTCCTCAGCAGCCTTCTTCTGTTCTTCCAATGTTTCCTTCTCCTTGGTTAACTTGTCTAACTCTGCCTTTTGAGCTGGATTGGCTTCGGATTCTGCATTAGCAGTGGTTGAGCCAGCACCGCTTGTGGCAATGGTCTCAGTTACCTTCTTTTCAGCTTCGGTAGCCTTCTTTTCAGCTTCTGTGACCTTCTTTTCAGCTTGACTCAATTTCTCTTTAACTTCGTTCAATGACTTTTCGCTTGCTTCCAATCTTCTCTTCAGATCCATGGCAATGCGACCTCTTTCATTAGCTCTAACAGTAATGTTTGCTCTCTCACTTTCTTTAGTCTTGACTGTCTCTTCGAGAGTTTCAACAGTGGACTCCAACTTTTTCTTTTCGCCTTGAAGCTTTTCTACTTCTGATTTAACTGATTCTAATTCAGTCTTGGTCTTTTCCAATTCTGTCTTTGTTGCTTCAAGTTCTGATTTAAGATTTTCGGTTTCAGCAGGATCTGATTTCTAAATTTCAAGATATTAGTATGACAATAGCAATTGTATATGGTTTTTTTTTAAACAAACTTTACATTGTACTTTTCCAAAAGTTTGGCAGAACGGGCAGCCCAGTCCTTTTGACCCTTAGTCAGTACTTCAAGGCTTTGTGTGGTTGTTTCAAGTTGTGATTCAAGAATACTAATCTTCAGCTTAAGAGGAGCAACTTCATCAGCCAACTTGGATTTTTCAAGTTGAGCAGCTTCTCTCAACTCACGCAACACATTGTTTTCATACAACAATTGATGGTTTTGAGCCTTAAAGGCATCACGTTCCAATTGAGTTGTAGAAGAAGCCTTGAGTTCCTTCTCAGACAATTCCTTGTTTTCTTTACGCAAACGAGTGAGATCAGCTTGCAACAAAGCAACTTGAGAACGAGCAGATTCTGCTTCACTTTCAGCACGTTTCACCTTGAGGCGTTCATGTCTGTAGTTGTTTTCGGAAGCATCCTTCTCGATATTGAGAGTAGCACAAGCTTCACGCAACTGTTGAATGATTTCCTTAGCGGTTCTGTCAAACTCGGCACGTTCAGATCCAGTTTCCTTATCATGAGCAACAGACCATTCAGCATGCTTGGCAACCAATTCAGAAACGCTTTCGCTTAATTGTTCACGTCTCTTCTCAGCTTCATCCAACTTCTTCTTCCATTCTTGGTCTGATAGATTACGTTCACTTACTTCACGCTCAAGTTCAGCACGAAGAGATGACTCTGTGTTGGCAGCAGCAGCAATAGTAGTCTTGTATTGAGAGATTTCAAATGTCAAGTTGGACACATCAGCGCGTAGACTATTGATTGTCTGTCGCTGCTCTTCAGCAATTTGTGTTTCATTGGCTAGTTTGGTTTCGATTTCACTGTGTGCTAGAGTCTTTTCTTCAAGAGTGGCCTCTAAGCTCTTGATCTTCTCATGCTGCTCAGCACTCGACAGTTCCAAAGCACCAACCTTTTCTTCCAAGGATTGCTTTTGAGTACTCAACTCTTCTTGAGCAGCCTTCGACTGTTCGCTCAAAGACTTGTATTCAGCAATTGCCATCTGTGCCTCGTTTTGGATGTTTGTCACTTCTGTTGTCCTTTCTTCCAAATTCTTGATTAATTTGTCAATAGTAGCTTGGCATTCCACAATGTACTTATCATGCTTGTCTTGAAGCTCCTTTGTCTTTGTTTCAGATTCTTGAATGATAGTATGGAACTCTTCAATATTGGCCTCCAAGACGCGAACACGATCTTGAGCTTCAGCTAACAGATGAGCATTCACATCGCTTGATTCATCATCTGTGTTGACACTCGAGTTGGCAGCCTTCAATTGTTCTTCAGCAGAAGATAACTTTGTTTGGGCAATAATTCGCTCTTGGTTGACATTCGATAGTTGTTGCTCCAATTCAGTAATCTTTGTCTTGAGCAGACGAATCTCCACAGTGGCTTCTCTGTACTTGTCTTGTATCTCACTTTGATCCACAGCTTTATAGCTCTCCAATTGCTTTTCAGCTAGTGTTAGAGATTCGCGTGCATGTCGTAATTCTCTCGTGAGTCTCTCAACCGTCTCGACAGACTGTTCTGTCTTTTCTCTACCAGATGCAATCACATCATCCATACGAGACTTGATAACTTCAAGTAAAGAAGTCAATTGAGCTTTTTCAGTTGACTCTTTGCTCACAGCTTCCTTGACTTCCTTGTAAGCATTGTCAGTCACTTCCATACGTGTTGTCAAGAGTGCATTTTCATGGCGAAGGTGTTCAACACGAGCCTTATAGTCTTGTAGTTCTGATTTGATTTCAACAATCTCTTTATCACGAGCAGCTATACGCTCATGCAAGGTACTGCTTTGACGATGAGCTGTCTTGAGTTCTTGATTGAGCTCTTCAGTAGAAGTATTGAGTCGTTCTATACGTTGCTCAAGATAACGTCGCTGAGAGGACACTTCTGATAGAGATAATCGTGCTTCCCTGTCTGAATTGCGTGCTGCTTCAAGTTCTTCCTTGAGCTTGTTGACTTCATCAAGTGTCTCTTTGCGATACTGATCAAAAGTGATATCCATCTCTTCACGTTGGCGAACCTGTGCTTCTTGAATTTGAGCAAATTTAGCTGCAACATCATCACTATCGCCAAACTGATTGATCATCTTTTGATAGTTGTCACATTCTGCAGTCTTTCTGTCAACCTTTGCTTGCAACTCTTGATTCTTTGCTTCTAATTCAGTCATGGCCTGTTTAGCTTCTGCCACAGCAGCCTTATAGAAAGAGGTATCACTTCGTCTTATGATATCTGAAGTGCCAGCTTCATCTGATAGTTGCTGAACTTTGTCTTTCAGCGTCTTGTTTTCGATCATCAACTGTTTGTTACAGTCTTGAAGCTCTGCTACGTTTGTATATACAAGTTGGTTATGAGGAAGGTTGGGAGTGATTTCGGCGCCATTCAATAAGGCTGCGGTACTCTTTAAAGTGGCAGGAATAGGCTGATTGCGACGCTCAATATCGCTCAAGATAAATTGAAGTTGGTATGTGGTATCATTGAGAGATGCTTTCAGGTTGTTGTTTTCTTTGGTCAAGTCATCTATCTGGTGTGAGACCTGCTTGCTAGAGGCCTCTGCTTGTTGCTTTTGTGTCTTTTCCTGTTGAATCTTTTGTTCCAATTCAGCATTGGCTGCTTTAGCTGACTTCAACTCTCTGTGTACTCGCTCAAATAGCTTAGCCTTCTCGTTTAGTTTACGGCTTAAGCTCTCAACACAATCAGATTCATGTGTATTTTTTTGAATGGATTGCATGTATTTAGAGCGAAGTTCAAAATAGTCTTGAAAGATATCTTCTGGACGCTTGCCAATCTGCTGATATTCGTGAATGAGCTTCAAGAGATCGCTAGGTGGCTTGCTGTCATCATCATCATTAGGTGAACGAAGGCCTGTGATTTGGTTGAACTGTGCTTTACGAAGCTCTCTTTCATCAGACAGCTGTTGTTCGAGTTCCTTTTTTGCGCTCTCCAGTTCTTCTTTTTCTTTAACAATCAAGGCTATCTTGGCTTCATAGGCAGTCATTCTTTTGTGTGAATCCACAGAGTATTCTTCATGAATTTTTTGGAGCTTCTTGAATGCCTGACTTGTGCTGCCTAAACTTAACTCAACTTGATCGCGGGCTGCTTTCATATCAGCAAGTTTATCCTCAGCTTGAAGAACGCGATCTCTTGCATGATCAAGTTGAGAGCGCAATTGTTCGATTTGGTCAGCAGAAGATTCCTTCTCTGTTTTCAAATCTTCTAGCTTTTCTTCTAACCGACTTCGTTCCAATCGCTAAGTTCATTAAAGTAAGTATGTGATTTTCTGTTATTTGTTCGTGGATTGCTTACCATATCTTCTCGAAGGTTATCGCGTTCATTTTCAAGAAGTCGGATTTGATTGTTTAAGGATTCAACACGAGCATTCGCTGTCAATAATTGATGTTCAATGCTTTGAGTTGAAGTCTAAGAAGAAGAAGTAAGTCAATCAATGTTATCATGAAATCCTTGTATGTCTACCTGAAGCTGTCTAATTTGAAAGGTAGCTCTTTCGATTTCAATTCGGTTTGTAATTTCCTTTTGACGAAGTTCGTTGAGCTCCGCTTGAGTCTTTTGTAGAGCATCTGAAAAAAAAGAATGTAAATAAGATCATAGTTGACTAATTATTTATTTTTACCTCTTTTTGAGTTTAATGTGTCCACTGTGGTCTTGATATATTCTCTCAACAGCCTTTCGCTATCTGTGAGCTGAACTAATTTTTGCTCGGTTTCTTTCTTTTCATTCTCAATTGTCAGTGTATTTGTTTGGAGCTTTTCTTTCTCTAGTCTGACAACTTCAAGCTCATTTTCTATATGAATCAGAGTTTATCAATAAAGCTCTAAAATGCTAAAAAGAAAAAAAAATGACATACGCAAGTTCAAATTTCTTTCCGAAAGCTCTTGCAGAGTTGTTTGTAGTTGGTGGTTTTTCTGTTGTAATTCATTTTCTGTCAAGCCTAAAATAACAAGTGGAGAGGAGTAAAATAAGCAGGTCTTTCGGGTAGCTGCAGATCAGCAACTTACTTTGCTTTAAGAGAGCAGCCTCTTCACTGGAAGTTGCCATCTTGTCAGGTTTGACGCGAAACAAGTGTTCAAGAAAAAGAAAAAAAAAATAGAAAAAAAAGAGAGTGCAGGAGAGAAAAGAGTGAGTAAAAAGGCCTAAAAGAAAAAATTAAGTCTTCATTTTGATAAAATATTTCAATACCAGCAAGTAAGTTTAACCTTGGAAAAAGCATTCTGATTGACTGCTATGGGGTTCTGCCTCTCTTGCCTAGTCAACTCATATCTTTTTTCTTTTTTTTTTACTTAGTTTTGTGTGTGTGTATGTGTGTGTGTTAGTCAACTGAAGTAAGCTCATTTGTATTGATAGAGTTAATTTGATTTATCATGATGAAGCATTTTTATTATTGCTTGCATTACTTTTGTGTTATGCATGATTTTTTTTTCTCTTTTGAAGAAAAGCACTCATTCAACAAGCTTCTATGCTCATTTAAGCCTTGTACTTTATATGAGGGAAAACAAGGTCTCTGCTGTCTTGAAGGCTTTTGTTAAAGTACAACGAGACAGTGTTCTTTGCTTATACTATAGGCTGCTTTATGTCTTACTCCCCCTAGTTTCATCACTAATCCCTATTGCAACATAGTAGTCTTTCTATTTCAGGGTAGCCAAAGATTTTGAGAATATAACCCTTATATAGAGAATACCCTAACTAGAGTTGACTCTAGAGCTTGCATTGATAAATACTTTTCAAAAATTCATCCTTATAGAGAATACCCTTGAATAGAATACTCTCAAAAAGAGCAAGTCAAAAAAATCAATAAGACTGACTGATTTAGAGAGCACATCCATCAATAATCACATAGCTATTATTGCTGTGCTTAGACTTGTAAAATCCAACAATTACTGCAATTCATGACATCCTTAATTATCTGTATGAAACTTCTTTTCAAGTACTTCTGCTTGCCTTCCCAGTCATATATACGGCCTGTACATATCCTATGGGTTCCTTAGAGATAGTTTGCTCTAGCAATCACTAGAAGTATGAATTCTTTTTTCAAGAAATAAAAGATGGCTGCGTTTGATATCTTACTGCAAAGATTTAACAGACCTTGCACGATTGATTTAATAAGCCCACAAAGTGGACTTTTGAACAACTTTACTGAATCAAGTTTATGTTTGTTCAGTTGTACTCTAGCGTATTTATAAAATAAAACAACTACAATGCAATGCGTTTCGCATTGTTTGAATCCCATTTGTCTGGTAACGTATACAACTCAAGTGATTGTCAGTATCTGTTTGACATGCTAGTACAGGATGATAGGCTTTCATTGTATACTATTGGTAGCCAGCTACTTGCTTGAGGTATGTTGCAAACGATAGAAAAGAAGCTTACGAACAACAACAAAAATCAACACCCGGATGTCGATCATAGTCTGTCTTTTCGTATCATCAAAGTAAATTCATATCTACCTGATTGCTGGTACAATGATCGCTTTATTTAAGTGTGTTCATATTCTCGAGAAATGCACTCTTATACTATATACTCTTAAATTGAATGGTACTTTAGCGCTTGAAGCGATTGTAAGTTAAAAAATTGCTACTCTTATATTGAGAATACTCTTATAGTCTTTCCATTTCAATTTGTAGCATTTGAAGAATCGAATCTACTTAAATGTTCCTGACGGAAATTCAAATTATAGGCATAAATCCTCAGTGGCTTTGGTAGTTTATTGATTTCTTTACTTGTAATTTTATCTTTGTTCCTGAAGAAGTTTTCTGTCTTATTTTATAAAGTTTTTTTTAATGTAACTGTCTTTCAGGATTTCTATATAGGTTGGGGTTTCTTGCGACAATCCCGTCTAGATTTTCTAAGATATGCTCCAAGTGGTTCGCAATATCTTCTGCAGCTTCTATTTCAAATTGTGCAGTCCTGGATGCCTTGTGCACTTTTCTTTTTTGATGGTTCAGTGTCGACATCAAAGACTTGACACGTTCCCAAGCTGCACTCCTCTCTTCGCTTCCTTCTTCAATTTCATCAAACGCAAAGAGGTTCTCCGATTGAATGTTGACAGTGCTGGCATCATCTTCATCCACAACATCTATCTCTTCATTGCTGTCACCAACTACATCTATCTCTTTATCTTAAAAAAAAACTTAATGTTAGTCGTTTCTGATGAGCAATCCTATTTCTATCCTTGAAAGTAATACCTTCTTCGTCAATCTGAGTAGCTTCCTGAGTTTTGAAAGCAACCAGTTGGTCATTTCTGACACGATCGTAGAACAAAGGAACTGAGGTGTATCTCTTTAAGAGATACATGTGCTTACAAGGCAAACTTCTCTTCCTGAAATCAGGACACGTACATTTGCTAATAAAGCCGTCTTCAACACTAACAGAGTACTTAACAGACGGGGAAGTTAAGGAGCCTACAAACCAATTCCCATTGACAATAGCAACATCACTGCTATTGGTACCCAATGGGTTTTCAATAAGAGAAGGCAATTGGTTTGCAGGAACCTCTCTCGCAAAAAATGAACGTTTAGCTTGTTCGTTTTGCCTTTTTGGAAGTGTACCTGCCAGCAATTTGGGCTTTGAGCAAAGAAGGACTAATGCTTTGCCTTATATTTGTGAAGAGTATCTAACAATTGGTGAGTATAAAGCTGCCAAGAGGATAAGAAGCGAGCAGCAGTAACAACATTGGTTTGATTTTATACAAGAAAGATTCAAGTATGTTTTGGATAGCAAGTTTGTTCGCTGCCTCAAGTAAGGCTTTAGTCGCCAATGTGGATGTAAAATGGCAACCAAACTCAATGAAGTATCTGATAAAAGTCTACCAGATTTTTTTTCTTTGTTGATCCCACAGATTTCTTCAGGGATGCTGATGCTTCAAGCGAGCTTAAGGGCCCAAGCGAGCTTAAGGGTCCAAGCGATCGCCCTCACTTCTCTGATACCTTCTTAGTCAAAATCTATGCTCCAACAAAAGCCAGATACTCTTTGCATGCTAGGCTATATGCTATGAACGTAAGTGGTGGTCATTTTTGGACTATGGGAAAGACCCCAATAGGAGGAGAAAACACAGCACTGGTGAGGATTGACAACCACCACTAGAGATAAGCCCTGTTGACCAGGCACGAAGGTAAGCTATATGGAGCGAAACTGTTTGAAGAGATCTTGCTAGTTCATCTAGTAAGTGATTTGCTTGTATAGAACAGAATTGAATGTTTAATGGTTTACCTTCTTTTAGCAAAGACTGGGTATGCAGTCAATACGCATAACTAAGTTCTATCCAATTATTTGTTATGCTTCAACTTCAAGATTGGCAGAATAAGCGCCTAAAAAAAAGACCCTAATAGTTGGCTTAAGAAAAAAGAAAAATGCGCAAACAGAGCAGAGCCTGAGCGAGAAGGGCCTTATCAGGTGCCCAGCTGGAAGGGTGATGATATACGCCCACACAATTGAAAGAGCAAGTCTAATCACTTGGTATCAAGTACATAGGAGAAATAAAGGTAGATTTGAACGATGAATTCTTTTTTCCTATTTTTATTTTTCAAAACATTGACATATTCAGAAGTGTCGATCGGCATAAAGAAATCAAATTCTTTAAAAAAACAAAGCTATAAAAGCCTACCCTTTATTGCAACTGTTCAATACCTTTTTTTTTTCTATAATGTTTGGTCCTTTTGGTTCTGGATCTACGCAAAGAGTTCTGAAGGTGCCTGGTATGCCTGAAGTTGATGTCAATGGTTGCAACTCGGGCGACAAGACTGTGATAACCCTTCAGGGCAATATGAATGTCATGATAAACAACAACCTGTCTATATCAAGAGCTTGTCAAGAAAACTTGGCTGAGAATGTCTCTTTGCGACCTGAAAACACAAACCTTGCTTACTTAAAAAAACAAGAACGATTCTCTGTATGTTAAAGCATAAAGAAATAAATTTGATTTTTATTTTTAATATATATTTCAATTGTAGAAGTGGTGCAATGATATGAAATTCGATGATGGCCTACTAGTGACTGAAGGAAAGATGCTGCTTTTTTTAAAGCAAGAAGTTCTCCCCAAGGGCAAGCATGGCAAGTTGGACGACAAAGGTCGTCCAGTTCCACTCAGCAAGTCTGCTCTTGAAGGCTATGTTAAAGCTGTCTCTGATTTATACAACCAACAAACTGCCCTAAAGATCAACACCCACCCTTACCTCCGAAGTCATATTTATCGCTCTTTCATGTCCACATATGTTCACCAAACCCTTAAAAGGAAAAAAGAAATATACGAAGACTGTGGAAAACATACTTTGTCCGATGGCTACACACTCAAGGAACTTGTTTTGGTTGGAATGTAGATTCTAAATGATTATATAAAAAATAAAGCAACCCATTTTTTATTTGTCTTGCTCCTTTTTTTTTAAAGATACTTTTTGTTGACAAACTCTCTTGAAGACTTGAGAAATCGATTTGATTTGTTGCTCGGTCATGCCATGATTGCTCATGGTGAAAAACAAGAGAATGATGCAGCTACCCGATTTGTGTTTTGTTGAATCACCCAACGAAGGTCCTACCACTTGCCACTGTCTCACCTTGGCCATGCTTCAAGGAAAAACTAATCAGCATGCCCGAATTGAACACGGTTATGCCATAAGGCATATGAATGTTGAAGCTTGCTCTGTTGGTGCCTTGACCCTATACTTTTTTGCCCGCTTTGAGCTCGAGAATGAACCCTTTCCAGATTTGAGTAGTCGAAAAAATGGTAATCTATTCCTATCCACTTGACACATCTAAATAAAGTCTCACATATTTTAAATTTCATCTTGAAAGGTATGACATTCATGTCTTGAAGGGAAAAGATAGAACAGAAGCCCGATTCTTTTAGAGAAGAAAAATCATCTATGATGAAATCAAAAGAATAAACAATGTCAAGAATCTCTCCTTCGATGATGCTGCCATTGAACTTGAAAAACGTCGCTCTGATCTCAAGAAGGGGCTTAATGGATTGATTGATCTTATTAATGAAGAAAATAAAAGAAGTTAATTTTTTTTGCTAGTACCATAATTTGTTTTGTGCAAAGTGATATTACTCTTTAAGATGAAAGATATTTTTGCTTATTCTAATGCTTTCCACTGAAAAGAAGCCTACTGCTTTCGTTTTTTTTCGATCATGCGTCTTTTCTTTTTTCCAATCATGCATCTTTTGTTTCTCAAGTATTTTTTCTTTCTTTTGTTACGTTTGTCTAGACAAAATGAAAGCGTCATGAAATGATCGTTTTTGACACATTTGATTCACTTTAGAGAAAAATGTTAAAAGAGAACTGTTTGATCTTATGGTATTACTCGATGAAAAAGGAAGACAGAGTTGATTGAATGGCACATATATACGTAAGTGAGTTAATGCAGAAGTAGAGCATATATAGCGAACGAAATAGAAAAGACAAACACCATAGGAATAAGAGGATACATGATTCTGCACTTCTTTTTTTTTCAGTTTCCAAATTTGAAAAAAAGATATTACAAAAGATGGTTAAAGACTGTTTTGGTTCTCGTCTCATCCATTTTGCGACGAGTACTGAAGGTTTTCTTTAGCAGTACAGTGCTTTAAGAAAAACAAAACCAAAAAATCTTCAATGATTGGCTCTCTGACAGAGCAAAAGTTGAGACGAGATGAATTTTTTTTGCGACGAGCGCTCAAGAGACTGTAAATCGAGCGACTACTGTATACTATTTTTGAAATCTTTATTTGTAACATAAGAAATATTACACAAAACTTTTCCTTTCTGAATTGGGAGGAGTTTTTTTTTAGATGTGTTCCAAATTTCTAAAACGCTTAAAGAATCATAAAGAAATCTATCAAAACTTCTGATTGATTGGCTCTCATAACATATATTCAGCTGGACGAATGTCGATGATGCAAGGGAAAAGACGAGACAAGCTCAAGACAACGTTAAGGTAAGTTCAAACTATTTCTGAGTTTGAACAAGCTTGATTCAAAGAAACACATAGAAAATTTTTGTGACGCTTTATGTAAAGGAGTTGCAAATTGTGCAAAAACCAGTCTCATTTCACCAGGGAGCTTTGAATATCAAAAATAAAAAATTTTCTCGCTTCAAAACTATAAAAGAAGAACATCAACTGACCTCTTCTTTTTTTTCCTTAGCTTGCGATTTTTCTGAAAATTAAAACGTTACCACTACAGGGCGTAGGAAATGACTCGTTTGTTATGAACGCATCTTTTTAGGTGTTAGTAGTGCAGGGAGAGTTGTTTCGTCAATTATCTGCGTATATCCTTAGGTAACTCAAGTTTGAATAAGTGATTGTCTGTACATGGGTTCATGTATCTGATCCTTGAGTGAATGCTTCGGCAGGAATTCGGTGAGGGTGCATGAGCTTTCAGACTTTCAGGATGACATATTCCTAGGCCTACGGTAGATACTATGTGTCAATTACCCGCGGCAAAACCATGTCACCACCATTATTATATTTTAAAATGAAAATGAAAAAAAAAACAATAGGGGGGTTCAGTTCTTCACAAATCCCATCACAAGTTTTTCATTACAAATTGTGTTTTAAAAATGAGCCTATCAAATCAATTAAATCGTTTATGAAATGAGTGACCCTAAAATTCCTTCATCACAAATTTCTTTCACAAATATTTTTTTTGCTTGAAAACTATCCATTAAAAGTTCGAACTCCAATTTTGTGGTGACTGTCGAATTTTGTAATGGAAAAACCTCCCACAAATTTAGGATTTCCATCACAATCACTTTTATTGGTTAGATTAAAATTCAATTTGTGATAAAAAACTTGTGATGGGATTTGTGAAGAACTGAACCCCCCTAATAAATCTAACCCATTTATCACATTAAACTTGGTTTATACACTATCTATGCCAAAGTTTATTACATAGGAGTGTATGTTTTGGATCTTTTAGGCTTTAGTTTTATGTGATCAACTTGAGGCTATTCATATTAGTTTTCTACTGTAACTACTAACATCCCTTTTTCTTTATTTGTTTCAAAATAGAGTCTCTTCGATGGTACAAATCGAAATGAATTTATTAACTTTTACTAGATCTGTAAGTCTTCGTTAACAGGACTTTCCGTGTCGCCATCATAACCTGAGGAAGGTGTAGGTAAGTCATTTACTTTTTTACACATGGTTGTAGATGAATGAGCTATTTTTACAAAAGCATGACAGTCATTGGTCTGTCTTAATTTTGCTCTCGTGTTCGTTGTATTACTTTCGGTACTACTGTTACCACTACTTATTCTTCTTCGATGGCTTTTTGATTTGCTATTGTGCGTCTTTAAGAAATTCAATGTAGAAGACTTTGTAGGCGCTTGCCGCTCTTGAAGGACTTCAAGAGGAGTAAACAATTCCTTATGATGTTCATCTTCATCTGATGCCATAGAAGAAGCCGAAGCTTCTATACCAGACTCATCATCATCATTCAAAGATGGAGTCTGAAAACAGGGTGTTAAAAAGCTAGAAGAGTTGATTGACTGCTCCATGATTTGAATTTTCAAACAGGAAAAAGCATTAAAAATCAAAACTTGAGAAAATGTTTAAAAATAAATGAGCCTCTAGTTGCTTCTGACGTCAATGATTCTATGCTTCATCAAAGCCTTTTATTCAAATTGATTTTTAAGGCTTATTTACAATACTCACAACAAAATCTTCCTTATCGGCTTACGCCCTGTATACGAAACGCTTTCTATAATGATTGCTGTTAAAGAAAGAAAATCTCTAACCTGAACATCCATGATGCCTTGTAACTTCTTTATCAACACTCCTTTTTCCTTATTTATAAGAAAAAGAAAATGACAAGCGTCAAGGAAGGAGATTTGGAAATCGAGTCCTTTTTCAGAAAAATAATAATATTATTGTTACAAGCAATTAGGTTTGGGAATACGCTAGTTATGGTAAAGATGTTTTCGATGAGGATTTGGTGGGAATGATAGATAACCGCTTACGGCCATGATTTGTTTTTCCTTTGTTCTTTGGAACAATAGTTTCAGGAACGCCTAGCTCAATTGCATGTTGAACTGCTAAATGCATACGCTATTACAAAGGAGGCAAAAGAAACACATTAGAAACATGATTCTTTCTTCTTCAAAGCAAAACTTACTATAGACACTTTGTTTTCAAAATCAAAGTCAGTAAAAGCTAAGCCAGCTTCCCAAAGAGCTCTGGCTTTCTTGAAATCTTCTGTGCCCCAACAAACATTACCGGATTCCCTATGATGATTTGAATTAGAACAGTACTATCAGTAAACTAGAGTATATCCTTACCAGTAGGCAAAAGGCGTGATCCAATTGGTGGCCTTGAATTTGTCCTGATTATCAATGATCCAGTTCAAATGAACAATACCTTCACTGAATCGATTAAGAGCATTCAAGAGAGATGCCTTGATCAGAAGAAGTGCACCGCGTTGGTCATAATAGCTAGGGACATTGCTGATGGGTGCTAGTTCAACCTTACGAATTTCATATTCCATCTTTTCACGTTCGTAGACCAAACTTAATCTTTCGTCTACCAACTCTTCGCATTTTTCAAGTGCGGTCACTGTCATACAAGGGAATAAATTCCAAATCATTAGCAGTTCAAGCATAGGTAGAGTGAAATCTAAGTCTTGGTAGCCACTGATCTCAAAGAAAGCAACTCTATGAGCGATAAACAGCTCGGTCTGGCTGTTACGTCTTGGATCAACAAGTCCAGAGATTTGTGCAAAGGACAAAATGGCCTCTGTTCGATCACCCAACATCTCCATACAACAGCCATAAAGATATTTGAAGAGAGCAGGATTGTTGTATTTTGGTTGAAGTTCAAGGATTTTAGTGGCTGTACTTGTCCAATCTAATCCCATAGTAGAGTTGATGATAATTTCAAAAAGAGCAAGGTCGCCAATAGCAGGTTCTGCCCAAGTACCTTGGCATACTTCATTTGTATACACAAACGATTGGGTTGAAACTGATATATTACGTGCCAAGCGAGATACTCGGCCTGCAAAAAACAAAAAGAAAGCAGAGTTAGGGTATTGTTTCTGAGCTTCAAGCAAACATTCAATGGCTGGTTGAAGAAATTCTCGGGTGAAGACCTGAGGAGCATGTGACGTGAGAGTAACATAATAGCACAATAACCTATATGGATAGAGTTAGTATCTAGTAGGCTTGAACATATGCGCGCAGCCATATATATATAAGAGGGATATAATAAACTACTCACATTAAAGAAGCGATGGGCGATCGTGATCGTTTGCCTTCTACACATAATTTGAGCATAGCAAAACCAAGATGCTTGTCAGCAGACCAACAGAAAGCGGATACTGTCTTCAATATCTTTTGCGGTAAAGAAGATAGCAGCAGATGAACAGCACCAATACTATAGTTGCACAAATTGTGTTAAATTCTTTGTTCAATAATGACAAAAAGAAGATAAAAACATGATGAGGATACTAACCCAAACTGAAGACCAGATATGGAATCACGATCTATATATCTACTATAGTTTTGCCCCATTTGCTTATATTCTTGCCAAGCATAACTATAACTACCATATGCTAGTTTTCAAATAAAAAAAAAAATTCAGCAAACAATCTCATAGATCAGTCATGCTGTTACAATATTACCACGACGAAGATTTTCTCCAGCTTTGATATAACCAACTGTGGTATCCATAGCCAAATACAAGATGGACATCAACAAGGCACTTTCTCCACGCACAATATGGGCACGAAGTGCACCGTTAGTAATGAATGTTCGATTTTGTAATTCATATTTGTTCAAGGCAGCTGATTTGGTTGGAAGATTGGTTGGGTTTGTACCTAGCAAGTTGGTGAAATAGTGAGAAACAGCATCCGCAATTGGCTTTTTAGCAAATGCTGCATCCACTTGTGCGTCTGCAAACAAGAATGTCTCTGTCAATCTAGCCAAAGCTGTGTCAAGATCTTTGGGGTTGTATGACTTGGATCTTGATTAGTACACTATAGTATAAAATAGAGCAAAACTAGCTTAAAATCCCTTACTGTGAAAGCTATTCATGATGTGAGCAAAATACAGGCATAGTCGATAAAAAACAAGTTGTTTAGTTCAAAGAAACTAAATATGTGCCATCACTGCTTACCTCTAGCAAATGCCATTGAACTCAAGCCAAGTGAATAAAGTGGGTCTCTATAGTTCCATACACAATAAATAATCGTATAACCTCCCCCCCCCCTTTTTTTTTTAGGTCGCAAACACATACTGTCTTGTTCTCTTGTTAAATATTTCCCTTGCTTCTGCAAACTTGTTGTCAAAGAACAATTCGATACCGGTTACCATATCAGCGTCTATCATGATTGAATAAGTTCATCAAGCGCTCCTCTCTTAATGTTTCATCCGAGATGCTATCGTTCCGTATATAAAACTCACCATATTTTTCTTGTGATCTGGCATTGATATAATTGGCTCTGACTCCGTCATAGTCAATATTGAAAGGTCCAATGTAATGAGGATCTTTTGGCTTCTCTTCTTTCTTGGATGCAGTAGTAGTTTCTACTGCTGTATCGGCAGGCTTCTTTGTATCTTCTGATGAATTCTCTAATTCAGTAGCTTCAGCCTGAACAGCATTGCCTTCGGCTTTCACATCACTTTTGCTCTCGTCCTCTTTCGTTTCAGTACTCTCTTTGTTTTCGTTGTCGACAATCTTAGTATCAACCTCATCGTTCTTGTCTTCAGCTTTGACATCATCCTTCTTGACTTCAACATCCACACCTGCTTCGTCTTCTTTCGTTTCAGTACCAGATTGAATATTGTCATGATTTGCATCCTCCTCGTGTGTAATATCAGTTTCCACGTTTTCATCAACACCTTCCTTTACATGTTCACTATCACCCAATTCCATTGATGAAGGCGGTAAGCCAGGAGTAGGAGGAGTGAAGTAATCTGCCATATTCTGTCCTTCAGGAACCTCGACAGTTTGGTTGAGCTCACGATGAGCAGTCGTTCTTATTGCTGTTGGACGGGGAGAGCTGGGTTCGCTAGTGGCTGTTAGAAGCTGCTCATCGTTAGCTTCTGCGTGATGAAGCTCATTCTCGGGAGATGTTGCTGTTTCAACCACAACAGACTCTTTCAGAGCATTTATGACGTTGGACAATTCGTCTGAGGTCTTTAGAGTGTCCGAGGGTTCCTCATGCTTGGTTGAAACTTCTGACTGCATATTTTTCACCGAGTCTGTATCACCCTTGACCAAGGGAGAATCTGACACCTGCTTGTCTGTGATATCCGACATGTATTTCGGGTTAGTTATAGTCAATAAAAGAAGAAAAAAAAAAGAAAAAGAAGGTGGAATAACGAGAGGGAACCAGAAAGTTTAAATTAAGCGTATTTAGTTAATCCACTTGGTCCAAAAATTGCCCGGGAAAGATCAAAAAAGGAAAAGGGAAGACAGAGACTTCTTTCTGAGATTAAAGAGTCGTAAATTTTGTCGATTGTGCACTTGCTGCCAAAAAAGAAAAAGCATCGCCAAAGAACAAACCTTCAAAGGTTTTCTGCTTTTCTTTTTCTTTTAGGGCATTGTTTCACTAGCGAATACTTGGTATACGTCAGTGTTTGTCGTCAAATGGACAAAATGAAAACTAAAATAGTTGTAGCCATCTTTGGTAACGGATTCTTCAATTCCGAGAACGAAAAGTGCCACAATCGTAAAAATGCAAAGATGAACAGTGGTGCAAGTTTTTCTCTTAATTAGCGCAAGTAAGCGGTACACCTAATGGAAACTACAGTTTCAGACATTTGTTGTTGAGAGACAACGAATCACAAACATATTTTGAGAAATTATAAATTAAGTGACGATATGCAATTGTATGACTTGAACTAGAAGCGATTCAAGCCTTTATAACTACATTTTCTTCATAAACTGTTCTTAATTGACACAATCATCCATTGTGAGAATACAGAGAGTCAGAGTATAGCATGCTCATTAACAAGACAATAATACATAGCGAAATATCTGTACTCAAGACAATACAGCACAACCATGATTAAATACAGAACAATCAGCCATCACACGCCTTTCAGGCAGTTTAATGAAGTTGGATAGATCAAGTTTAGATGGATGAAACAGTAGCTTTTTGTATGTATTTACAGCTTTCTTTTTGAAAGAACTAGAGACGAGGATGAAAATTACAAGCGAATTTAAGAAGATGAAAGATTAGGTTTACTGATGAGTTAATCCGTTCACTTCTGAGTATATCTGGAGCGCTCTTAATATATGCATTGGATCCAATTCAATTGCTTCCCCTAGTTTCTCAAGTACACCTGAGAATTGACCCATTTTCTGTAAATAAATGGTAGAAGTAGCATTCTATATGTATAAAGCAAAAACAGAGAATGAGTTACATGCTGTTACCGTCTAACAAAATTCCAAAAAAAAAAGTCCTACCTCAATACGAGTAACAAAAGTTTCCATCAACATCAATAGTTCATCATCCGAAGCCACTTCTTGTACACGTCTATTAAAGTCTTGAGAGTACTTTGTCCCATTGACCATTGTACTGCTACCATGGTTGGCCGTCAAAGCAACCAAGCTAGAGGGCATACTCATACGTGCATACAAGTTGCGTTCCGCCTGGCTCTTTCGACACATGGTACCCGTTGTAATGGATTCTAATCGAATGGCCAAGTTATTTAAAGAAAGTACATAAGCTGGATCGATTTGGCGATTCTGACGAGATGGGATTGGAATGGTTAAAGGTTGTGGCAGCTGAATCTTGCGTACTTGCTCTTGTTTGCTATTACTATCAATATTACTATTAATATTACTATTACCGGGCTGTTGTGTCGCTTGTGTGTCTAGTTGAGAGGGATTTTCACCCGATGTCTCAGGCTCCTCTGCACCTGGTGTTTGCTCATGAGTCATGACACCACCAAGCACCTCGTTCTTATCAATTTCCATGCGACCTGATAATTGCTTTGGATACACAAGGCTCAACATCTCTGGTGTTTCTAGACCCTTGAGACGTCGCTCACCCATGTCCACCACTTGAAATCCTAGTCGTCTTAGCTGCTGGATATCTCTACTCAATGAATGAACATCATGATCGTCCGCCTCAGCATCAGCTGAGCTTGTCTTGTCATCGCCAAAGACGCCTGGCATCTCACGCAAAGCAGTAATGACATCCGAAGACACACAGATCTGTCCTCCATCCGCTGCGTTACAAATACGACTTGCCTTGTTGACTACTGGGCCAAAATAATCCATTCGCTTGGTGATCGGGTTACGTTCATGAACAGGTCGACCTAAATGAATACCCATTCGAACGGAAAGACCTCGATAAATGACCATGTTATCCTTTTGGATTTCACGACCTTCTTCTGTTTCAAGAATACCAGCAGGCCAATCGGCTTCCAGTAGCTGAAGTTGAACCGTAAAGCACCACAAAAGAGCAGAGACAGTGTCTTGAAAGCAGACCATAAATGCATCTCCTTCTGTCTTAACTTCATAACCTCCAATACTACGAAGTGTGCGACGCATCACAGAGTCATGGATTTTGATAGCCGATCGCATATCTTCAGGTTGTGTATCCCACAATAAAGTAGAACTCTTGATGTCTGTAAACACCAAAGCCACTTGATTCGTAGGTGGTGGAACTTCGCGCTCTAAGCGAGCCAAAGTTGAATCACTGGGTGATTCGTCTTTAATGCGTCGCTTGTTCTTAGCCATGATGCCCGGTGTACCAATAGGTTCATCAATCAGCATAGGATCTGTCGTGCCAGCACGACTGGTGCCAATGTTAAGTCCACGCATATTACGGAACCGTCTATCACGTTTATCAAACAAGTCTCCAACACCAATGATCATCACCATGATATTGTCATCTGCACCATATGTTAGAGCAAAATCGCGCAACTTTTGTGCAGCAATCATAAGATCGTCCTTTTCTGTACGTGCAATATCTACTGCTGTTTGATAAGACATACGATCCCATAAGCCATGAGAGGCCATAATGACAAACTCATCATTTTGAGCCAAATTGATGGTCGAGATAAACGGATTAGCATTGACGACAGGAATTAAGTGATAATAGCCAAAACTACGGGAGACTGAAAGTTCATCATTTAAAAGACCAGCATTCGAGACATAGCCACCTGCTGCACGGATGCGGGAGATCTCACTTGGATTAAGAGGGATATGTTTTTGTGTGATCTCTAATACTTGACCATTGTTGCGACAAAGAACCGCCAAAGCATCGCCTACATTAGCCACATGTAATCGAGTGCCTGATATATAACACAAGACCGCGGATGCACCTAGATCCTTGGGCTCTGTATCCATTGATCCAAATTCTTTTTGAAGGGCCAGAAAAGTACGACGCAAAGCAGATACAATGGTGTCGTCATGTTTAGTCTTGTCCAGCTCGTTCGCTAAATGATAGGTCAAGTTCTCGTTCAAGAAATGAGTTAATTGACATCCTGTCTTGCTGTGTTTTCGACCATCAAATAAACCAAACACACATTCATCATCTCGGTTTCTAAAACGAGGCATCACTAGATCCCATGTAGCTAAATGATCGCTGGGGCCTAGCCAGTCTGCCACACCATAACCCATACCATTCACTTCTGATGGCGAAGTACGTACACGACGATCATGAAATTCTTCAGGCGTAGATACTCCCAAGATAGTGACATCCATTAAACCAAGCATACGTAGCTTAACAAGCGCACTAAAGTCTGACAAATTTTTTTCTTTAGGATTTTGGATTTCAGGATGTGTCTTTTTGATTTCTAAACGCTTGTTGCCGGAAAGGTTCAAGTACTTCAGACTCAAATTCCAATTCCTAACAACACAGAGAGAGAAAAAAAAAGGTGGAAAGTCTATAAGTGGATCAAGAGCATAAAAAAAAAGAAAGCTTCCCTCCGTTCAATACTTACCAATTCCAGTCGTAAGGCCAATTAGAAATATTGTATTTGAGTACATTATTACCTACATCTAGAATAAGCAATTTGCGCAATTTACCGATTTCTGCTGGTAATGTTTGCAACTTGTTTCCATTGACAGCCAGTACACGTAGATAACTTAATTTCTCTAGATCATCGGCAGGTAGAGAAGCTAAATGGTTTCCTGAAAGATGAAGTTCATATAAATGCTGATGGCATAAGCCTTCTGGAGGAATCTCATAGAGATCGTTAAAGCAGAGATTCAATGTTCGAAGTTCCAAAAACAAGGAAAGTGGAGACCAGATGTCGTCCGTAAATCGGTTATCGCCAAGATACAAATGACGAAGTGAAAGTGAGAGTGGTGGGGGATGATTACGAGGACTGGCAAAAAAACTGGGTGGATTGAAATTAGATGGTGGGTGAAAGCCATTGGAAAGCAAGTTAGGAGGAATGTTATCTACATTGGGCGTCATGATAGGCGTTACTGTATTTTTCACATGTGTAGTATCGATACGCGGAGGAGGAGAAGTAGCTTGAGTGCCACTAAGGGATGTTTCAACTGTTTTATCGACGGGTGGGTCATAGGCAGCTGTACATGGTTCAGGGAAGCTTTCTAACAAATTAGAAGAACAATTCAGAGTCTGTAAAGAAACACAAAGCCAAATCTCCTTGGGTAGTGCTTTCAAGTTGTTCTTCTGAGCATCCAGCACTTTAAGCTCTGTGAGTTTAGATATTTCAGATGGAAGGAGTTCCAGATTATTACTCTGGACAGATAACCTTAGTAGCCTTGAAAGACTGCCTATACTGCTAGGTAAAGCGCTGAGGGTATTGTTATCAAGGATAAGATGTTCAAGGGAGACAGCACTAGCAAAGACATCATCCGGCAAAGAAGATAGCTTACAGTTAGCCAAATTGAGGTCAGTCAACATACAGCGGACGTTTTTCAGTGTACCATCAGGATGATATAGATGAGAGGGAGCAATGGTAAACTGAGTCAAATGGTTCTTGGACATCTTGAGCTGTCTCAGGCTCTTAAAGTCATAACTGACTAAGCTGATAGCATTGTAATCAATCGAGATGACTTCAAGCTTGGGTAGTTCATAGAGATCTTCTAAATCGGTCAGCTGATTTTGACGAAGATCAAGTTCCTGGAGATTTTCAAGTTTGGCAAAACCAGCAGGTAAGCGACCTGTCAATCGATTGGCAGTAGCAAACAGACCAGCGAGCTGTGTCATTTGACCGATCTCTTCGGGGAAACTTGCAATTTTGTTAAAACTGATGTCCAAATAGGCTAACCCAGATATATTGCAGATGACTGAGGGGAATTTAGTGAAGCAATTGTTAGATATATACAGTACACTCAAATGCTTGAATGCAGAGAATGAAGCAGGTAAACTCTCGAGACGGTTGTTATAGGCTCTCAAGGTACGCAAGGTATTTAACTGATGCAATTGCGCATGATCCAGGTCTTTCAAATGATTGCAAGAAATATTAAGATTCTCGAGGTGAGGAATCACTCGGATATAAGATGGTAAGGTATGATAATCATTGTTCGTCAGCCATAGATGTTTTAGAGCTATGCAACCTTGAAGGAAATCTTCCGCTATTGTGATCAAGGGATTTTTCGAGAGAAGAAGATGAGTGATGCTTTCTTTTGAATCGTGAAGAAAGATGGGAATGTCCTCTAAGTTCTTGCCCTGAAGATCGACTCGACGAGACTGAACAAAGATATCGTCTTGTCGAACACTCTGAATGGCATCCTGACGCAACACAAATCGAAAAAGATACGAATTATCTTCTCTTCCTATGTCTTCAATTCGGTCTTGTTCTGTAAAGCCAATTTGTTCTAACAGCGTTTTTTGTATCTGAATTGGGCGTTCGTTTGGCTCAAGTAACCTTACTGTTGAGAGAATTCAGGATAAGAGAGTCGACAAGACACATTTTTTTTTCTCTTTGCTACACTTACCTCGATCATGTATCACTAGGCTGAGTTTGTATTGCTTTTTTTCGTTCAAAAAGAATTTACCAATTAATCTATGAATCAAGTCTTGTGTGGTGGCATAAAGAGGAGCAATGAGAGTACCGAATGTTCCATCCGGGCGAAAGACACGTATACAGTAGTTCTTACTGGGCATATCCCAACCCTCATGTTCTACTACAGGAAAATAATCAGAACGATCTGTCTTGTTTGAATAGGAAGGTGTATGTATTTCATCCATCGAATCCTCTGCAGGCTCTACTTTCCAACTATCCGGTGGTGCCCAATGCTCTGAATGAGATTGCTATATCAAGAGCAAAATAAGTGACTTTATCAGATAAACACATGCAGTAAATTACCTGAGATATCGAAGTTCTATTATATACAGGATTAATGATGCCTTCCATTGAATTAAAGTCTTGATCCACTAGAAAAATTAAAAAGAGAGAGAGAGAGTCAACGCTGTGTTTCTTGAATCCTCATAAACCCACTCTACATTTGATATCCTATCATCAAGACCTTTAATTTCTCTCGCAATAATCCAATAAATCATATCAAACTTACTTTATCATTGGCAAACACCAGGCTACCCTCTGAATGATCTCTTTCTCTTGCTCTAGACTGATTCGAGCTATTGGATTTCTTTCGTTCGTTATAGGCCGTCATGCCTGATTCATCGAGTCCTAACATGTCGTTGAAGATACTATGGTTGTCAAAATCCTTTGATTTTTTGCGAAGCGATGCATTAGACGATCCATCCACTGAAGTGGGTACAACATTGACTGTACTCGAAGAAGTACCAAAAACTGAGCCTCCCATATCAGAGCGACCTCCACACTCAAAAGTTAGTCGGACTATCTCATGCTCTATCTTTAGTTTTGCCTGCTTACTCTTTTTACGGCCAAATCGAAACAAGTGTCTCTTTTTATCTTTATGAGCGGGTATCTGAAATGGATGGATGGCATCTAAGGAAGCGCGTTAAATAAAGGTTTCATTCTACTCCACACTTAAAGACAAAATACAACAAGTCTGTTTATTTACCATTAGGCTGTCGCAGTGAATCATGCAAAGGATCGTTCAAGCTTTGTTGATTTCCTACTATTGAACTGTCATTCTTGGTTAATTTGTGTAGAGGCATGATAGACATGAAGAGAGAAATCTAGTTCAAAAAAAAAATAGAACGAAAAATTGATGCATGTCATACGCTTTAATTTTTCTTTTTTTTTTTGTAAGCTTAATTCTGCCCAATGCTCGAAAACCCAGATTAATAAACAAAAATAAGCCTAGACAGGGCCAATATCTATAGTGAAAAGGAAAGAAAAAACTTGCTACTTAAGATATTTAGAACACTAAATCGATTCGGGACAAATTTAGCACAATGATGTTTTAAGGGGGGTATCAAAGCCAAATGATGTCTTTAGTATTGCCAGTGTGCCTCTTCTCAGAGTCGCCTCGAAAAGTGTAAAAGCTTCTTGCCATAAATAGCTTTGTGTGCCGCTCTGCTTGATTGTGTTGAGCTACTTTTTCCCATTCCTTTACTACTACCGCGCGCACTCTCTCTCTCTTTTTAGGCGCTGGCCTTTTATTTACCATTCACCAACAACCATACTTGAGTGTCCAATTTTATTGATTGAATAGTCTGAATTTTAAGTATTTGTTAAATCTCAGATGTCGATTATAAAGAAAGAAAGAAAAAGATTGGTCAATCCTACTGTTCAAGCACTGAATAACTTAAGTATTATCTCTGATGGCTTCAGTTGATAAGTAGGCCAGAACCCCCCCCCTTTTTTTTTCAATTATTGTGTACCAGTCAACTAGAATACTATGCATGATTTTGATTATGCATGAATCATTGAAGGATTCATATCCAGAAAACACCGCAGCAGTTCTTCCCCCCCCTCTCCTTCCTCCTTAGGGTTTTTCAATATAAACTTTAAACTTTGGGATTGGTAGCTTATTTTACATGTGTATTTGTTACATTGGGATTGTCTATTCCAATACGGAAGATCGGGTTTAACATGACTTATTTGGAGGCTACATAAACTACATTTCGAGGAGATGCAGCAAGATCAAAGAGTGGATACATCCATACTCTATTTGCTTGACCCCCAATTTCTTTCAAGTACAGCCAGCGATCCATCAGAATGATCGATTCAATAATAGGTGCCAACAGACCACGCAAGATCCAAAGTGCAACAAACTGTCGATTTACTTTTTTCTCTTTAGCTTGCCTATAATGTGCTTGTGCCTCTTCTTCTGTAATTGTGTTTTCTGGCAATTTGAGACGCTTTAATGATGCCCTTACAAACGGAGCAAATTCTTTGTTTTGTTTGATTCTACCGAGTCTAGGAGGATCATTGATATCTGCCAATCCTTTCTGTACCAATAGTTCCTAATAACATATATAATCTTAAACAAGTCTATTTTCTAGGCAAGTAAAAAAAAAAAAACGAAAACTTACCATGAAAAGAGCTCTAAAGTAATAGTTATCAAACGCTTTGATACATTGCTCTCCTTCTTCTAACCATCTTGAAGGGGAGTGACAGGCAAGCACTTTAGCTGTGGATCCAACATGAATCATGTCATCTTTCTTTTCCTTCAAGTAAGAACTCATAGGAAACCCTTCGTTGGTCAGAGCGTTATAACAACATCCTACATTGACCATACATGATACTTTTTGACTTTCCGCAAACAAGCGAAATATCATGGGCGAGAGGTCACCACAGGTATGCAATCCAGTCACTAGCCATTGTTTGTCAGTAGATGATCCCCATTTGTTCAGTACTTGAGTTATGTTCTCAGGTGTGACTTTCTCTGTGACATGCTTTAGATTAGGATGATCTTCTGTCTTGCCTTGTGCCTTGAGTGCCTTTGTGTCGAATCGTAAAGCACCTTGAGTTTGAACCTCAGACATATCTACAGCCAGGACTTCAAAACCATACTCAAAGGCAAGTGCACGAGATAAATAACCTTGTCCAGAGCCAAGATCGATAACAGAGCTGATGTTGTGCTGATCAGCTACACGCTTAATCAGTTGGCTCAACAGTTCTACTTCATGCACCTTTTTATCGCTCATACCACCTTGAATATGTCGACTGATATTTTGTTGTTGATCCTGGCTGTCCATAGCTAGTTCTTATCATTAGTCCTATACGAGTCGGTCAACTACTCATTGCTTGACTTACTCCGAGGCAAAGCAAGATCACGTACTGATTCAAGATAAGAGCGTAAAGAAGGTGGCCATTTGGACTAAACAATATGAGTATACACTTTTCTCTCAAAAAAAAACTGAATTGACATACATAATCGCTGCTTTCTGAAGTGAGTTCTAATATAGCAAAGGCCCAATTGTCACCCGCTTGCTCCATATGGTGCATAAGAGCTTCTCGCCAATCTGACGGGAACTTTTCCCACTCTTGGTGCGTAATAAAGTTAAAGGCCAATACATGAATAAGCCAATGATAGTCTCTATAGAATTTTAACAGCCTTTCCAAATATTGTTCAGGCGTATCATCCTTATATCGAGTTGGCAAAGGCTCTGCGGGAAAATCCATAAAACATTAAAAAAAAAGTTTCTGAAATAAAAAATGCATACCATTAAAGTGACTGACAATTAAAATGTATGGCCTTATGTTACTCATATACATATAAGATGTAGGAGTTATTTCATAAGACAATGCCATAAAGTGCACAGTGGCTTTTGCTTCCAAACACAGTAGCACAGTAAACGCACCTTTTTTGTTTTTATCACCATCATTCTGTTGCCTATCAATATGAACTGTTTTTGAGGGATCAAATGAATACTAGAGTTTTGGCTGTTAGCAAACAAGTCTCTGGTAATCCCAAGTTTCGAATCTTGTTTAAAGAGTGAACTTCATTTATACGAATTGTCAATTTAAACTTGTAAGAAAACCCAATCTAACATGTGGAAAGTCAATCCCCCTTGCACACCTTTTCCTTTGGATAAAACAAAATTCCAAACCAGCCATGTTGTCTTAATAAGTTTTGGAGAAAGAGATGATTGTGGGCATGTGTTTATACAAAACGCTGAGACGATAGCTCTCTAATCAATATACGCTATTACTCCAACGTTGAGATCTAAGGCACATTAGCAATGCTAATTTTTTTTAATGAATTTTGTCAAGTCTCAAAATGGCAATTGTGCTTTGTGTAAACACTAAAAAAAATTCTATAACCAAGCCTCTCAAGTTTACATTAAGACATATGAACGTACAAAAAGTAAAAGAAAAAAAGGGGGGATCAACAATAGTAGCATTTGATCTTTGTCTATTAACACACACATACGAAATCTTAATTGCGCATTCGATAAACTGCTTTTCAGCTACTTGTGTATATCAAAGCAAATCAATTGCTTACTATACCATATGGCGGGAGAGCTATCGTTGACTGAGTTACTGGTTTTCCTGTTGTTAAACAGTGATGGTGGCTAAAGACAAAAAGGGCCGCCTCATTTTTGACCCCAAATAAAGTTTTCTGATACAAAATAGTTTATTTTTTATTTCCAGATAGCTGTCTTTAAATTCTCTTGTGAAGCTATGCAGCTTTGAGTACGAAGAAAAGGGTGGAATTGTTTAACTTTTTGTATATCCAACCATCTTATTGAGCTAAAAAGTACTTTCATAAGCTTTCGCATAGAACTACCTAGTTACAGCAAGGAAAAAGGATGAACTGATTTCATTTAATAAACCATTCCTAAAATCACAGTTTGTAGCTAAACCATTCAGCCAATCAATTCGGGCTGGTATGTTTTATTTGTACACTTGTATACCAAAACCTAAACATTTTAAAAGATAATCAATACTGTATTAGTCGGTATAATCTGGTTATTGATACCCTTCTTAAATGTGAGATTGTACATTAATAAAAAAAAAGAAAGTACAATAACAAAAGAAAACGAGAGATTTGATTATGTAAAATATTTATTGACACTGGTATGATTTTACATTAAAAATACAAAGGTATAAACTAATATACAGTAATTAAATGAGAGCTAAAAATAAAGAAATGGGAGGTAGAAACAGATTAAATACACAAATTATTTTTCGAAAGACTTGACGATAGATTCGATAGAACGGTTCTTGGTTTCAGGAACGAAAATCCAAGTGAAGGCAAAGGCCATAGCGGCGATAGCGGCAAAGATAGCGAATGAGTAACCATGGATGCTAGCAAAGATAACAGGGAAACATTGACCAATCAAGAAGTTCATGGCCCAGTTCATGGCGGTAGCACAAGAACCAACAGCAGAGGAAGCATAAACAGGTGACATTTCAGAAGTCATCATCCAAGGAATAGGGCCAACACCAATGGCAAAGGAGATGACATAACCAAAGACAGAAACAACCAAAAGAGCACCAATGCTGTAAACATAACCGATGACCAAAAGGACAGAGAAGATACAGGCACCAGCTTCAGCAATCAAAAGAAGAGGACGACGACCCATACGATCAATCAAGATCAAAGAGGCAATAGTAGAGACAAAGTTGACAACGGTAGTGACAATAGCCATGTACTTGGACATTTCAGCATCGAATGACATCTTGAAGATAGTAGTAGAATAATACATGACAGCATTCATACCAATCAATTGTTGAATCATATGGAGAACAAGGACACTGATGGCAATCTTGCGGATAACAGGGTCAAGGAAGATTTGGATCATGTTCATGCTAGGACGTTGAGCATCGTTGACACCAATAGCACCATCTTCCATATCATCGGTAGCAAATTCGTCCTTTTCTTTCTTTCCTTGAAGTTCAATTTGCTTGACATTGGTAACAGCTTCGGCAGCAGACTTTCCGAGAATACCTTCGATTTGTTCAAAGAATTCTTGTTCAATATCGGCACCAGGACGAAGTTTTTGAAGGTTGGCACGGGCTTCTTCGAGACGGTTTTGAGAAATAAGGTAACGAGGGGATTCAACACAACCGGCCATCAAGAAGAATTGGGCAATAGCAGGAATAGCGACAATAGCAAAGTTGATTCTCCAGAGAGGGACACTGGCCAAAGGAAGACCGATGACAGAAGCAAGCAAGATACCGATGACAACAGCGAATTGGTTACAAGTACCCATAGTACCACGAGCTCTGACAGTAGAGATTTCACCAACATAAGTAGGAGTAGCAAGAGAACCAAGACCACAAGAAAGACCACAGAAAATACGACCGACAATGAACATGGCAGGGTTGACAGAAGCACCAATCAAGACAGCACCAATGACCCAACCAATGTTGTTGAAGATAATAGTCTTCTTACGGCCATACTTGGTTTGAATAGTACCACCGAAGAGACCACCGAAAAGACCACCAACACAGAAAGAGGCAACTGCGAAACCCCTAATTTTTTGAGAAAAAAAAATAATGTTAGATGATGTTTTTTTTTTCTAGAAATAATAGATGTTGACTTACCAAAGGGCATCGTTCATAGGCAAACAATCAGGAAAGACACTGTTGGCAACATGGGCAGCGCCATTAGCACAAGCGTGTGTGACTTCACCAGGCACATTGGCAGAACCAATGACCCAACCATTACTGAAGGAACCAAGGCAAGAAATGACCACACAGTACACCATGTACCCGGGCAGCTTCATATCAAGTGAATTCATCATTTTTGATTAAATAAAAAGAAAATAAGGGAAATGAAGATAAAATGAATATATAGAAAAAAAATTGTAGTGAAAAAGACATTGGCCTTTTTATATACATTTGAATTTGAAATCAGATCTAGGCACACTGTTCCTTCCATGCTACAAGAAAAGGACTTCCCCGCGTGCTATAAAAGGTAATTTTGTTGGAAAGTCAATTTTTGACTGCGATCAAACCAATTCAGAGTATTCTTTTTGTGTTACTTTATGTAACGTTGGGTTAAAATTATCTCTTTAAGTTTTAATCGCGTGTTATAAGTTAAGGATTGAGAATCAATGAGCGTTGATAATTAGAAGCAATCTTTTTGTAAGAAAAGACAACCATTTCCATGGTGAATCCCAACACCCTTTTTTTTTAAGCAACGTGTAACATATTAATCACAATGCAGACAATAATAGTTAATTTTTTTCTATACATCTAAAAAAAAAACACACAATTCTTCCGATCCGACCGCTGTTATTTGAATCTTGTTATAGTGGCCAGTAGTATATTTATCATTTATTTCAAAGTATCAATTACAACTTTGAGCAAACTATAGATTGACAAGATCTTTCTATTGTTTTCATGTATTATATTTATGACATAAGCTATATGATTCGCTACTTTGTTTTTTCCCTTCTTCTTGGCTTGTTCACAAGCTTATTGGTTTTCCATTCCTAATCTTCCATTCCCTGTAATCCCTTCCATAAAAAAATTTTTTTTCTTTTGCTTGTTTAAGCAAAGAAAAAAAATTAGCTATTTTCTAATATATATATCTTACCATTTATCAGATTTTTCTGGATTGTGTCTTCTGTATATCTTAAATCATGGTATCTTATTTCATAGATGTAAAGGCATTTACCGCGTCTTTCCCAAGAGTGGATGAGCTCATATCTGTCAAGGACGGAAACGAGAGCACCCTGACTTCCCACGAAACCACTTTTTCTTTGACTCTTACCGCCTATTCCCGCACTTTATGATTTTGAAATTAAGCTGAAAGTTTCTAAATCGAGATAACGTGGCACAAGAGCTTATGTAAAATCCAATCGGGGAGGGAGTGCAAACATTTTTTTGTAAGGTAATCCCGCTCTGTCCCACAATTCCCCCACTTTCCCAGTTTGTAAAACGGGAAATCAAGTAATTTTGATTGGTACAATATCTGTACATTAAATTATATTTTTTCTTTATTTTCATAGTTTATGAAAATAGTAAGCGCAAATAGGGATAATTTTAAGCATAGGATGATTATATGTTCAAATTGACCAGTCTGATAGGTCATCATTAGAGCATGAAAAACTTTCTCCTACTCTTTCTCTTTTTTTTTCTCTCGCCTCAAGATGCAACCATAAGATGTGCAAGGTTACTGTTCCGAAAAGCCAATCTATTTCTAGCGACCAATCAATATGCTTTAATGAGAGTACAATAAAACCGGTAAAGAAAGCACTCCAATTCAACAACTTGAAGTAAGTACATCTTACAATTCTTTGTTTTTAGCTGAACTGTTCTTTTCCTTGAAGAAAAAACAAGGCTTTTTGCATGACTACAAATTGAAAAAGAAAAGAAGCAATACTTGAGTTTATTGTTATGAACAAAGATTACAACATAACTCGATACGTCAACAAACTCATACACATACTGACGTTGATGAAAGACTAATTGGGATACCCCAGATGATATTCCCTGAGAATGAATTACATTAATGTCACTCACAGTTTTAAAATACATTTTACATCATGATACATTTTCGTTGTTGCATAATATCAATTGATATTTGTAAATGAGATGTAAGCTTAACAATTCAGTGAATATACATCAACTAAAGCTTAAAGTTGAACTTGTCCTTTCCAGAAACATTCATTGTGAAGTTTTCGCTTTATATTCGAAACTAGCTTTCCAACAAACTGAGGTTTTATTCTTTTTTGTCTGAGTTTTTTCTTGCCTTTCTTTTTTTTTTGTTTATCAAAGTTCGTTTTGCATGTCAATTGAGATAATTATGACTTCAAAGTTGCTACAGCTTTAAGAAGCGGCTGCTTGTAATACATCCCTCTCTCTCTCAACAAATTCCATTTCGCATTGTATTCGTGAGTATACTTTGTTTTCTGCTTGTTAATATGATTTGGTTTATTTAATAGTTAGAGTAGCACAGCAAACATGAAATAATTTGACCTCTTGTGAAGATTAAAAGTCCTGTTCCAGCGAATTAGACGAATTAGAAAATTAATTTAAATTGTTAGAGTTTTAAAAAAAGATGGCAAAAGCTAGCACCTAAGAATTAAGATAGGGATTTACTCGAAGAGGCTTCCCAATTACTCTATATCTGTAAACGACTACAATAATCAGATCATCATTGTAATGCAGTCTTTATCTTTCCTCCTTTAACAAAACGCTTTGACTGTTTTATCTCCTATTTCGAATATATGTCTGCACAAAAGCAAAAGGTGATTGTTTTGTGTATGAGGAAACACAGCTACTGCAAAGAAATTGCTTTTTTTTATTGTTGTTGTGGTTACCCACAACTATTCTTGAAACATTTTTTCTTTCTTGTCTCTAAAACTTTTAAACAGGAATGAAAGAGTAAACACAAAAACAATTACAGGCAAAAGAAAGCACATTGTTGTTTTAACAAGATAGTAGAAAATCAATCAGCCTATGTTTTCAGGCGATAATCGTTTCCAACAGTTTCTGGTAGCCTTTTCAAAGCAGTCATAGATACATATGAAGGCGCTTTAATTACAAGGAGAAAGAGTGTTTTTTGTGATACTCTACATATGATCAGTCTTCTTCGACAGACTCTAATCTGCCTATAAACACAGTCTCGATTGCCAAGAGACAGGCATTTTGAAGTACTTGAAAAGTCTTGAATCTCAATAGTTAGCATAGACGAAGCCGCAATGGCTCGCCTGAAAAGTGATTGCTACCATGCAGTTTAATAATAGCTTACAATACATTGATTTGTCAACTCAAATCGATTGGATTTACGAAAACTAATGTTGACTTTGACAGTAAAGTCAGGAATAATCTTTGTATCTATCTTCCACTAACAAGTGCACAGCGAGCTCACCTCCATTGTTGGGGCAAATTTAGGAATCTTGCCATAGGAGCGTGCAGAAGACAGCTTCTTGTCTTGCAAGATTGTATGTCTTAAAAAGGGACACAGGGCTTTGTCAATGAAGTCTTCTTTTCTACATTTGGTTTTCCAAATTCCAAACAATACAAGCATTTCTTGGACAACACGTGTCAAGACAACATCTTCTTCTTCCTTTGCATCTTGTGTCGGCTGATGCTGCAAGTATTGAACACTTTCTTGTTCCAGCCCTCATCTTTTCTTATTACTTATATCAATAAAGGCATGCAAGTTGATTATGGCATACAAACAGCCATATGATTTTTATATGTATTTGTCTCAATAGTTTGTCTGTACATAACTCATATTGTTGGTTGTGCTTATGATTTAGACAATCGCAAAGAAAGGAATCTACTTTGGTATTGGAGAAACTAAGGCTTACTTTGATATCAACACTTTTGTCAGCTAATCTCATTGGCTTAATGCTCCTGAGTGTGCCTAGACTGCTTATGTACTTTTGGTGTACTATATCATCAACATGGATAAGAATGATTACAGTAAATCCCAGTTAATTGTCTTGTGCAAATGAACAAGATCAACCAACAGCATCGCCTTAGCTCAAATTCAGACAAATCCTGATACATTTAATCAAGCTAAACATATGCAAAATGAGATTTTTGAAGTTCATCTTTTGAGCTTATCTGACTTGTTGGACAAGTATCACTGTAAATTAAAGAGGAGTTTGGCTGTCACAATCAAAAGTAAAGGAGAGTGAATGTCGGCATGAAATAGCATGGCATCTCTTAGTTTGTTTACTTCTCAACGGCCTCTAATTTACTGATCCTATTGGTTATCACATGTTTTTTTTTGTTTACTGATGGGATAGATACAACAGAGATGACCGGCTCTAATTGGATGACTGTTTCTTTTAGCGTGCATTTGAAGTAAATAAAACGTAATGATCATTTCCTCCCTCTTTTTTTCTCTTTCTTTATCAAAACCATCTTGAAACTTCGTCACCCAGACAACCTCAAAGGAAAGTAAAAAAATACTCTTCTTTAATAATGCTGTTATCTAACTTGCTTTTTCGTGCATAGCCTAAAAATCTTCAATCTACGCAAGTCTATTATTGCACCAAGAGCAAAAAAAAAACATTATCTACAAAAAAGAAGAAAATACGCGTGCCTTTCCATCTACAAAACTACAAAACTACAAAACTACAAAACTACAAAACTACAAAACTACAAAACTACAAAACTACAAAACTACAAAACTACAAAACTACATATCCACAAATGCTTTCAAGCTCTGCAAATCCTTTTTACGCGTTCTCTCTGCCTCTCTCTGCTCTCTCTTTTTCTCTTGGTGCTTCTGCCCCACTTCAAGCTTGATGGGGGGTAAGGACAAAGACTGATGCTGCCTTTCCTGATCCTATATAAAGTGGCTTACGACCGGAATCTAGTCCGTTTCCGCGAACGACCCTCGTTTTCTAGTATTGGGACTGAAGTCGGAATGACTGAGGGCAATTACGCCGCCTGATCTATTAACACTATGAGTGTGTCCTGTAGGGATCTGGGCAGAGGAAGCGGGTACAGACATACTTGTACTATTCCTCGTTAGTTGACTGGTATGGGGTTTGCTAAGGATTTGGGATAGTGCGAACAGAACTGAGTCTTCTTTGGCTTATTCAAAAAAGTAAGTCAAGGAAGGCTTACCCTCTGCGTTCTTACCTTTCTTGTCTTGCTTTGTTGTTGGAGGTGACTCTATTACTAAACAACTCAGGACTTGCCTTCAATTATGCCTTTAATGATGCCTTGCTGGGTCCCTGCTTCTGTCTCTATTTCTGTCTCTATTTCTGCTTCAAGTGTGCCTATCCAACTGTGCCTATCCAACTGTATCTTGACAGTATTTACCGCATCTGAACCATCATATACCTTCTCAGATTGCCTTAAGAAGAGTTTTTTATCGTGTTTAACACTTTTTCTCTTCACCTAAATAAAAAGTCTATTTTCTATATTGTTCCACAATAATACTTACAGACATCACAAGTTTTTACAACTGTCTTTACTTTCGCTTGAATCTCTGCCTTTTTCTTTCGCTTTCTTTGAGTCTACCTTGTCGCTCTAGTCAAGCCTTTTCCTCATGAGCTACCCCTCCGTTTTCCAAATAAAGAAATATCAAGAGACACATCCCCTGTCTACTTTTATTCCTTTTTCAGCTATACATGTAAAGGTGTAATTTTAGTCTGCATCTTGTACGATATTTACAGCCCAAGATGCTTGCCGTCAATCATTCACACCATTTTTTATTGCTCCCGTATCATTGTTAATCAAAAGCTCAAGTTCTATCCCTAGAAATGGAAAGGCATTAAATCGAATGGCTGTCCTAATTATACTCATAAAAACGTTATTTTTTTCTATTGGATTGGGTTTCTTTTTTCTATTACCATCTTTGAATTGAAAACCCGCGGATGAAATCATTTACTTCCATTTCTCGTCGAACAAACGAAGCCGATTTGTATTGATAAGAGAGCTTTAATCAACACAAAGATGGATGCCATGACAGTTGAAGCAATTCGATAGAACATGCCTTTAGTCTAAATCTTATTGTTTCTTTGTATACATTTGAATAGATGCAGTTTACAAAGTGAATTATACAAAATAAAGCATATCGTTTAAATACAGAGAGATTGAAAACATATAACTAAATGAAACAACTTTTTTTTGGGTCTAAATCGACTTTTTATTGCCACAAATTAGTGAACAAACCATATACTTGAAATACTACAGAGACTTTCAACCTGTATTCTCACAACATCATCAACCTAAAGAGTCCAAGACGAAAGGTATCAAGGGCTACATTTTCGTTACTAGCGCCATCACCCTTTATCTCACCAATGATGTCGATAAAGGTTTTGCACCCTCAACAACTACAGCAAAGTCTGGTCGGCACTCGTTAACCGTAGAAGCACTGGGAAAGATGACCCTTGTTGGATCTATACTGAATGTTAGCCCTTATTCTTGACATATTCTTGTCTTTGGCTATTGTATTACTTACCCTTTGGGATAGTGATGTCGAGATGACTTGAACAGCTGGCAAAGGGAAGGAGCAATGTCAGACTGCAAGTACATCTTCTCGACGGCTTCCTTTTCTTGGTGCATATTGTTGAGCCTATATAAAGAAGTGAGTAAAGAGAAATCTGTAGAAGAAAGAAGGAAAAGACACTAAGCTCAAAGCTTACTTACAACATGATCAATGTTCTGATGACTTGAGTAGCAACACCACTAGTCTTCCTTCAAAAAAGAATAGTTTTTTTTTCTAACTCTTCTCCTGCTTCAGCGTCAGCGAAATCCCAGAACAAGAATGACAATAGTAAACATAAGATTTATTGGTTTTGACCAATAACCAAGATAAAATACATACCTTTTTTTTTTTAGCAATTTCTCTATTACATGTCATATAGATAGAACCAAGTAGTTTATCGCTTCCAACTCAGATCATATGATTGGATCGTTCTTTACGCCCGTATAAATGGTGTTACTGGATCCAGGTTCCAGGAACTCTTCAATTAACAGATCAATTTCCCAACTTTTCTTAAAATGGCTTGAACGAAAAGAGTGGTTGCTTGGTATGATTCACCATACTGTATTATCTATCATTTGGATTCATCTGCTCTTGTTTGTCTAACTTTGGTCTGAAATAGACCCAAGGAGTAAATCATATATCGTATGCTACATTTCAATTCATAACAAAATAGATCAGCAGACGGGGTATAAAGATACTTTATAAGACTTGTAAATGTTCCTTTGTTAATCAGCCTTTTTTTTTGTACAAGGGCAAAAGTTCTAATGAACGAGCTATTCTTTTCAAGCTGTTTTCTACTTATCAACACATTGTCTGCGAGCCAATTCATCAATAAATAGTTGAAATGGAATCACACATGCAAAAAAAGAAAGCAGAGATGCATCAACCTGGGATTTTGGCAGTTTTTTGTCATCAAGACGGCATGGGCCTTAGAGAAAAGAGCTTATTGAAGGGCAAGAGCATAGTCAATCTTCAAAATTATTGTCCAAAGTCCAGTTTTTTTTCTTTTCCACATACTCTTGCATCCATTTGATTAGTCAATTACAACTTTAGATGTTAAATGCATCCGTATTCCTACTAAAGAAATCAATCATGCAGTGCGATAGTTCAAGATAATGACATAGTGCTTCATGAAAAGTTGGTTTGCCAAGGAACCCATAAAAGATAAACAAGGGGGAACAGCATACATTAGGGGCAAGAAGACACAGAGTGCTCAAGGATAAGCTTCTGAAATTTTTTAATCCTTCCCATCAATTGAAAAGAGATACTCTTTTTTTCTTCCAGCTTCCAGTTTGGTTTGTTAGAGTATCTTCTTTTTCCCGTTCTCTCGTTCCTTGCCATTTGTTAGTCGCAGAGATGACTTTGAACTCGGCGTGATAGATGCTTATGGCTCTAAAAAAAGTGTAGTAAGGGAAATGGCAACTAATAGAAAGCAGAAACGAGTGATAAGATGGTTTTATTCTGTTCTTGTATTCTGATAAATGTGAAAGAAGAAATAAAAACAAAATGCATGAATTGAGAGGAATAAGGTTGGCACAGCAAACGGTTGCTTTTGTACAGACATTGATTAATCCAAGTAACTTGTTTAGTCAACAATACTTTTTTTTTTCGTTCAATGAACAATTTACAATAGGTACTTTATGAGGCAAGAAGATAAAGTAAAACAAATAAATGTTGTAAGAAATTATGAGAAAAAAATGATTTTTATAATAATATACTCTGAAGCGATAGTTGCAAGTAGTCTACTCTGGATCGTTAATCAATCAAACTATCCAAGTGATTATGACGCTATAGCTATCCAAGAAACCAACTCGAATAAGGTTGCTGATAGAGTACCTTCAGTATGACTTCTCCCATATGTCATTGCTCTATTTTATCTGTCCTCAATCTGAAAATAATTTCTGTATAAATAGGCCGTCTTTTCTTCGCTTACTTTTCTTCATTATCTTTTGTTTATTATTTTGTTTATTATTATTTTTTATTGTTCTTATGTCTTCTGTTCTTCTTGTCGCTCGTCTTTTTTTTGAAACTGTTTGCTCCTTGGTCTGTACCTTGGTCTTGGCGGCAAAAACCATCTACTGCTTGGCCCGCCTCCTCTGTACATGGGGAAGACTCGTGTACAGAGGAGTCAGGTTCTTGCAGAACCTGAAAAAAGGGAAGACTATGCATTGAGGTATGTACCAAATGTTTTATCCCCCAAAAAAATTGGTTATAAGCTTTTCAAAAGAAGCTAAGAGGTTTATAGTAGAATGATAGTCTTCCCTATCATCAATTACGATTGAATCGTTCAATCAAAAAAAAAAAAAGCATATCAAAAGGTTTGCATACTTTTTTTTTTCTGATCCAACTGTGCTCTTTTCATTCAATTCTCATACATTGCGTCTAGTGTCATCTTATCCGGAACTGAAGGTGAAACATTTGGTATGTCTCTACTCTACTTGATGCAATACCATATTTATGGGATGAAATCACTTCTCAAGTCATCTGTTGGGTGAGACCGTCCGCTTTTTCTGTCCCTTTGGTAGCAATACCTCATTGTCGAAAACAGATTCAAGAACTTTTGCCCCTTCAATACAGCCACTATTATACATGTTGTACTGGGCAACTTTCGATGATTGTCTATACTAGAGCTTGAAAACTTACGGATATTCACAAAGTGTGTTTGACAAAGGCTGATTCTCACACCCACTCAAGAAAATTGCAATCAACACATGTTGCTTTATCTGACCATGCGGTTATATTCTATTGTCCTAAAGTAAGCCAAGTTGAAATCAAACATATTGTCAGTCGACAAAAATCGTAGCTTGAGGATCAATTGACTACATCGAAACTGGAGTACTTGTATTCAACAAACAGGAAGAAACATCCAAAAGGACCTCAATAAATACATTTGGAACGCAAACTAACTGATATCTCAATCAATCAAGCAATATCTGAAATATCAACAGAGCAGTTAAAAAAAGAGACATACGATAAGCTGAATGTAGTCATGAAAGAATTGAGAATAAGTTCTCCCCCTCAAGCATATATCAACACCATTAACAAATTACCAGTTATCTTAACATATGTTTATTTCCTCATCCACTGTGCATATATTTCCAATAAAGATCTTATTTTTTTTTATGTTACAAGATTGTCTCTATGATGTGTTTTATTGTTGTAGTTTTATTCAATACCATAGATCAATACTATAAGAGTCCAGTCATAGAATTGCTTTTTCAATATTCCAATGAGAGATGACTGTGGCAACCATTAGCAGAGAGTGTTATCATTACATCTTTCTAAACTAAATTTGATCAACTTTGCTTATTTTTTTTTATTATTATTTTGCCCCTCTTTTTTTTTTTGCATGATCTCTATAAAAGACAATAGAGCGATATTTGCTGTTGCTCTGATCATTCGACTGATCATCTTCAACATACCCTCTCTTTCAAATACACTCATTCAACGCGTTGAACTAGTCACACCCATCACTAGTTTTAAACGATGTAAACTATCATTGAAAATGAATAGAAAAAAAAAGAGAGAGCTAATCTCTTATTTTTTTTTTCATAGTGACAGAAGGTGTTTATCTATATAACCATAATGTACCTCCATATGATGGTGATGTTATTCATCAGGTAAAATAAAGTACATATTGTTTCTTGTCCTTTATCACCAAGACATCTTTAGCCACCTTTACTACTCTGCTTCTTTTCGTTTGTTTTGATGTTACCCAACTTGACTCCTGTCTTGTTCAGTGTGGTGGATGTGTTGATAGCACATGCACTTGGGTTGATTACTCGGTTAAAACAGGATCAACAGAGACCTAAATTAAAAGATGAAGTGTCTATGCAGTCAATATCACCTTGGACAGTCTCTGTTCTCTACCTATTCAATCCTCTCACCATTCTATCCTGCGTAGCCAAATCTACCTTGATATTTACTAATCTTGCTGTTGTCATGGCCATCCTCAGTAGTCTAAGGCAGCGACCCAAGACTGCCATGTTTTGGATTGCATTGGCTTCTTACCTTAGCTTTTATCCTATCATGCTTGTGCCTGCCTTTTTGATCATCCTCAAGTCCTTTAGATCCGGTGTGTTCTTTATCCTGTTTTTCATGGGATTGATTGGTGCATCCTTTTTGGTGATGCAATCATGGCACTTTCTTTCGGCTACTTATGGTATCATGTAAGGAAGAAAGAGAGAGAAAGAGAAAAAAAAAAAAGAGAAGGATATTGAGGTGTCTTTTAGTTTGTTTGTATCCGATTTAACACCCAATGTTGGCATGTTTTGGTATTTCTTTATCGAGATATTTGATCAGTTTCGATCCTTTTTTATGGTTGTCTTTCAGTTTCATACCTTTATCTTTACTGTACCTATCTGTATCAAACTCTAGTAAGTGATATGTATAAGCCAAATGATAGAAATACTCATCTAGAAATGTAAAGTCATCAGCCCATTTTTGCAGTCACTGTCTTGTGTGGTATTATGGCCATCTTTAAGAGTTATCCCTCTGCTGGTGACGCTGCTCTCTATTTAGCACTTGTGCCTATTCATGACGAGCTATTGAAATGTAAGTTTATATAAAAGGGGGGTTTTGTTGTTATTTTAATCATGAATGTTAGATTGTCGTTATGGATTTTTGGTCTCCAATCTATTTCTTTATGCATCTGTGTTGGCACCTATTTTTTGGCATTTATGGATTTATGCAGGTAGTGGTAATGCCAATTTCTTTTATGCCATCACACTGGTGTACAATCTAGGCCAAGTGGTCTTGTTGATTGATTTGGTGTATGCAGCATTAAGAAGAGAATTTGATATTCTTCATCCAGATACCATAGGAAAACAAGTGATTCATAAATAGTTTTTTTTTTTAAAAATATATATATATTTTATATGAAATGATAAGCATGATAAGTAATGATAAGTATGATAGAGAGAGAGAGAGAGAGAGAGAGGGAATATGGAAAGATGACATCTTTAAGCAAAAGACTCTCTTGTCATTGAATGATCCGTAGGCACAAGTTCGATCTTCTCCAGCAAGAAACCAGACTTCTCCAAGACAGATCCAAAGTATTCCACTGTTTCCTTGGAAAGAGCAACAGCCTCTTCAGTATCATTTCTCTTCTTTTCTTTTTCTTCAATCGCCTTTTGGATACGATGCTGAATTTCCCAACCCTCAACACGCAACACTTTGCGACTTTCACGAGCAATCCGTTGACTCTGTCCATCCACATAATTGGTATCACGAACAGCCTGCTTAAACTTCTTGATCAACTTGCGTTCAACAGCATATCGCATATCTGAAACCACATAGACCAAGAAACCAACACTAGCTACACCAACCACAGGTACAACCCAACGACGTAAATTGGTACTGCCCATCATACTAGACACACTCCAGATACTAGAGACAGCATCACGGAAACCCAACATACGACCACCCACCATGGCAGCTGCACCCATTGAGAGAGCTGTGCCCGAAAGCTTTTCATCCAACACAAGATCAAAGAAATCAGTGGGTTCCACTGTAATGTCCACACGACGATCACGGTTCTTGAGACACATCTTGCTGACATCTGCTGTCAAAGGATAGATACCCAAGTTCTCTGTGCCCATACTATGCAGTCTCTCAAGACAGACAGCTGTCTCTTGACGTGCATGCGATTCCTCTTGATGCACATCATTCAAGAGCTTCTGGACCATCGAATCAGCAATATCTTGAGCATATTGCCAGATCAAGAGGACACCAGGGTACTCAATGTTGTTGATAGCATGACCTACATGTTCCACAGCTTGGTTCAGTCTGTTTTGAGCATGCATCTGAATAGCAGAAACAGCCACCTCGGCTGTCTTTTCGACTTGATCCAACACACGATCACGTACACGAAGCAATTGTTGATAGGCAGGTAAATCTCTTTCCAGTTCCATCGTAGCTTGAGCATGATCCTCGGTAGCTTTTTTAAGGTTGGCTTCAGAGAGTACATGGATGTCTGTCAAGAGGTTGACAAGGTAGTTTTTGGCAGGCATCAATTTAGATTTCGTACGGTTCTCGAGTACAAAGGCACGCAACCGTTGTTCGAGACGAGCAAAATCAGGTGCATCTAACTTGCGAGATCCAGGTTGAAGGTCGACATTGCCTGCACTGACAAAATGAACAAGATCGTCTGCATCAGCATAGGTGGCAGGTGAGAGTTGTCTGATTTGTTCCAAAATCAATCGTTTACAACGATCTTTATCACGGATAGAATCAAAGCGATTCACCACAATAAAGATATGGGTCTTTTCATTGGCTGCATTCCACAAGAATTCTTTACCCTATAAAAAAACATGAGTGGCTGAATAAGATCATAAAAAAAAAGTGACTTACCGAAAGTGTAAAGTGATTCTCGGCACTCACGACAAAGACAACAACATCAATCTCTTCTTGACGTGCAAATACAGCTGTTGTCTTGATAGAATCCGTATTCAAACCGGGAGAATCAATCAAGGCAATGTCAACAACGCCATTATGCAAAAGTGATTCTTGTGTTGTTCTGGCATCATTAGCGTAAATCTTGAGCATCTTGTACTGTTCAAATTCTTCCGTAATGATCTTGTAAAGATGTCTCATCTCAATCACGTGATAAGTGGATGTGTCCAAACGGTTGTATTTCTCTACCACAGGGATCGCATGCACTTGCTCAAGACCATCATTCAACATGGCATCCAATACCTCACAAAACACACTGGTACAGGGCTGTTGATCAGCAGGCAACAACTCACGCTTCAGGAGAGCATTGACAAAGGTGGATTTGCCCGAATTTAAATCACCTGTCACAAGTACCTTGGAAGAGGTGTCCGCCACACGTGTATGTAACTTCTCTAAATGACGCACACTCTGATCAAGACGATCATTGAGTAAATTCGAGATAGATTTGCTTTCCAAGGTGTTGATGAGATCGTTGGTTTGGTTGGCATGGCCCATCTTGAGGTCAAGAGAAAGAATGTTGAGATCCTTTTCTTGAGACAATAGGCGATGATGCTCCAACTGCTGGTTGAATCCATCTGACGAACGACGGACGGCATCCAACACATTGCTGCTGTCTAATGTCTGAGCACGGTGAATGGTTGGCTTTTGAGTAGGTAAAGGGTAAAAGATAGGGAATTTATCTTGATTGGCTGCCTTCAAGTCCTGACAGATACCGACGACTGAAGTGATATGGGACATCAGGCGTTGACAGCTGTCTCGATACATGCGCTGTTCTTGAGCTGCATTGAGACGATGTTGATGTGTTCTGGCAGCAGAAGAGACAGAAGGTGAAGGAACAGGTGAGGGTGTGCTGAGTTCAAGAGAAGAAAACATGTTGCTACTGCTGTTGCTGCTGCTCATGCTACTGGTACTGAAATAAGATTCATCTATGCTGGGAGCAGAGTTACGTCTGATTGGACGCTTTGAAGCTGCATAGTCGCTGAGCATCTTTTTGTTCTACAACTACAAAAAAAAATTCTCCAAGAAAACAAAGAAAGAGAAAGAGAAAGAGAAAGAAAGAAAAAAAAAATTGAGAAAAAGCTGGGGTTATAATTATTTATTGTGCAGTTACTTTTTCTTGTTTCACCCGATTGGCTGAAAACGGAGAGGGGGGGGGGTTAGAAATGGTCACATCACATGATTTCCACATATAGATGGCATAACATGTAAGGATGTTTACATCAGTCAAAGAGTTTCCTCCCCCCCTCTCTCAAGACGACAGGTTGATGATGAAGGATTGCGCAGTTTTTGAAATGGATTTTGTTATTATTATTATTTTGTTTCGGCGCTTCTGTAATTTTGAGCCAGAATAACATGTCTCTCTTGATTATCATCCGTAGTTTATTCGATTAAAATAAGGCACAATAAGCCCACACCTTAAATCCAGCTGAATTTCTCTTTCTTTCTTTTCTTAGCATGTAAGGCTGAGATATATCTCAGACAGTACAATCGAGAGCTTCACATGTCAGGAATCACTCACTGATCCATTGGATTTGACCAGCTTATTTTGACAGCAAAACCTTGTGCTTACTCGTTTCAATTTTCAAACAAGTACAATAGCTGGACTTTGAACAATCATCTCGTCTGTTTTGTAGATTTAAAGCAATCAAAGGCCACCTGCGTTTCTAAACATGAAGACAAGGAAGAGGCCCTTTCAACGATATTTTTTACACTCACTTTTACTTTCCCCTCATTTTAGAGAATAAACATGTAATGTGCCTATCTATGAAAATGGTGTAATGTGAATGGAAAATGACTGTAGAGTCATCCAAGTCATAAAGAAACAATAGTCTGAAATGATGTCATTCACCTAATTTGCCTTAGAGTCAAATGGTATTGTTCATAATATACAACTGCATCTCACTCTTTATTCTTTCTTCACCTGAACTGAAGAAAAAAAAAAAAGGGGGAAACTCTTTAGATCTGAACGAAACCAGGCAAGAGGAAAAAGCACAATAAGCTACATTTTCTCTGTCTCTGTCTTTTTAGTTCCATCTTTGTCAGTGACACAACAGACTTTTGATTACTATATATGCAACCATCTCTCTATCTCTCCTATACTTTCTTTTTCCCTCCTTAAGCAGCAAGATAGAAAGTATTGTCCTGTGTTATGTTGTCCCTTCTTTTATGGTCTATATACAGAAAAGAGAGAAAATCGAATGTGCTGATATTGAAGGACCATGTTGTCTATGTCAACTGTTTGTACTACTATCCCGATTCTGTTCTCCCTTTTTCGTTAAACTGTAGACTAGGCGAAAAATTCGAAAGACCTGAATCCATATGTGCTTTACAAGCCAACTCTACCTTAGCTAACCAAGTCCTTTGATTTCTCGTATTCGTGAAGCGTGAAAAGAAAGTCTCAACACAGGCTTAAGATGAGATGTATCAGGTACCTTGAGTCACAAAAATTAAGCACTGTGTAACGAAACTTCTCACAATTTTTTATAGGTGATCAGACTTCTTTACCATTACAAACAAAAAAATAGTATTGTGGTATAGGTATCTCACCTTTTGTCACAATGCCTATTTTATTATGTTAGTAAAACAATTTTGAATCAGAATCTTACTACTCTCTCAAAATCAAGATCCATGTATTTAAGACGTCAATGTAAACTAATACCATTTGAAGAGATAGTATCATTTTAGAGGAAACTACTATGGGTATGCTACTCTGGCCTGCCTTTTTTTTTTGCAATTACTCTTTAAAACGAGTATGATCCCCCCAAATGTTCTGTTCTTGATGTGTAGGTTTTGATATTCCTTGCTTGTATGTCATGAACCAGAGCTTCCAATCAGCAGCACTCCTTTTGTTTTTCTTGATACAATTCCTATTCCTCATTGCTAAAGAGAGAGAAGAGCTTCAACAAAACATATGCAGATTCAAGTTAGTTTGCCTCGAATTGCAGTTGATTGCTTAAGATTCAAAGGATGTGTTTTTATTTTAAGTAAAATAAAGAGTATAAGAAAATACAGCAACTTGAAGGATAGTAATCGCTAGCTAGCAATCTATAGCTCTGTTTGCTTAAACGAATTGCCTTTTCGGATGGCAAGTGAAGATTATGGAAGGCTCTTGATGTATTACTTCTGTCCAAGTTTATCATAGCCATAGATTGGACTGCATTAGCCATGGGGTCAAATAGGTTCAACTGATCTTCTCATACTCAGTGTAACCCAATGATTACTGCTTACAAGTTAAAGTAAACAAAGATAAAGGCTTACAGCCTATTTTGAACAGTGTATCATTGTGTCGAGATAAAACAAGAAAAAAACCGTGTAGACATTATTAGCCTTATACACTACAATCTGGTACACCTAAAAAGTACATGAATCAGTCTGGACACAACAAGAGACATTGAGCCAATGAGGTTCGTTGACAAGAGTATCACATCAAAGCAAGTTTTAGTACTGTCTGTTTCTTCTGTAATGTCAAGGCAGATTCCTTTCTCTAAAATGATCTAAGCCATGAGTACAATCAACACTATGAGCTACATAAACACACCAACTGTTGAGAAAAGCACGTCTACATATGTATGCTAATTAGCTGTTTGTATGACATGATTAGCTTGTATGTTATTACCAGAATATCATCCTATCCTTTTTTTTTCTTTTACTCACTGCAAAATAGCAAACAGTGATCACTATGAATGATCAATGCCAACTTTCTTTCTTTACGTGCTGATGATAGAAATGTGGTCTTTTTGCAATGTCCAACAAAGAAACAAGATGCTCATTGATATAGAACAGGGCCCAGACCAATTTTGACAAAGAACAAACAAACAACCAATATATCGGCCAATGAGAACAATGGCCAGTAATGTGGTCAATCTGCTTTGTATAAACAAAGAAAAAAAAAGATTCTTTTCTCCTTCTTTTTCTTTTCTCTAATTATTATTTGAAAATGAACTTATTACATACACAAAGGTAACAAAGCTGCTCAGCAGTCTATGGGATGTGTACTGATGCTTGCTTAGACTAATAACAACGTGCTTTTTCGCTACTTATGCTATATGCAGAAGAGTAATACTTGGCGCACTCACTTTTCACACTCACTTTTTAAATACACCCCACTCTCCACACTCACTTTTTAAATACACCCCATTTTCTACACTCACTTTTTTGAGTTACACTTATTTTCTCTCCCCCCCCCCATTTTTATATTAAAGAAGCGATGAGTGCTTTTAAGGAAATGCAAAGTTCAGCTATTTGACGATACTAGTCTTAAAGATTAGTGATTGGTGAATAACAAACATGATTTGGTTTTTTAGATACAAGATAAAAAAGGATTTAAATATATACAGAGAAAAAGAATGTAATCAGCGTATTTATAATTTTAAAAGTATATGTTGGGGAAAGGAATAGAATGAACATCATGTAGCATCTAAATCAATTCAAATCTTAAGAAGTGAGGAAAGAGATCAATCATTGTTGAATGCATCTATTTGCTTTTGTTTAGAATGATTTAACTTTGCAATATCAATACAAACATACCTGAATCTTTTGGCAACTGTTGTGCAAAAACCAGATAGTAATTCCAGACAGTTTTCTTGATGTTGGCTTCTTTCTTGAGATTCTTAGCTGCAAATTCGTATGAATGATCCGGTAATGGACAAGGCAGCTTTTTGGATCGTCTAAGACCCAATGTAACCCAATGATTTTGGTTGACTCTCTGCAGCAACAGTGGTTGAGGACGCTTCTTCTTTATTTCTGCATCCGTGTATTCTGTAAGAAGAGGAATATATGATACTCCTCTAGTGTTTTGATACTCCTTCTCACTGTAAAGAGTAATCGGAGCAAAAAAAGTATCAGCAGCTAGTTGAGGGCAGCCTACTGAAGAGAAATAATACTCAGGATTACAGAAGTATTTCACTTCATCCTCAGTATCTCCATCTTTCACGAAAAGCTCATCTCTCACAACATCACTACCAACTGTTTCTTCTATGCCATAACAGACTCGTTTCTTGACTTCATCAAAGTTGAAATAGTCTTTGAAGTTGTCCCTATAAAACTTCTCATTTTTGAATAGAGTGTCCCTCATCTTCTTCTTCACTGTCCAAAATTGATGTTCATCATCATAAATTTGAACAGCTAAAGCTCTCCAGCCACAGAATCCATCACCTTCAACATCAATCAAGATGCTGTAGTTCTCCTTCGGAATATTTGGATCAACTTGCGAAAGTAAGTGATCGTAATAATATCCTAAGATGTTCATTGTAAGTTGTTTGAGGTAAATTTCGTTGATGTTTTATGTGATCTATACCGTTGTTTTCCAGCTCGTCACATTCATTCTTTTCTTCAATCTCTTTCTTTTCTTCAATTCTTTGCTTGACAACAGCATTCAGCTTGAGCTTTTTGTTGATCAATTGAGATTCGCTTTCACGCTTTCTTTTCCTCTCAAGACTCTCTGACTTCAGAATGTTCTTTCTTTTTTCCAAAAAGGTTTCAACAGCTTTTTCAACACCACTCTTCAAACGTCTTTCTCTTTTTGGGCGACCTTTGGAAATCATTGAAACAATAGGATTCTTCTTCTTTTCCAAATTGTTTCTCATTGCTTTTTCTTCCAGAGTTTGCAGATCATCTAAGATGTCTTGCATCTCTTGGTGTGAGACGGACTCAGTAAAAAGCTCTTCAATTTTGTTGAACGATGCATGTAATTTAAGCAAATATTGCTTCTTTGATCGATCCAACAAATCGAATTGGTACGATCGTCTTGAGATTTGATTCAACTTTGTGGTTACAGACCCAGTCAAGTCTACCTCTTCCACATCCTTGTCTTCGCTTTCGTCTTCATTCGAAACATCACCTATTCTTCTTACTGAAAAATAATTAGAGATGAAACAATGGAAAACCTCTTATAAATATACCTTTGCCACTTTTGTAGATAATGTGCCATCTTTCATGCACTTCAGACAGAGGAACACATCCTTCAAGCTTAACTATCTTGACTAGTGTGTGCTTACAAGGAAGCCTAAGACAAAGTCTTGTGAAGCAGGAGCATTCATCTTCTAGTTTGCCTTCTTCGTCCAAAGCCAAGCCTTTGATCAATTGATTCTTAATTTTGATCAATGCAAAAGCAGTAATTCTTTTGACCAACGGTTGAAGGAAATCGTACACAGGGCTCTGCACGACTTCTTTTCTGATAGTAAGGCTTTCTTTTTCCTGCTGATAAATTCTGTAACTTTCCTGTAGAAGACATGATGTTATTGCTTTTTTTACAAGTCATTAAAGTTTAAATTACCCTGATTTGGTACCATTCGTCAATTTTATCAGTAACAGAACCGATGAAACCATTAGAGGTTCTGTTGAAATGCTGAATTGCAGCATGAGTTCCCTCAACACGATTGGTTGTACGACAACCCATATGTAGATGCTTGTCTACGTCAACTGAGATCCAATGCTGTCTTTGAGACAACATTCTATTGCAAAAGCGGAAGGTGTTAATCGTTTGTATATTAGAATGTGTCATTGAGAGGAATACCTATTCATGTATTCTATACAATCATCAGAGCCTCCTTGTTTCAAAAGATCTTCTTCTTTAACAAGCTTCTTGTATCTCCCTTGGCATTCGGCAATGTCTTCTTCACTCTTGCATTGCATTGCTAGATCATTGATGATGTAGCTTAGCTTCTCACGTCTATCTTCAAGCTTTTCTTTATCTAAAACCAAAATGCTAAGTAATTGATTCGCGAAAGAAGAACTGAAACTAACAAACTCTACCTTTGGTTGAAACCATGTTTTCGACAAACTTTTTGATAAAGTTGTGCTTAATATGAACATAACACAAGACATTCAAGGCATCAGGAAAAACTTCCTTGATGGCATGTCTAAGACTAGCATCATTGTCGGTTACGAAAACCTTTGGGGGCTCATTAGTTGAGCCAGAAGGCCAGGCAATGTTGCGGAGAGCCTTTAAAGCCCACAAATAGCTTTCCCTGGTTTCTCTATCAAGCCAGGCAGCAGCAACAGGTATCGTGGCAAGCTGGTTGCCTTTCTGTTTTCCTTCTCTGGAAGCCAGCGTACTGGGAACAACAAAATTAAGCAGTTTCATTTTCTGCTTATTTGTGTTGTATGTTGTGTCAAGAACAACAGCTTCTGGAAAACGACGTAATTCATCCAAAGCATTTTTATGAATGAAGAAAATAGCTGTTACCCTATCTTCTTCATTAGTATGATAGTTGACCTGATATCCCTTGTTTTGAAGATGCCCAATGAAGTTGGAGATTGTTTCATCATTCTTAACAGCAGGCTGCTTGATGTTGTCCAGGTCCTTCTTGATGATGTTGTTAACACCAACAACCTTCAAAATCTACCAGTTTGTAATTTGCATTTTCATAAGCGTTGTGCTAAGAACAAACATCGATGAATCTTACCTCTAAAGTCTCAGAGGATGTTTTAGTTTGCAACAATTTGGCAGCAATACCATAGTTTTCAGGACTCAATGTTCGATTGACATGATAAGTGGAAGGGTTAGCAGCCAGGTGATGATTGTGTGCTGACTCTGATTTCTTGATGACAAACTTTCCAGTCTTTTTGGATACGTAGCCATAAAAGTAACATGGGCACTTATCTTTGTTAGTAGAGGCCTGTTCTTTGTTTATCGAGGTCTCATCTTGATTGTTGACATTGCCTTTTTTAGCAGCTCGGTGGCTGCCACTATGGACACATGCCATCGTCAGACGTCCAGTCTTCAAAACAGAAGACTGCGTTACCATGGGACAGTTATGCTTGAGACCCAGACGAATCGCAGCGTCCCGGGCTGAATCCAAGCTGTCAAATAATGAACCTTGACTGAATCTATCTTCAAATTTAGTTGTCATTTCGATATACTTAGAGTAGCTTTTATATTCCTCATAGTTGTCTTTTCCATTAGAAACATGATCAACCTGAGTCAAACAATTATTGGTGGTTTCCAAAGTACAATCTATGATTTCTGTATCGCTCATATTGATTTTGAGTTAAAAAGACATTTTTATTATAAATTCAGGGACCTTTGACAAAAGGCACTCATCGCTTCTTTAATATAAAAATGGGGGGGGGGAGAGAAAATAAGTGTAACTCAAAAAAGTGAGTGTAGAAAATGGGGTGTATTTAAAAAGTGAGTGTGGAGAGTGGGGTGTATTTAAAAAGTGAGTGTGAAAAGTGAGTGCGCCAAGTATTACTCATGCAGAAAAGAAACTGTCTGGAAAGAAGGCATGTATTTTATCATGATTGTTGTCGCGTATCCGTGCTGATCAAAGTGAATAGGCTTTTTTATATTGGGGTTTATATATTCTTCTTTGGCATCGCTTCCAAGAATTGGCAAAACAACAAGGAGTAAAGGCAGCAAGAAGCAGAGCCAGATCTGCCTGGAAAATACTGGTATGCATCTGAAAAAAAGAAGAGAGAATACGTTTTGCTTTCGAACGTCATGAACCCTAAGTCCTCTAGCTTCCATTGATAACATGTTTTTCTTTCTTGTCTTATCTCAACACAATGATACACTGTTCGAAATATGCGGTAAGCCTTTGTCTTTGTTTACCACAACATGTAAGCAATAATCATTGGGTTACGCTGAGTATGAGAAGATCAATCGCGCCTATTTGGCCCCATAGTCAATGCATTCCATGCTATGGCTAAGATAAACTTGCACAGAAGCAATATATCAAGAGCTTTATAGAGACAACACTTGTCATTCAGAAAAGCAATTCGTTCAAGCAAATAGAGCTATGGATTGCTAGCTAACAATTACTATCCTTCAAGTTGTTGTATTTTCTTATACTCTTCAATCTTATTTAACATATTCTTTGAAACATGAGCTAGCTGCATTGTTAGCAAAGACATAAACACTGTTATATGATTGGTGCTATGGTTGATTTTGCCATGTTCCTGAATAGTTTATTTACAATCACAACTGTGTTTCTTGTAGAGACACAGGCATTCTTGTGTATCAAACAATTGCCCTTTCAGATACTCTTCAATAAATCACAAAACAACTTGAAGATACAAGCTAATTATTACCAGTGTAGTTGTTCATTCGATCATCCAGTCTTTGCACTACCTCTTCCTTCTTTGAGCTTATAATGAAATGGTCTATTGTTCTCAAGAAACAATGACTTCAAAATAGGTTGCACCAGAAAAGAGAAAGAGGTCAGCCCAGATTCTTGGATCAATCTCTACCTTAATGGATTCAAGCATTGCCTGGCAAGCATTTTAAGCATTTGTATGATACTCCCGCTTTTCTTTTCTTTCTTTTTTTTGCTTGTTCTCTTATTTGCAATCAAAGTTATCTCAAAGTCTTTGAAGTTCATTATTATCTAAACACAGACACATAAAAGCAGATGTGGCTGTGACTAGGCCAAAAGACATCATTGACCCTATGTAACTAGACTTTGGATTTAGAGCTGAGGTTTGTTATACTCTCTTAGATATTACAAAAACTTTTATCTTTATCATTTATACACAGGGAATACAGAAAGAAGATATCCTATTCTACCATGATTGTCTGTTACTCATGCTTGTGTTTTCCAATCGATACTCTCTCAATTCTTTAGTATGATCATGCATTCGTTTTCCCCAATCCTTTAAGCGTACCACCTAATTGAAAAATATATATTAGTTTTGAACCCCCTTTCTCTCTAAGTAACAATACTGACGATGGCTGTTGTGTTGTCATCACTTTGTAACTGATCGGCTGCATCTACTAGCTTTTTAGCCGAAACGGAAGGATTGTTGTACTGTTTTACAAAATCAACCACTTCCTGATCCGACATGACCGAAGTAATACCATCTGTCACAAGCACGATAAAAGCGGCTGGATTGTCCTTGGTGATTCGGTATCGTATGATATCTGGTTCAGCAGAGACACCATAACGTTTCAACTTGGCATCACCAAAGGCTCGACTGGTAGCCAACATGCCCATGATACGCTCATCTCCCCAAGAATCTGTGGTGACAAAACCCGCATACTTTCGAAGTCGTTCGGTCTCAATCGGATTGCCAGGGTGATGATCGCCTGTGGTCAAGGAGATGACTTCGCCTGAGAGAGCATCACATAACAAGATACGCGTATCTCCTACATGGCCAATCACGATGTCATATGTTTCACTCTCCCAAAATGACTTTTTATCCAAGGGCTCAACAATAGCCACACTACCGGTAGAGCCTTCATTGTCTGTATGTGAATCCTCTAGATCTCCCCGAAGTTGTCTGAGACAGATGGCATCTGCTTCTAAAAAAGCCAGCGTGAGGCGTTGTTCTAGTGTCAAGTCATGCACATCGATGTCTGGTTTAGGTTTGCCATTTTCATCTACACTGGCTGAGAGGACAGAAGGAATAGGAAATCTTCGAAAATAGCCACGATAAGAACGAAGGTAGTCTAATGTCTGGTTGAATTCGTTTAGGCTGATTGTCTCTATCAATTGATGCAAATGTTGTGCCAACCTATTTTCCCATTTATAAAAGGATTTGATTGGTTGGTTTCTGTTTCTCGTAACATATGCTCTCTCATTCTCTCTCTCTCCACTATCTTTTCGTATCCCTTACTCTTTACCATTCTGACACAACCGTGCCACCATGACTAGAATAGAAAAAACAGGTTAGTTTTCATGATGATATCAATTCATGGATATGTTTACCCATCAAATACACCAAAATAAGCACGATTGGCATCCTTGTTCATCTTGAGAAGACGTTGTGAATCAGGCAGTTCCAAAGTGACTGCCCGATACTGGTCTTCATTAGAAGTACGTGTGCCTCTTAAAGAGCAGATACCAATAAGCTGGTTGGATTTATTCAAGCCTATTCTTAAAGACGAATCTAAAGAAAGAAAAAAGAGTATGAGTGATTCACTCTATCTGGTTTCGGTATAGATATTTTTTACATGCCATGCATGCCCTTGGTTAGATAGTAATCTTTAAAGGCAAAATGACTTGAGGTTGAGAATAGCCGTTTAATACCCATTGAATGGGTTAAACGCATGCGCACCATAATGATATCAAAGCAAACTAAAAAAAAGTAAAAAAGAAAGTTGAGAGAAAATACAACGATAAATTCAAAGTCAGCTTATGCTTTTCTCTTTTTTTGTGTGTGTCTTCTAAAGTTGCATTGATATAAGGTCATTTCTACAGTGCTGAATACTCTGCTTTATTTCTTTCTTTTTTTTTTTACTATAATACACGCATACACACTACACACATCCGAAATAACAATAATAATAATAATAAGTCCTATACAAATCATTCAATTTAATGAACCACTTGAATGCCCACACTCTTGGCGACACCAATGATACTGCTTGAAATGCTTTCTAATGATAAATGCTTCAAATTGGCGTCTTGTTGCTTGATTTTAGCAATTTCGTATACATGCTTTAAAGTGACAGAACCAACTACTTCAGTGCCTGGTGTGTGAGCACCCTTTGCGATCCCGGCAGCTTTCTTTAAAAAGTAAGTGGTAGGTGGTGATTTAACAACAAAGGTGAAAGTACGATCAGGTTTGATGGTGATGACGGTGGGTAAAGGTGTTTCTGGTACAATGTGCTTTGTCTTGTCATTGAATTGTTTACAAAAGTCCATCGATTTGACACCACGAGCACCAAGAGCAGGACCTACAGGAGGACTAGGAGAAGCCTTCCCGGCGCCTACCAAGAGCTTTACAAGAACTTCAGCTGCTTGTGTCTTTTTTGACATAATAAATACAAAAAATCAAGAAAAAAAAAGAGTCGTAGTGGTAGTAGGTTGCCCTTACCCCGACTTTATGAAAAAATCAATTGTGCCCTTGTCAACGTGTGGCTTATTTAAAGGAATGCGGTGGTTAAAATGACCAAGTCAGAGTCTTTACTGAAGTAGTTGATTTCATACTGTGAAAAAAAAAGAAGAAATCTCTATTAAAACCACTCATAACTTGTCTCGTTTCTGTTTTTCTTTTGTGATTTTCTTTTATTTACAACAGTTGTTTGTATGAGAAAAGAGCAAAACTATAGAGTATAGCTTAACTATTTAGTGTTGGACCTGTTTTATAAAACACATAGCTGTCTTCTTCATTGCATGACGAATAAGTGGTTTTTTTAGTCATTACCAGAATTTTTAGTTCGCTCGGAATCAACCAAGCTATCAAAGGCTTTGGGGGTTTATCTTTTTAAAGGAATAGGTTTTCAAGGATATGAAGTTACAGCACTACATTTGTAAATGTAACTTAAATCCATAGAAACATATTCAAAACGTTTCATCCCGCTCCGATTTGACTTTGCGCAAGATGCAGTGATCAGAATTCAATAAAAATGGTATCAATCAAACTGAAAAAAGGCAGAAACTTTTTGATGTGCTTTTTGTTACGATTGAGCGACCTTTTTATGATAAAGTATTAGAAACAAGATTTTTTTTTTGATTTCTTTGCAAACACTTTAAACTCAGCAAGAAGTCATCTCAACATCACTTTCTTCTTGAGGCTATTCTATACAACAATTTCTCAAATGTTCTTCATGGTACTCCTTCGCTTTGTAAACGTAGTCTTTCCAAACAGATAGGAGACTTCTCTCAGGTATTGAATTGAGAATTTCTTCAAGTTTTACCTTCAGCTTTACAGCAACCTCATTCAGGTCTGGATTGTAAGCCAAAGGAGTCTTAGCCATCGACCATACCTCCTTGATTGGTTGCAATTCGCAATGGTAAGGTGGTGTGGTGGCAATCCTGTGACCATACCTATTGGCAATCTCGTAGCATGCATAGGTAGGCTTGACTTTCGGTTTTTTTTAACGAGGTCCAGAAGAGCCTCCTTCTTCATCTTCTTTGGATTACCCTCCTCATCCAACTCCATGCATTTTTGCTGCATCAATCAATCCACGTTCTTCTTCTTACTACCTCTGTTGAGAGTAAAATCACCATCATTGGTTTTCGTCCCAGCTCATTGACTATACCCTTAATAGGGTCCCAAGTCTTCTTGACATGATAATCAAGATGGCAATATGACTCATGAAGAAACACCTCAGGCTTAATTGATTTGATGTTTTTGCGGATACCTTGTTTGTATCGCAACTTTAAGGTATGCATATCCCTCAAAGAAGTCTGTCTCGATACATCAATATTGTGCTTGTCTTTCAAAGCTTTTTTTAGTAGTCTTTGCAGTGGCTGGAAGACCTTTTTCGTTGAATTCTTTGACTATATTCCTCACGGCTAAAACATAATCCTTCTCGAGTTCACGAGGAGGGCGACCTATACGCTTCTTTTCGGAAGCTTCCAACAGGGAACTGCTCATATGAATCGATTGCTCAGTAGCACTGCTTGTAATGCCAAGAAGCTTCCTAAAAGTCTCTCGGGATTTTGGTTTCTTGCAATGGCTATTCTTGAGTTTGTTTTTCTTGATTACATTGTACATTCGGCTTAAAAGGATAAAAGTTTCATCTGTGAAATTACGAGAATCTAAGACGGGTTTTGTGTAAAGTGTTTTATGAGAACTTATTTTTTTTAGTAGTAATGAAGAGAAAAGAGAGGGCTTTTCAACCATGGTACTCTCAGCCCTGTAGATATATTTCACATACAATAGTCACGATAAGAAAAAAAGTGTAATAATAAACCTGAAGAACTTATGAGGATCTAATGATGTAAACACCGAAGGTCTTTTTAAGCCAATAGTGTGAAGCACGTATTGATAAGAGGAGCGAACAAGATTAAAAAGTAGGCCTGAAAATCATAGTAAAATGTATAGAATATAGTCTATAATTCATCTTTTTTATCTGCCTTAACAAACATGAATTTCAGTCAGAAAAATGGTCTGATATCCATCTTTTTCGCCTGCTTAAAAAAAGGTGTATTTCATGCAGGATTAGGCCTGAATTTCATAAAATGTGTTTTTGGTGAAGTATTGCACATAAATTCATGTTTGAATTTAGGTTTTTTTTCCTATAGTGCATGCTCGTTGGACAACCCATTGTGGACTAGTATCTTGTACACCTTTGATCCATTTGTCTGAGGACTTACTACCTGACATAGATCGGATAATCCTTTCTAGGATCTCATCTCCACATCAGACTTTTTTGCCTTTTTACGTATTGATTATCTATGTACCGGCTAGTTCTTCGATAAAGCGTCGTTTCTTTTTCATGACTCTTCAATCTTCCAATCTTGAACTGGGTTTGGAACGTCTGTTGATCATGGGGGATTTTAACTATTCTTCTTTTAGACCAAATATTGGTAATGCTACCTCTCGCGATTGGGTATTCTTTGTGGACCTACACTGCTTTAATGTTCTACAGGCCATTGATCTCCACAAAATTCTCACTTTTCGTAGAAACGACACCATCACATCAACGATAGCCATTCCTTTCGAAACGTGTTGTCCTGGAGGACGCTTCGCTTAACTATGCCACCTCTCAGGGTCAATGGCACTTTTTTAAGTGAGATCTCAAACGTATCACTAAATGCTTTGGCGTTAATAGGGCAAAAAGTACCAAGACTCAGTTGCGTGTCCTACAATTCAGGCGTAACCAGTTTCTTCGGTCTAAACACTCGGGCTAGGATCGCATCCGTGTGCCACAACCTTTTGAACAGGTAACTTCCCAGATTCAACAGAAGGCAACGGATAGCCTGGCTCTTAAAGCGGGTCAGTGCTGGCGAGAAAATGGAGAGGCCTCCGTTCGTTTCTTAGAGAACTTGGTAAGACAAAGACAGGACACTAAGAGGATAGCCGCCTTTTGCAATGATGCAACGGGGGAGCCTCGTGCCGACAACAACTCGATCTTACAGTCTAACCATCTTTTCAATCAGCAGTTGTATACTACCGACCCTGTTGAAGCCACATAACTTGATTCTTACCTCAGCGATATTTCATCTTCGCCTCGCATTAGAGATGAGGATCATGGATCGTTGCTTGCTCCAATTACGATAGATGATATCCTTGCTGTTAGTGCTAAGGCTGTCTCCAAACAAAGTAGCCCGGGATCTGATGGTTTTGGATATATTTTCCTCTACCAACTTTATCCATTCCCCCCTCTTCAGAACTTAATAGTCCAGGTGTATAATGACGCTTTGCCCAATGGTATCTTTCCCGTCTCTTGGCGAGATATTCGAGTCCGCCTTCTGCCCAAAAAAAAACGACTTGACCTTACTTCAGAATTGGCGACTCATATCTTTCATCAATTGTGATGGAAATATCTTTACTTGAATCCTGAACAGCCGAATGAAACATGTGCCTGCGTCGGTTATCACCCCATTTCATACCGGTTTTATGCCTGGAAAATTTATCGCGACCAATGGCCTTTTAGTCAACATGGTCATGGAACATGCTCGTCGTACTCAGCGAGACGATATTGCTCTTCTACTAGACCAGTAGAAGGTGTAAGACCGTGTATATCCTTTATGCCTTCGTCATACTCTCCTTCGCATGAACTTTCCTAGGTCTTCGGTGGAATGTCTCATGGACTTTCTCTTTGGGAACAGGGTTTGTGTAAATGCTAATGATTTTTTCTTTGATGATGTGAATCAGCTTTGAGGCCGTTGTCAGTAAGATCTTCTGTCTCTTCTTCTGTTCAATATCGCTCTCGAGCCTCTTCTTAGACAAATTCTACGAGACCTCGCTCTTCGAGGCTTTGCGTTTAAGCAGGAGGTGCCGTCTAGCTCAACGTCCTCTCTAAAGCCTCTGAAAGTCCTGGCTTACGCTGATGATGTGTTTATCTTCCTGTCCAATGCCAACGATTTCGGTCTACTCCCTCGCCACCTCACTAGGTAGGTTTAAGTGTCCAATGCAAAGGTCAATATGACCAAAAACGAAGCACTGTCTCTTTGTGGTCGGCAGACCCACAATTGTCGATTCTGTCTTTTCGGCGTCATTGTGGCATATCCTTCGAGTGACTTCTTTTTCCTTTTCCAAGAGAGTTAGAAGCATTACTGGTTGTTTCGTCAACCCCGGAATCAGATCCATCTTCCGCTATGATCTCCCCTGCAGGCGAACCGTTGATGGAGGGGTGGGTATATTGGATCCTCTGGTTCTATAAGGTGGTCTATATGTTTTTTGGACCAAAAAACTTCTCCGCCTGTCCACAGACTCTATCGCTCAATGCTACCTCATGGATCATGTCCGGCGTTTCTTTGCTTACAATTGTTTCCCTGTCTTGTCTTTTTACTTCCTTTGAGAAGATCATGTTGCTTGGATCAAGGGCATTTTGTCCAGACATTTGTGCACAAGCCATCATTTTGGGGGATCTTTCCAATCTTTCCTTTTGTAATTCTCTGAGAGATTCTTTCTTCTAGCCTATCAATTTCACTCTTCCTTCATCACCCGGCGTTTCTTTTGCTCTTTACCTTTAGCTCCTGAATGTCGATCCATTTGGTATCAAATTGTTAATGATAAATTCCATTTCAGGAGTCCATTTCTCATTTTTACCAGAGTTTTCTCAGTCCTGCTCTTTTTGCGATGCTTCTATTGAATGATTGGTTAAGTGAGGAGTATGGTCTCTCATTCTACGAACTCACCTTCCCTATATGGCCTTTCAACCATGCCATATCGTCTCAGCTCTTTGGTTTTTCACAGTTCCTCCGTATGTTCCACCCATTCCGTTTTTAAGTCTTTATACTGCCATAGCCAGAGCTATCTGGTGTGGCTACTGGGCTTTCATTCGTCAAGATATTCTTTTTTTGAAACTCTAGTTTTAGTAAAGATTATAAAATTGCGTCAATCTTAAAATCTTCTTCTTCCGATCACACCTCCCTCTCTGACGTGTGACTCCTCTCAATTATTTATTAATAAAGTAATTCTATACCCCCATTAAACCCCTATTATGTTTTTTTTATTATACTATTTTATTCTCTGATCCTTGAAGTAGTGACTCTCTCTGGGCTAGAGGGTTTCTTCTAGCTAATGGTCAGAGTCTTCTCTGACCGCCAGAATATTGATCTGTTTCTCGAGATTTGCGGCATTAGGAATGGTGACTCTCTCTGGGGCTGGAGGGTTTCTTCTAGCTAATGGTCAGAGTCTTCTCTGACCGCCAGAATATTGATCTGTTTTTGGTGTCGCACATTTATTCTATTATACTATTTTATTCTCTGATCCTTGAAGTAGTGACTCTCTCTGGGGCTAGAGGGTTTCTTCTAGCTAATGGTCAGAGTCTTCTCTGACCGCCAGAATATTGATCTGTTTCTCGAGATTTGCGGCATTAGGAATGGTGACTCTCTCTGGGGCTGGAGGGTTTCTTCTAGCTAATGGTCAGAGTCTTCTCTGACCGCCAGAATATTGATCTGTTTTTGGTGTCGCATAATTGTACAATACCGCAGATACATTTTGTATTGACATTGAAAATAGCGACCATCATGAGTAAACAGTTGTACAGATTATTTTTGGACGCAAATGTATAAGAAGGCAAGTCGTGGTAAATAGAGACTTAATTGGTATGCCCTCAACGCAAAGCAGTTAAGATTCAACTATAATACTGATGCGCTTGATCTATGGAAAGAGCTTGTTTGACTCTAACAAAAAACTTTAGCATAGAATAGTTTGCTTGGTTCAACATGTGACTAAAAGGTCAACTGCTGTCCGATTCAAACTACATTTTGTCAGAACAGAAACAAGTCCAACCTATGCAAACAATACAATCAAAACATCTATTACTGAAATTTGAGAAAAATTAATTTGCAGTCACGTGATCTTCGCCTTCTGAACAATTGACCATAGCGTAGCGAAGGTGCTAATTTTGTTACCGAACGTAGGTTCGGTTTGTAATATGCTCGTTATACATACTAGTAAATAGCCACTTCAATTATCTGGTAATGACTATGTTTTACTCCATAAAAAGACACTTGAAAGCATACAGAACTGTTTAACAACATCTTTGGTATGATAGGTATTGCAAAGAAAAAATAGAAAAACTTTTATTCAGTTCTTTGTCTTGAACTCATGTTGGTCATGGTGGGGGGCAAGATCAAAGAGAAGGTAGTACTAGCAGGCCTTGCAGTGTAGGTTGTGGCAAGGCTATCTTGCTTCAGCTTTTCAGTTGTTGACTTGACTATTTTTTTGCCAATTAAGGCCAAGGAGAGCAAAGGGAAGAGGGAACAGAACATTTCTTGATCTTGTGGCACTGTGAGTTCTTCAAAATGTCGAAGACGACACACATACCCAGCAGGGACATCCATGATGGACAATTTTGCCTTCAGGTCTATTGTTTGTTTTCAGAGTAAAAAAAGAGAGACAATTAGATTAACAGAAGAAGATCAAGTTTCAGACTTACGGTAATGGCAAAAGCCGATGACTTGCAACTCATTGACTAGATGCTTTTTGTGCTTTATCTTCTTCACCAGCATGTTCATCATGTTCTTCATAGTCTTGGGGTTCTTGATCTTCTTTTCATTCTCCTCCTTGTTGTTGCATGCCGACCCCGTGTAACGGCCATTCTCACCACTACCAAATTCGATGGCATCTTTTGTTAGAATCAAATCAGGTTTTGTTGCTCTCTGAGCATGGTGAGTTGAAGGAGTGGAGCTCTGGTTATTGGTTTTAGTTGCTAAGCAACCAACTTCTCCTCTATTCAAAGGTAAAGAGGGCGCATAAGTTATTTTCTCTTACAGAACAAGCATGTATAATACCTTCTTGTTTCCACACCGATTGAGTCAAAGCAAGTGTCGAACATCCTCCAGAGACGAATGATCAGATCTTTTTCTGATCCTCGGCTGGCAACCCGCTCAATCACGTTTTGCCGATACATGGCGTGGAAGTCCAATAAGGATCTTTGGACCCATTCTTCTTCTTCTTCTTCATAGGGATCGAAGTCCTCTACCTTAATCACTTTGTACATGCTTTTGAAGTCAGGCTAAGTAAACAAAAGAGGAAAGCAGTGGTTAGTGACAGGTAGTCAAAAAAAATGCTTTTGAAAGGTGAACGTACACAAGAAGAGATCTTGTCAAGATATTCAATTGTCTTCTGGCTAAATGGAGCCAGTTCCTCCGACTTCACTGCAGAGACTTCACTCCACTGTTCAGTTGTGAAGCATGACTTCAGGTCAGCGTCTTCAAGGTCAACAATGAACGAATGTGCTGAGCTAATAGATGTGTTAAATAACCATAATAACGATCTCTTGTAGTACTGACCTTTCATAGTCAAGATTTGTTGCATAATTGTACAAAATGTCTTCAACAAAAGCTCCATCGTTCAGCTTCCATTTCATGTCATCCTTCATGTCTTCGTAGGCTTTCTCGAAAGCCTCCAACTGACTCTGACTGAGTGCAGAAGAGATTGTTGGTTTTCTTTTCTTGCCTAATTGCTCAGTCTTGTTCTGCAGCTGTGCTTGACACTGTGTGTGTTTTGAGGTTAATTGAATACCATCAGCATAAATTCTTGATTGACCTTACCTGCCAGAACTCCTGCACCTCCTTGTCCTTATGTGCATACTATTAAAGAAAGATGAGTAAACATATTATGTAAGACAACCAACGCATACCTTTAGTTTCTTTTGCAAGCTTTTGATAGCGCTCTTGACACTATCATCGTTATGCTGCATCAAAGTATCGACATCATGATTCAGGTCTCTGTGAGCTTTGAGTTTTGTGGATCCTGGATAGTTTTTGACATATGACTTGATGAAATTAATGATGCTATAACTATTTGCATCTTCATTGATCCAATATGATTTGTTTTTGAGGTGTAAAGAATCCATTTTAGGAGTATTGAAGAATAGAATGTGAGTATTTAGAATAGAATAAGAGACTGAAAGATAAAGTAATTAAGTGAAGAAAGATGAAGGTAAAGTAATTATCAAGTACAAACGATGAGCCTATTTATTGCCTGCTACAGGAGAGCAAACGCCATGTTACACGGTTTCAGATGGTTTACTAAATCAAACACAGTAGGCTTCTGCTTACTTAACTAAAGATTGCATGATTGACATCGATAGTACCCACGTATACCATTTCCGGAAACAGATTACACACTAGAAGAATAAAGATTGTATACCACCAAAAATCAATTCCACACTTGCGCAATTTTAGAGAGTAGTTCGTCATAAAAGCATACTTGTACAGTAGTTGCTCTATTTAAGGGTGTTCTGTTTATGGGTATTCTCTATATAAGGGTGGGTTTCTGAAAAATATTTTTCAATACAAGCTCTAAAACCAATTCTATTTAAGGGTATTCTCTATTTAAGGGTGAAATTTTCAAGGTTTTTGGCTACCCTTAAATAGAGCGACTACTGTAGTTGAGTCAGAGCAGCAAAAGCACCCATAAGGATATTCCGAATAGGTACAGTATCAGTAAAGCCGCATTTGAATGCCATATCAATACCTTTCCTTATCGTTGCGTTTCTCTGTCATGGTCTGGTATTATTCTTCTATCTGTTACTTTTGTCCTCTAGTTTTGCAGATCAGATCATGCAGCCTATTGTTGTTTACTTATGTAATACTCGTATGGTCAGCGCATGGGATCCATGTGCAGCTATTATATTTTGCTGACTCTATTTCTCATTGTTTCAAATAATTGGCATATCACAAGCATGAAAAGAAGGAAAGAAAGCAATACAATTTTTTTTTACTAACTACATAGCTCTTTAAATCCCTTTTTTCTTTTTTTTTTCTCCAGTTCAACAGGAGCAAAACAAGCTGTTTTATTCAAAGCTAAAATGCACCTTATCGTTTCGCAGCAATCAATCATTTAGCATGAAAGCAAGAAAAAAAGGAACTATGTTGTTTAACAAACATCTTTGTGTAAGATACTTGATTACTTTATATGGGATATGTTCCAAGTGAAGCGTCATTTATGAACTTTTTCGTTTATACTTCTTAATGACTGTAGCAATAGACCCCTTTGTACGCCCTGTTCTTTCGAATGCTTAGGAAAAGACTGTCTTTTTTTTTAAAAAAAAAAATAGTTAGTAATCACCAGGCTTATACTGAAGTAAACAGAAAGTAACTGCTGTCATCCATAGTTTGTGTCATGGTTATGATATTTACTTTTCAACCTGACTTGACGTTGAAACGTATCAACAGTCTTTCGCTCAATTTTGATTTCGTTTTTTGTTTTCGTTCACCTTGTCGACTAAGGCAAATTTGGTGAGTAATTTTTGAACTCAAATAGATAATTAGATCGTCATGTTACAAGTAAAATATTAACAAAAGAAGACTAACACTTGGTTCACTCACTTCGTCCACTCCTTACGTACATTCCGCTCAAATTTCCTTAACATGATAGTAGTTATTACACCCCCAACTTTTTGTCCACTCTGTGTACAAGTTTCCAATAAAAGAAAATGTAGCTCAGTCAACATAGTTAATTGATTGCTTTTTGTTTGATTTTGGAAATGAATTGCCACAGGCTAGGACTTGTTTTTGGGATTGTAAGAGACAGAAAAGTCAAAGGTGGGTTTGTAACAGGATGCTCTAATTAGAAACAGAATACAGTAGTCGCTCTATTTAAGGGTAGCCAAAAACCTTGAAAATTTCACCCTTAAATAGAGAATACCCTTAAATAGAATTGGTTTTAGAGCTTGTATTGAAAAATATTTTTCAGAAACCCACCCTTATATAGAGAATACCCATAAACAGAACACCCTTAAATAGAGCGACTACTGTATACGTAAACTGCGACATTGTATGTGTCTGCTACAACTTGGGCACAGTCAGTTCTGTGAAACCATTCAACTATTTCTTTCTTGTTAATTCCTTCTTTGATGGTTTCTTCCAATCTGTCAATTTAGAATACAAGAAAGTGCTCTTCGTATGACGATCTCAATTTTTGACAAATTCCAAACACCCTTGATCTCAATGTATTGATCACCATCTTCGTAACTAGGGCCGTTCCTGTTGACGAAAAAAGCTACTGAAAAAAAGCCGCAATTACATTTCCTTTAGGATCAAGATATCTAGCCATGTAGGGTTTTTTGATTGGAGGACTGAATATACTACGAACAGCTTGGCTGATGTCGGCTCGAGAGCATTGTTTGGTCTGTATTGCATGTTAAAAACAAAATCATCCTTTCAGTAGTTAAGTTGGCTAATAGCTCAAGGTAAGAAGATGACTTCACATTGTCTCTTTCGCAACAGATACGATTTCGAGTTATTCTTTGGGTATAGAAAAACATATGCATAAGAGACTGGATAGTCAATGAAAAACTGAGAAAAATAATTATCTAAGGGTTGAGATAGAGTGGACAATGAATCAAGTACCTGAAAAGCATTTCAGAGTGGACAAAAAGTTGGGTGTGTATGATAGTTACTATCATATCAAGGAAATTTGAGCGGGGTGTACGTAAGGAGTGGACGAAGTGAGTGGACCAAGTGTTAGTCATTGATAAACACCTTCTATCACTATGAAAAAAATAAGAGATTAGCTCTCTTTTTTTTTATTGATTTTCAATGATAGTTTACATCGTTTAAAACTAGTGATAGGCGTGACTAGTTCAACGCGTTGAATGAGTGTATTTGAAAGAGAGGGTATGTTGAAGATGATCAGTCGAATGATCAGAGCAACAGCAAATATCGCTCTATTGTCTTTTATAGAGATCATGCAAAAAAAAAAAAAAAAAAAAGAGAGGGGCAAAATAATAATAATAATAAAAAAAATAAGCAAAGTTGATCAAATTTAGTTTAGAAAGATGCAATGATAACACTCTCTGCTACTGGTTGCCACAGTCATCTCTCATTGGAGTATTGAAAAAGCAATTCTATGACTGGACTCTTATAGTATTGATCTATGGTATTGAATAAAACTACAACAATAAAACACATCATAGAGACAATCTTGTAACATAAAAAAAAAATAAGATCTTTATTGGAAATATATGCACAGTGGATGAGGAAATAAACATATGTTAAGATAACTGGTAATTTGTTAATGGTGTTGATATATGCTTGAGGGGGAGAACTTATTCTCAATTCTTTCATGACTGCATTCAGCTTATCGTATGTCTCTTTTTTTAACTGCTCTGTTGATATTTCAGATATTGCTTGATTGATTGAGATATCAGTTAGTTTGCGTTCCAAATGTATTTATTGAGGTCCTTTTGGATGTTTCTTTCTGTTTGTTGAATACAAGTACTCCAGTTTCGATGTAGTCAATTGATCCTCAAGCTACGATTTTTGTCGACTGACAATATGTTTGATTTCAACTTGGCTTACTTTAGGACAATAGAATATAACCGCATGGTCAGATAAAGCAACATGTATTGATTGCAATTTTCTTGAGTGGGTGTGAGAATCAGCCTTTGTCAAACACACTTTGTGAATATCCGTAAGTTTTCAAGCTCTAGTATAAACAATCATCGAAAGTTGCCCAGTACAACATGTATAATAGTGGCTGTATTGAAGGGGCAAAAGTTCTTGAATCTGTTTTCGACAATGAGGTATTGCTACCAAAGGGACAGAAAAAGCGGGCGGTCTCATCCAACAGATGACTTGAGAAGTGATTTCATCCCATAAATATGGTATTGCATCAAGTAGAGTAGAGACATACCAAATGTTTCACCTTCAGTTCCGGATAAGATGACACTAGACGCAATGTATGAGAATTGAATGAAAAGAGCACAGTTGGATCAGAAAAAAAAAGTATGCAAACCTTTTGATATGCTTTTTTTTTTTTGATTGAACGATTCAATCGTAATTGATGATAGGGAAGACTATCATTCTACTATAAACCTCTTAGCTTCTTTTGAAAAGCTTATAACCAATTTTTTTGGGGATAAAACATTTGGTACTTACCTCAATGCATAGTCTTCCCTTTTTTCAGGTTCTGCAAGAACCTGACTCCTCTGTACACGAGTCTTCCCCATGTACAGAGGAGGCGGGCCAAGCAGTAGATGGTTTTTGCCGCCAAGACCAAGGTACAGACCAAGGAGCAAACAGTTTCAAAAAAAAGACGAGCGACAAGAAGAACAGAAGACATAAGAACAATAAAAAATAATAATAAACAAAATAATAAACAAAAGATAATGAAGAAAAGTAAGCGAAGAAAAGACGGCCTATTTATACAGAAATTATTTTCAGATTGAGGACAGATAAAATAGAGCAATGACATATGGGAGAAGTCATACTGAAGGTACTCTATCAGCAACCTTATTCGAGTTGGTTTCTTGGATAGCTATAGCGTCATAATCACTTGGATAGTTTGATTGATTAACGATCCAGAGTAGACTACTTGCAACTATCGCTTCAGAGTATATTATTATAAAAATCATTTTTTTCTCATAATTTCTTACAACATTTATTTGTTTTACTTTATCTTCTTGCCTCATAAAGTACCTATTGTAAATTTTCATTGAACGAAAAAAAAAAGTATTGTTGACTAAACAAGTTACTTGGATTAATCAATGTCTGTACAAAAGCAACTGTTTGCTGTGCCAACCTTATTCCTCTCAATTCATGCATTTTGTTTTTATTTCTTCTTTCACATTTATCAGAATACAAGAACAGAATAAAACCATCTTATCACTCGTTTCTGCTTTCTATTAGTTGTCATTTCCCTTACTACACTTTTTTTAGAGCCATAAGCATCTATCACGCCGAGTTCAAAGTCATCTCTGCGACTAACAAATGGCAAGGAACGAGAGAACGGGAAAAAGAAGATACTCTAACAAACCAAACTGGAAGCTGGAAGAAAAAAAGAGTATCTCTTTTCAATTGATGGGAAGGATTAAAAAATTTCAGAAGCTTATCCTTGAGCACTCTGTGTCTTCTTGCCCCTAATGTCTGCTGTTCCCCCTTGTTTATCTTTTATGGGTTCCTTGGCAGACCAACTTTTCATGAAGCACTATGTCATTATCTTGAACTATCGCACTGCATGATTGATTTCTTTAGTAGGAATACGGATGCATTTAACATCTAAAGTTGTAATTGACTAATCAAATGGATGCAAGAGTATGTGGAAAAGAAAAAAAACTGGACTTTGGACAATAATTTTGAAGATTGACTATGCTCTTGCCCTTCAATAAGCTCTTTTCTCTAAGGCCCATGCCGTCTTGATGACAAAAAACTGCCAAAATCCCAGGTTGATGCATCTCTGCTTTCTTTTTTTGCATGTGTGATTCCATTTCAACTATTTATTGATGAATTGGCTCGCAGACAATGTGTTGATAAGTAGAAAACGGCTTGAAAAAAATAGCTCGTTCATTAAACTTTTGCCCTTGTACAAAAAAAAGGCTGATTAACAAAGGAACATTTACAAGCCTTATAAAGTATCTTTATACCCCGTCTGCTGATCTATTTTGTTATGAATTGAAATGTAGCATACGATATATGATTTACTCCTTGGGTCTATTTCAGACCAAAGTTAGACAAACAAGAGCAGATGAATCCAAATGATAGATAATACAGTATGGTAATCATACCAAGCAACCACTCTTTTCGTTCAAGCCATTTTAAGAAAAGTTGGGAAATTGATCTGTCAATTGAAGAGTTCCTGGAACCTGGATCCAGTAACACCATTTATACGGGCGTAAAGAACGATCCAATCATATGGTCTGAGTTGGAAGCGATAAACTACTTGGTTCTATCTATATGACATGTAATAGAGAAATTGCTAAAAAAAAAGGTATGTATTTTATCTTGGTTATTGGTCAAAACCAATAAATCTTATGTTTACTATTGTCATTCTTGTTCTGGGATTTCGCTGACGCTGAAGCAGGAGAAGAGTTAGAAAAAAAAACTATTCTTTTTTGAAGGAAGACTAGTGGTGTTGCTACTCAAGTCATCAGAACATTGATCATGTTGTAAGTAAGCTTTGAGCTTAGTGTCTTTTCCTTCTTTCTTCTACAGATTTCTCTTTACTCACTTCTTTATATAGGCTCAACAATATGCACCAAGAAAAGAAGCCGTCGAGAAGATGTACTTGCAGTCTGACATTGCTCCTTCCCTTTGCCAGCTGTTCAAGTCATCTCGACATCACTATCCCAAAGGGTAAGTAATACAATAGCCAAAGACAAGAATATGTCAAGACTAAGGGCTAACATTCAGTATAGATCCAACAAGGGTCATCTTTCCCAGTGCTTCTACGGTCAACGAGTGCCGATCAGACTTTGCTGTAGTTGTTGAGGGTGCAAAACCTTTATCGACATCATTGGTGAGATTAAGGGTGATGGCGCTAGTAACGAAAATGTAGCCCTTGATACCTTTCGTCTTGGACTCTTTAGGTTGATGATGTTGTGAGAATACAGGTTGAAAGTCTCTGTAGTATTTCAAGTATATGGTTTGTTCACTAATTTGTGGCAATAAAAAGTCGATTTAGACCCAAAAAAAAGTTGTTTCATTTAGTTATATGTTTTCAATCTCTCTGTATTTAAACGATATGCTTTATTTTGTATAATTCACTTTGTAAACTGCATCTATTCAAATGCATACAAAGAAACAATAAGATTTAGACTAAAGGCATGTTCTATCGAATTGCTTCAACTGTCATGGCATCCATCTTTGTGTTGATTAAAGCTCTCTTATCAATATAAATCGGCTTCGTTTGTTCGACGAGAAATGGAAGTAAATGATTTCATCCGCGGGTTTTCAATTCAAAGATGGTAATAGAAAAAAGAAACCCAATCCAATAGAAAAAAATAACGTTTTTATGAGTATAATTAGGACAGCCATTCGATTTAATGCCTTTCCATTTCTAGGGATAGAACTTGAGCTTTTGATTAACAATGATACGGGAGCAATAAAAAATGGTGTGAATGATTGACGGCAAGCATCTTGGGCTGTAAATATCGTACAAGATGCAGACTAAAATTACACCTTTACATGTATAGCTGAAAAAGGAATAAAAGTAGACAGGGGATGTGTCTCTTGATATTTCTTTATTTGGAAAACGGAGGGGTAGCTCATGAGGAAAAGGCTTGACTAGAGCGACAAGGTAGACTCAAAGAAAGCGAAAGCGAAAGAGAAAGAAAAAGGCAGAGATTCAAGCAAAAGTAAAGACAGTTGTAAAAACTTGTGATGTCTGTAAGTATTATTGTGGAACAAGATAGAAAATAGACTTTTTATTCAGGCGAAGAGAAAAAGTGTTAAACACGATAAAAGACTCTTCTTAAGGCAATCTGAGAAGGTATATGATGGTTCAGATGCGGTAAATACTGTCAAGATACAGTTGGATAGGCACATTTGGATAGGCACAGTTGGATAGGCACATTTGGATAGGCACAGTTGGATAGGCACAGTTGGAAGCAGAGATGGAAGCAGAAATAGAGACAGAATTAGAGACAGAAATAGAGACAGAAATAGAGACCCAGCAAGACATCAGTAAAGGCATCAGCAAAGGCAAGTCTTGAGTTGTTTAGTAATAGAGTCACCTCCAACAACAAAGCAAGACAAGAAAAGTAAGAACGCAGAGGGTAAGCCTTCCTTGACCTATTTTTTTGAATAAGCCAAAGAAGACTCAGTTCTGTTCACACTATCCCAAATCCTTAGCAAACCCCATACCAGTCAACTAACGAGGAATAGTACAAGTATGTCTGTACCCGCTTCCTCTGCCCAGATCCCTACAGGACGCACTCATAGTGTTAACAGATCAGGCGGCGTAATTGCCCTCAGTCATTCCGACTTCAGTCCCAATACTAGAAAACGAGAGGTCGTTCGCGAAAATGGACTAGATTCCGGTCGTAAGCCACTTTATATAGGATCAGGAAAGGCAGCATCAGTCTTTGTCTTTACCCCCCATCAAGCTTGAAGTAGAGGCAGAAGCACCAAGAGAAGAAGAGAGAGGCAGAGAGAACGCGTAAGAAGGATTTGTAGAGCTTGAAAGCATTTGTAGATATGTAGTTTTGTAGATATGTAGTTTTGTAGCTTTGTAGCTTTGTAGCTTTGTAGTTTTGTAGCTTTGTAGTTTTGTAGTTTTGTAGATGGAAAGGCACGCGTATTTTCTTCTTTTTTGTAGATAACGTTTTTTCTTGCTCTTGGTGCAATAATAGACTTGCGTAGATTGCAGATCTTTAGGCTATGCACGACAAAGCAAGTTAGATAAGAGCATTATTAGAGAAGAGTATTTTGTTACTTGCCTTTGAGGTTGTCTGGGTGACAAAGTTTCAAGATGTAGTTGAAATGACTTTGATAAAGAGAGAAAAAAAGAAAGAGAAAATGATCATTACGTTTTATTTACCTCAAATGCACGCTAAAAAACCAGTCATCCAATCAGAGCCTGGCATCTCTATTGTATCTATCCCATCAGTAAGCAGAAAACATGTGATAACCAATAGGATCAGTAAATTAGAGGGCGTTGAGAAGTAAACAAACTAAGAGATGCCATGTTATTTCATGCCGACATTCACTCTCCTGTATTTTTGATTGTGACAGCTAAACTCCTCTTTAATTTACAGTGATACTTGTCCAACAAGTCAGATAAGCTCAAAAAATGAACTTCAAAAATCTCATTTTGCTTAACTAAATGTACCAGGATTTGTCTGAATTTGAGCTAAGGCGATGCTGTTGATTGATCTTGCTCATTTGCACAAGACAATTAACTGGAATTTACTGTAATCATTCTTATCCAAGTTGATGATATAGTACACCAAAAGTACATAAAGCAGTCTAGGCACACTCAGGAGCATTAAGCCAATGAGATTAGCTGACAAGAGTGTTGATATCAAAGTAAGCCTTAGTTTCTGCAATACCAAAGTAGATTCCTTTCTTTGCGATTGTCTAAATCATAAGCACAACCAACAATATGAGTTATGTACAGACAAACTATTGAGACAAATACATATAAAAATCATATGGCTGTTTGTATGCCATAATCAACTTGCATGCTTTTGTTGATATAATTAATAAGAAAAGATGAGGGCTAAAACAAGAAGATGTTCAATACTTGCAGTATCAGAGCAATAGCAAATATCGCTCTGTTGTCTTTTATAGAGATCATGCAAAAAAAAAAGAGAGGGGCAAAATAATCCATTTCCAGAAATGGTGCGAAATGACCCTCTTACTATCCGCAAATTGAACTTCAGGCAATCAGTGAATTTTTTTTTGGTAAGGCTCACAGATATCTATTTGAAAGCCCATACTTTTTTTTTGTTAAATCCTTACATTGAGAGTAGAGCGACTGTATGAATATATATTCACATTTAAAAAGGTAAAGGGTAAAGGTCTTCGTTCTCTGGTCTCTGGACTTGGTAGATCTTTTTAGGACTGGGATCTTTTCTAGTCTCTAGAACTATTGAGCCACTTTCGAGTGCTGTTGTTATCTTGATGCATTTTTGCTTGCTTCAATAAAAGATTTATATCTTGTTTTGCTCTACGAAATAGCGAATCTACTGGATAGCTATAAATAAGCTTGAAGATACGATATGTTGATGCATATGGGTATTCGACAAAGACTGGGTTGAGAAGTCATTTACACAAGTGTGTTTCTGAAAGACTCAATTATAGCACTAATGTCCTTCTGGTGCATTACTGGTACGCAGGAAAAGATACATGTAAAACATGTTGGCGCGGCAGTGTAGTCTTATACCATCCTGTTTAATCTTGTCATAAAAGAGATTTTACTATTTAAGGTACAGCAATTCGCCTAGTCTATCATATGGCCAAAGCAATTGTTACTCAAGTGTTCTCTGGTACGAGCTGGACTCTAGCGAAATAGAAGGCGAATCCAATTTACATCTGAAGAAACGAAAAGGTTTTGCACACTTGACAAGTACGTCTCACTAGCCAATAAATACATGCATTGGTTGTCTGATGACGATAGTATTTGATTCCTCAAAAGTTTTTTTTAAATTTATACATCCTTTAGAATATGTGAGATAAAAGTAGAATAGGGTATATGTTTATTTGCTTCTTTGATACTCTAATCAAGTCTTTGCTTTGAGCACATCAAAGACATGGTGGGAGGGAGGGAGAAATGCAAGGCCTGATTTGCGGGTTTTGCTACGTAAGATGTAGCGATATTGTCTTTTTTCAAAGTTTCAAGTGTTTGCTTGACGATATTTTTGCCTATCAAGGCCAAAGACAGCATAGGAAAAAGAGAGCAGAACAGTTCTTGATCTTCAGGCACCTTGAGCTCTTCAAAGTGTCGGATACGACACACATATCCGCATGGAACATCCATGACTGAAAGCTTTGCTTTCAGATCTATCGATCAATATTGCAAAAGAAAAAAGAAAAAAAATCAACGGAAGTTAGAAAGCTGTGATAAGAATTTTACGCTAAAGACTTACGAAAGTGGGTAAAGCCTATGACTTGCAGCTCATGTATCAGTTGTTCTTTGTTTCTGATTTGATTTATCATCAAGTTCATCATATTCTTCATGGTTTTTGGGTTTTTTAGCACCTTCTCAGCATGCTCCTTGTTTCCACAGGCGGATCCGGTGAACCGGCCGTTTTCACCACTGCCAAGCTCCAGTGAATCCTTTGTCAAGATAAGATCAGGCTTTGTGGCTCTTTGAGACTGCAATGTTGAAGTTATTGCTTCGTTGTTGATTTTTGCTACACAAGCAACTTCGCCTCTATTAAAAGAAAAAGCATGTGAGTAGCTTCTTCTTTGTTCAAGAGTAGTGTGCTGTGGAAGTACCTTCTCGTTTCAATATCTAAACAGTCGAAACAACTGTCAAAAAAGCGCCAGAGGCGAACGATCAAGTCTTCTTCAGAGCCTCGCTCTGCAACTCTTTTTATCACATTTTGTCTGTACATGGCGTGGAACTCCAGCAGACAACGTTGCAGCCATTCTTCGTCTTCTTCTTCATACGGGTCAAAGTCTCTTGCCTTGATGGCATCATACATGCTTGTGAAATCCTTCTAAGCACATAAATAAATAAAGAAAGACGGTTATCAGTAATAAATAGAGGCTGTTCTTTAAATATAGACTTACGGAAGCAGCGACCTGGTCAAGGTATTCAGTGGCCTTTTCGCTGAAAGAAGTTGCCTCTTTCGTCTTTATCTGTGACACATCTTCCCATTGCTGGCTGCTGAAGCATTTCTTGATTCACTTTTTGTACAGTCCCTCAAAGAAGAATATATAAAACCCCAATATAGAAAAGCCTATAATGTAAACATGATGTTAGTCCTTCTGTGTCTCAGATATCTTTTTAGCTCTTGTATGGATGGCTTACCATGTCCTTAAGAAAAGAACAAATAAAAAAAAGCCTATTCACTTTGATCAGTATAGATACGCGACAACAATCATGATAAAATACATGTCTTCTTTCCAGACAGTTTCTTTTCTGCATATAGCATAAGTAGCGAAAAAGCACGTTGTTATTAGTCTAAGCAAGCATCAGTACACATCCCATAGACTGCTGAGTAGCTTTGTTACCTTTGTGTATGTAATAAGTTCATTTCCAAATAATAATTAGAGAAAAGAAAAAGAGGGAGAAAAGAATCTTTTTTTTTCTTTGTTTATACAAAGCAAATTGACCACATTACTGATCAATTGTTCTCATTGGCTGATATATTGATTGTTTGTTTGGGCTCTGTTCTATATCAATGAGCATCTTGTTTCTTTGTTAGACACTGTAAAAAGACCACATTTCTATCATCAGCACATAAAGAAAGAAAGTTGGCATTGACCATTCATAGTGAAAATGTTAGCATTTGGCTATTGGTAGAGATTTAATTGCCCGAAAGGCGTCACATAGTTTTTAAAAGCTGATTTTCCTGCATTTTTTCCTATGCTTTGATCTATTCACTCAGTATCTACACGATAATTTGCCTCAACAAAGATACAAACACATACTTCTACATAGTTCATAAACACACAAAAACAATATATCAGATACAAAAAGACTCTAAAAAAATATAGCTTTCCGTCATGAGCATCTCTGGCCTCTTGAACCTATTAAAGCCTGTCACTGAGAAAATGCATATCAAGGAGTACGCTGGTCAAACTGTTGCTATTGATGGCCATGTCCTTCTCCATCGCGGTACCTTCGGTGCTGCCTCTAAGCTAGCCAACAACCAGCCCACAAACAGGTAGAAACGTACCTTTTTCAGTGTATTTACTATGATACTAACATATAGTTTATAGTTATGTTCAATACTTTATGCTCTACATCAGCCTCTTTTTCTACTTTGGTGTCATTCCACTTGTTGTATTCGACGGCCTTGCTCTTCCTTTGAAACAAACTACTAACAATGATCGTGGCAGGTATGTTTGTTATGTTTCATTTATTGTTGTTACTCTTTATCTAATTAACTTTTTTTTTTTTTTTGCGCAGTAAGCGCGATGCTAAATTAGCTGAAGGTATGCGCTACCAATTTCAAGGTGACCATCAAAAGGCGCAAAAATGTTTTCAGCAATCTGTATCTATAAGTGAAGATATGATACGCGCTATTATCCTGGTAAGCCTAAATAAACCATACATTATGTTGTCATGACTTATTAATTGTTTATATTTATATATTTCTCATAAAAGGAACTACAAAAGCGAAAAGTCCAAGTTATTGTTGCCCCTTATGAATCTGATGCGCAACTGGCCCATCTGCTAAAAACAAACAAGGCTGCTGCTGTTGTATCCGAAGACTCTGACCTGCTTGTATTTGGCTGCTCACGCGTTATTTACAAACTAACACGCGAAGGTGAAGGCGAACAAATCAAATATGAAGACATCTTTACCCTCAATCAAGAAAAACTTGACCAATTGACACCTAATTCTTTCAGACAAATGTGTATGCTCTCTGGTTGCGACTATCTGCCTTCCCTAAGCGGTATGGGTCTCAAGACTGTCATTAAGAAAATCAGACATGATTTCTCCATTGATACTGCTCTCCGTTCAACAGCTGGTTCTAGTGATCGTTATCTTGGCTATCGCAAAGAATTTGACCAAGCTGAAATGGGCTTCTTATACCAATGGGTCTATGATTCTGATGAAAAAGATTACATTGGTCTCAATCCTCTTCCTGAACATATTGATGAAGCAGAAGCAGACAAGTTGCTTGGTACTAAGCCTACCGTTAAAGATCTTGGTATTCTTCGCGTCAACAAGATCATTCCCAAGAAAAGAAGCCGCGATACTATGGAACAAGCACAAGAAGAAGTGCCACAACAGAAGAAACATAAAGTTACACCACCAAATGATACCCAAACCATCAACAAGATCATGTCCAAGAGAAGAAGCCGCGACACTATGCAACAAGAACAAGAAGAAGTGCCACAGCAAAAGAAACACAAAGTTGCACTAGCAAATTATATCCCAACCATTAACAAGGCCATTTCCAAGAAAAGAAGCCGTGAAAATATGCAACAAGAACAAGAAGAAGTGCCACAGCAAAAGAAGCATAAAGTTGCACTAGCAAATCATACCCCAACCGCCAACAAAGCAAGCATTACACTTTCTGTGAACAAAATGCAGGACATTCATGTTCCACCTGTACATACCAATCAGCATAAGCAATCATCTCCCAAGAAGCAAATATACCTTGATGAGTCCTATCGCCGCTCATCAACACGTCCCGTACTCGGTGATAATAGCAATGCTATTATCACCGAGGTGTTCAAGTATTGTGAGGGCGAGAAGGAGAACATCCCTCCTTGCCCTCACAATACTATTGAATCGGGCAAAAAGCCATTTGGCGAAAATAAAAAAAATAAATAAAAAATAAAAAAAAAACCAATAAGAATACTTCATTCTCTTACAAGGCCATTTGCTTTATTTTCCAATATTCTTTTTAATATAAATATGTTAATATTTCAAAGGGGATGGCATCACTTTTCTGGAAGCGTCATTTTTCTCATACAAAGCGATGTTTAGCAGAAAGGTATCACTTTGATACCTTCAAGTTTGTTGAAAGACTAGAACGAGAAAACTTCACTCGTCAACAGAGTGAGACCATCATGAGTTCGTTACGTAAAGTGATGAACAAAAGTCTGACTGAATTGACTAAACCCATGGCGACAAAAGCAGAACAAGATATTGTATGGAGGAGAGAGAGAGAGAAAATGTGTGTGTGTGTGTGTGTGTGTGTGTGTGCATTGGATGTGCTCAATTTACTCTTTGTTTGCGATAGGCCAAGTGGAATTTTTTTTTCTTGTGATGGTATATGAGTTATTTCGGAAGGGTCAAATAGGCTCTATTAGTCTTCTCATGCTTAGTGTAATTCAATGGTTACTGTTAGATATTGAAGTAAACAAAGGCAAATACTTTTTATCTATTGTACACAATGTATCATTGTGTCGAGAAAATACGGAAATCATCAGCACTGTATACAGTAATTTTATATACCTAAAGAACATCGGTCAGTCTTAACACACTCAGGGACATTGATCCAATGAGATTTGCCGACAACAAATCAAGTCTTAGTAATGTTTGCTTCTGCAATGTCAAAGCAAATTCCTTTCTCTATATTCGTCTGAATCATAAGCAAAACCAGCAGCATGAGCTGTATAAACAGACCAACTACTGAGACAAACGCATCTATACTTTCTAGGTGTTGGCGCAATAGCTGACCCAATAATGACAAAAAGTAATCATGTTGTACATGTTTGAAAGTTAAAGATATTTGCTCTCAAGTAGCAGAAATAATACAAGGCAAGAAAAGGATAATAAAATCAGATCAAGTCAAACCACTCATTCTTCATTTCCTCTCTGTCGAAATGAACATAGCTGTTTATAGCATAAACAAGCTCTATCTTACCTTCAAATCACTTCCAGGAGTTTCTCCTCCCTTTTTTTTTACCATACTGCAAGCTATTTCGAGATCTTTGAAAAGATTCTTCCCAAGAACAAAATAGGTTGACAAGTCACTGCTAAGAGCAAGTTTATGCTCAAGAGTGACTTGTCAAACCTCCCAGGGTCTCTCAACATCGTATTCTACAGACTCATAAATGCGCAAGAGTGCATTGCGTTCTACTTGGTTGGCAGCGTCAAACACTGTTATTCATGTCTATAAAAAAAAGGAGTTCGGTCAGCAGTTTGGTTCAGCTAGCCCATCTCGTTGATGTTTTCTGTACGTAGATCATACTTTTCGAGTTTCTTCTGCTTTCTCTTTATCAGTGTCGGCTTCGATCTTCAATTGAAATCTTTATCCAAAGCTTGTCTGCTCTTCTATACTTGGCGTCTACAAATAAAAATAATCAGGTTATCCCTTCAAGTTGTTTGATGATTTGGCAAAGTCGGTTGGTTCAATTTCGTGTTCGCCTTCCTCTCTGATCTTGATGGAAGTATATGGTTCAGCAATTGAGATTTGTTTGAATATACTTGAGAGTTCATAATGGAAAGTTAACAGAAAGGGAAAAAAGTTTAACTTGAAAAAAAGAAATCAAAGAAATATCTTTAGGCAACAGAATGCTCGAATGACAATGGCTGTTCAAATACCTACATGAGCATTTGACAAAACCTTGTTGCGAGAACTTGGTGCGCTTGACTTTAATCTCAGAGTGCCATCTATTTCCGGAAATGGCGTAAATTCTTTTTGGTTTAGATTGTAGTGTTACCATTTATTCTTTTGAGAGCTCACTTTCAGCCTCCTGAGTTCCAAATCTGTTCTTAGTGTTGCTAACCTCTGGTAAAATTAAATGTTGTCAGACTGTTTATCGAAGCCATTTTCTCTCTTTATATGTTAGTTTTATTTGTAAGAAGTGATTTTCCTGCCTATCTTTTATTGGAATATTCGCTTGATCTATAGTCAGAGCGAGCTCATAAATCATTGTGAACAAAGAAAGCAAAAGAAAGGAGAAACAACTTTGACATCTATAGTCAGATTAACTGCTTAAATTGTAATAACGAAACCGCCCTTTTTTTTTATTCATGCTCTATGTTATTTGTTCTAATCTAGCACCTTTTAACATCAAAAGGCGTATTATGTGCCAACTAATACTATGGTTTTTCTCTCTTTCTTGGCTTTTATTTCGACATGTTTGTTGAAACAGAAAAAGGGTTAAAAAGAAACTTATTGGTTGAGCTATTTGATAGTAGTTTATTTCTAAAATCAGATGCTCTGTATTCATTTTCTATAGATTTCAGTCAATCATTCTCTCAGATTACTCGATTTACCCTATAGCTTCAAGCTCAAATATCATCACACATGACTGAATATCCTTGTGACTTAATCAGAAGTTCCCGCTTGAATCTGCCTCATTCTTTTATCCGTGAATATCAATCATCTATTTAAAATAATAATTAAAAGGAGACAAGATATCTGCATCTACAATCCTTTACAAACACTCAATCAAAAAAAAACATGTATAATTCAACTCCAGAGATGATTTACAAAGTATTTATCTCTCTAAAGCATGCTAACATTATGGATTGGTAATTTATACAAGGCTATAGAGTAAAGAATCAATTTTGATCCCACTCCTCTTTGATCGGTTGGCAGAGTAGTTCTACTGTTCGAAATCAATAAGATGATAATAGCTTTACATCATCTTAAATGGCTATTGTGAATATTTTTTGTTAGTTTAGAACATCTATTGTTTTTTTAACTTACAGATCGATTTTGTACCTTATTTTGTTTTTCTTGTTTTTTGGAACTTTTTCGCCATGTCTTTTTTCCAAGCTTTAAAAGAAGGGCACACGCAGGATATACCAGCTTGCCTATTTCTTCTTTCATGAGCCTATTTCGGGTTCAATTAGGCGTGTTCTTAAATCTACGTATTTTCGTTCCAAAAAAGTTAGGTTTTGTAACTGTATTTGAAAATAAAAAAAAAGTCACCCAATTAAGGTTCTATAAAAAGAGTACCTGATAGTTTGGTTCATTTCCCCTCTCTCTCTCTTTTTTTTTTAATTTCAAACACTTTCTTTTTTCTTCTATTTCTTCTAAAAAAAGATAGAAAGTCAATACAACTCGATTTCAATATGATGACAGAACCATCACTTTATGAAGATGAAGCATTCTTGGGCGGTGGACAATCTTTAGAAGATGAGCTCATGGGTAAAGGGTACTTGAATGATGTACCATTGGGCTCATCTCTCGCTGCTGAGCTTCAGTCAGCCACGAATGATCCCTGTCTGGACGATACCATCGACATCCACTCTCCAATCACACTCAGTTCAAACACCACCCTGATCAACCCAACCGATCCACCTTCTAAATTAGCCTCTATGGCCATGGACGCACGTACACTCTCAACAGATGTCACCAGCCCACTTTTGTCTCCACTCAAATGGTCAGCTTCTACTGGTATCCGTAGCCGAAGATCGTCATTTTCATCTTCCTGGTCTTCCCTGAACGACCCGGAGGATGATGATCCAGTAGAGATACTAAAGAGACAACTGGAAGATTTGAATACAGCAGTTTGGGAGACCATGACACTTCACAAGCGACTATCAAAGACACTGACTGTAGATGAAACACTTCAAGACCTCGTGACTTTTGCTCCACCCTTTGAGTATGTGATGCAGTCGGTTATCAATCTGGTTGAACGTAAATCTCGCGACCGTGAAAGACAGACAAGCTATTTGCGTAATTTAGACGGAGCGCTCCGAAAGGAAACGATGTATATGTCGATAGATACACTGAAGGAATTAGAAGGGCTCTTATCGTCCGTAAAGACAACACTTACGGACACAAGCTATTCTTATGAGAATCCCTTACCATCTCTAAGAAGCCTCACTCTCGAGACCAGTGCAGCGACTGAGACACTTGATGAGCTCAAAGAAATCATGTACGTGAACAAACGTCAAGTACAAGAACTGAATTCTCGACTTCGATCCATTGCAAAAACTGTACGCGAAGTCAGAAAGGAGATGCGGAAGATCAATAAGTTTATAGAAGAGAAAGATGATGAAGATCCTGTTGTTCTGGAGAAAGGTGAAGCTGCTGAGCGAGTCAAAGAAATTATGTGGGGTTTGGATGATTTAGATAGTGAATCAACAAAGAAAATTAAGCAAATGCAAGCCTTTTGGGAAACTGCCAAAATCACCTGTACTTAATCACTCTTTTCTCTTTCTTTTTTTTTTTGTTATTTATATCCCATTTTACATATCCTTCTTCTTTTTTTTTCTCTCACTCACTTGAACCACATTTAATAAACCGTTACCGTCTCTTCTTTGTTAAGCTGTAAATTAATTGTTTGTTGATAGAATTGGACGCCATTATTCTCTCGCCATCTTTTCCAAGATAAAATCCATTCCGATTGAGTTTATTGCTCTCAACTCTATTTTTATAAAGTATGCAAGCTGTTTAAGAAGCACTACTTTTTGAAGTATGCATGAATAGAGGACAAAAAAGTGCCTGTAAAGATAGTTACAAGCATGGTCTTTTATGACTTTTTATATCTTATCGACACTGAAAAAAAAAAGGAAACAAACGCAAAACAAAAATGCAGTGTATCCGATCCCTTCTTTTTTTTTTTATTTTCATAAGCATTTTCTTTATTTTTCTACATAAAGAAAAGGTTATTTTGCCCTTTTAACCCCACATGCTTTGATTCCGAACTTGTAACAAATTAAGCAATATTTGGGCTTTGATTTTTTTTAAGAAAAAAAAATGACACTTTTCTCCCTTCATTCCTTTACTTGTACTTTATATGCTCGTTTCAAGCTATAAGCTATGGAAGCCATAGACAAACTATAAAAACAGAAAAAAAAGGACCCTCTTATTTTTTTAATTATTATTTTACTAAAACTCTTTGACAGTTACACCAGAACACTCCGTATATACAAATCTAGCAATATCAACAAAGCGAAATAAAAATCGGAGCAATTTCATGCATATCACAAGTTTAGCTGGTTTGACATTAATAAAACATATCGTTTGACAAACTTTTGTTTTCAGTTGCTTATAATATTTACATGGTGTTTTTATTCTAATTCAATTTTTGCAGGTAAGGAAAAAAAAAAGAGGAGAAAGAGTGGAAAATCAAGTCAACGAAGGGGTGGATGTGTCAATGAAAGTAGAAAGTGAAAAAGTGTCGGAGCAGTTATCATCCATGCTCCAGATGGCGTGAAAGGGCGCGTTTTCAAAAGTTAGCAAAACAAGTGACAGCGTTGATGGCAAGTTGGATATGGTATACAAGCGTGTCATGGAAGATGAAATGATACCTTTCACTTTAGTATAGGTACGCAAATGATCTGCTACTTCAGCTCGTCTCGCTACAATATAGCTAGTGACTCGGCGATCCAGAGGCACAGAAAAACTCAAGGCATTATGAATAGGCTGGAGTGCCTGACAAATCTCATGAGCGTCAGGCCGATTATCAGGATTGGGTTCCAAACATGCCTTATACAACTTTTGATACCATTCAGGCAAACCTGGAACAGGCTCTATTCGATACACATGGTCTTCTGGGTTTTGATATGTTCCGTCCAGTAATACGTCGGGTGATGGAAAGACAACCTTGCTGACGAGCTGCCAAACAATGATACCCAGGCTATAGATATCTGATTTCTCTGTATACACGCCTCGACGCACTTCAGGTGCAATATAAGGTAATCGACCATAGACTGCTTTTGTGATGGCCGTCACTGACGATGACTCATGCGAAGGTGTTGTGAATCTATAATCAACCAAAAAGTAATCCAGATCGGTACAGACAATGTTGCGTGGATGAACATTGCGATGACACATGCCGATTTTATGCAGATCAGCCAAGTTGGCTGCTAGTCGCAAGATAGTCCCTGTGATCGTCTTTAGATCCAGATCGCCCAAGGGAAGCTGTTGCATGTGATCTTCCAGATTCCCGTCATTACTACATTTCATCACCATCATCAAGTCACCCGTACTCTCACAAACAGTCAAACCTTGAAATAAGAGAGGTAAAAAGGCTTTGGATTGTACAGATATCTATAAACATGTGTATGAGTCTCAAGAAGGATACATGGTTTATATGGATGCCTTTTTTTTTCTTACTTCATTCAAGAGCTTGTCATCTACTATTTTTAGTGCCATTTTTTGTGGTTGAGGATCATAAGTAGGTGTTGTCTTGACAGAGTAAACAGCAGAGAACCCGCCTGCACCAATGAACTGCATTTCCGAGAACCATGACCATGGAAACCATTGCATATACTGACCTAGGTTTTCAAGATAGATTTGACGAATGGCTTTTTTTGCTCTTGGATGTATAGCCTGAATGACAGCGTCTTGACCATACTTGTCTGCTAAACATTTGAAAGAGAGTTGTTGTCGCCAAATGATCACCCAGTTCTACAGATAAATAAGAGTTTGACATAGATCAAAAGCCATCAATTCAATCCGTTCCATCTATATACTGTTGATTGCATTATTTACCCATGCATGGTCAAATGGAACGCCTTGATGCATATGAATTTCACAAATGTCTTGATATAACTGAGCTATTCTCTTATTGATGGGTGATAATATTTTTGTTTGTGCCATCAAGTTTTCCAAGCCGAATGCAGCAGGGTATGATTCAATAAACTGTTTTACTTGTAAGCGGGTATTTTCTAGTAATATGTCAACCAATTGTTGTGGGTAGATGCTATCTGCTTCATTCATTATGAATTGGCTTTAAAGAATAGGTAAAAAAATTTATTTTCTTAAAAGTAAAATCAAATCAAATCAAATGCTTGTGTCGTTTTCGGGCTTGAATTGGTTTCCTGAGCACCTTTTGTTTTCTTGAAGGAAGCAACAGAAGAAAGAGCAAGCTCAAGTCTTTGCTTCTAATTTGAAAATCAAGTAGATAACGATAAGAAGATAAAGAGAGGGAAATAAAAAAGCAACTAAAGCTGGGGGAATTTTGAGTTTAGGAAAGTCACACGATAGGTAAAAGGTGGTACAACAAGCAGTGATAAACTTATTTCCTTGTCTGTATTCCAGATTTCATTAGTTTATCACAGCCGAGAAAAAAAAAGGGAGACTTGGCTATCCCTACATAAAAGTGTCTGTTCATAGAGATTTAGAGGACAAATGAATGGGGGTGAGAGCAATAGTCAATTGTTGAAATCTTTGTGAATCATCATTGGATTGACAAGGAACAAAATGTCCTAAAATGTACAGTACAACATTTCCCGAAAAAGATGACACAAATAAAATTTTAGACGATTTCTAATTTTTTATCTGGACAGATAAAAAACTCAGAGTTAGACGTTTAGTCTTTTTGATTAAGAGTTCTTTTTGAAAATGCTTTAGACAGATTGATTCCAAGAAAATGTATAATTGATTTGCCACAATCTTTGAATACATGGTTCGCCCTAGTATACTTCTTCACAGCCATGTCCGCAATCTTCTTATTTTCTAGATGATAGCACTTTGTTATAGATGCAAATCAGATCCTTTTTAATTCTGATAACTTCTTCTTTACTTTTATCACAAATTTGTTGTAGTTGCTTATGGGATTTGAATGCTGTCAGGCGTTTTTTGATCAAGTGATAGGAGCGCTTCAGTTTAACAGGTTTGTCTGTTCGTTTGATCATTGTTTTCGAGGTCCGTGAAGTGAAGCCTACAAGTCCATCCAGCACTCTTTTCACATACTCTGAAGAAGGGAGATAGAAAAAAAGAAAAATGGAGAAAAAAGACATGTCCTTTTACCTCTTTTTCTTTTTCATTTATTTACACTAGCTTTTAAGAAGAAAAGGAATTAACAATAAGAAAAAAAAAGAAAGGAACAATCTATTATGTCCAAAGTCTAAATGAACCATCAGCACCAGTAGAGAAGATCCAAGGTTGAGTGGGATGGAATTCGATATCCAAGACACCCAAGCCGTCCTTGGTATCATGACCCTTCAAAATCTTGACAGGAACAATCAATGGGTTCTGCAAGAGGTCATTGTAAACCATGCCATAGAAGATTTGAATAGTGCCGTCATCAGAAGAAGAAGCAAAAAGAGGGTATCGCTTGTGGAAGGTGACTTGACGAACAGCCTTTGCATGATATCTATTGAATAATGTTAGTTTCCGAGAATCATACTTCTTGATTATCTTGTCTTACCTGAGTGACTTGTAGGGCCTTGAGCTGAGATCAAGATCAAACCAACAGACTTTCTTATCATATGAACCGATGATAACGTTGTCACCACCAGGATGTACATCGATACTAGAAACCCATTTAACACTTGTTTGCAATGTCTTTACTAATTGTTGTTGCATCAAATCGTAAACGCGGACATAAATTTGAGTCTAAAAAAAAAGAGATAAGTTTGACATTCGTTCTAACAATTAAAAAAAAAAAAGTATACTTACAGCAACAAAGAAGACGGGCTTAATAGGATGGAAAGCAACCTTTTGTACAAGACCCTTGAGACGCTTGAAAGGTGTTTGTGTTTGATGCTTGGTGACTTGATGAATAAGTACAGCCAAGTTCTTGGCCTCGGGTGAAACAGTGGCCAAATAATCACCCTTACGATGCCATGTAACCTGCTTAACGACCTGTGGATGTTGAATGGAAACCTTATAACCGTAACGCTCTTCATCTGCTTCACTTGCTCTGAACCAGCTAACAGACTTGTTCTCCGAAGGAGTAGCAAAACCTGCTTTGGTGAATTGATCGGTGTTCATGGATTGTTCAGGAGTAGCAAGCTTAGGAGGAGAAATCAGATGAACTTGACCATGGCCCACAGAGATAGCAAAGACCCAGACATCAGGATTGGGACACCAACCAATGGCATGAATCACAGCATCAAACTTCCACATAAACAGACAACGACCTGTCAACACTTCCCAGAGACGACATGTGTTATCATCAGAGCCAGAAAGGGCATAGAGACCGTTAGGGTGAATGGAAAGGGCACGAATACGACCTGTATGACCTTCATAGGCAATAGATTGATGTGTAGGGAAAGGACGCAAATCCTTGGGACTAGGTAACTTGGGCACAAGAGATTCAGGATCAATATTCAATCGATTCTTACGCACACGAGGTGCCAAATAGAGATCGAGACAACGTTGGAAACGTTCTTGAATGAAGCGATCATAGGCTGGCACATGACGCAAGCTAGAGAACTTCTTGGGAAGATAGTTTTTAGGACGGTCTTCTTCATCCATCTCATTCCATGCCTTGACTTCCTTATCATCAGGAAGATATTCAGCTGGTGGATTATAACTTTCATCATGTTCGGGCAACTTCATCTTGGGTGCAGCAATGTGCATGACATGATCTTCACGAGGTTGATCCTCATCACCCCAAAGGTTGTAAAATCGAGGCTTTTCATCCTTGGGCTTACGAGGCACAATACGTCCCTGACGAATGGCACGTACAATCTTCATGATCTTCTTGGCTTCCCACTTACTAGGAATAAAACGGCTCTTGGGTTCAGGTCGGGCAGATAAAGGCATGACTTCAGTCTTGGAAGTGAACCATTCATTTGTAGGTTCGTAAGGATTATAGGTTGAGTCAGGAATGATACCGCGTTGAAGACGTTGAATGATGTCCAATTCTTTATCATCGAGGACAATGTCTTTGCCTTCTTTATCACTCTTCACTGTCTTCCATGAATCGGGATCTTCCATTGTAGCCAAGAACTTGTCGAGTTCATCACCAGTAGCAGGCTTCAAGATCTTTTTGCCGTCAATGTCATAACCGATGTGAGGCAAGTCGTTGTACCATTCAAGAGGTACATTACCGATTGTGTTTTCGGTTTCTTCAGTTGAACTATCTGAGTCATAATTTCCTTCAATTTCTGGTAATTGTTCAGGAGCATAACGTTGACGATAAGGTGAAGGTCTTTTTTTTTTAAAAAAAAAAACAGAGGTTAGTATAATACTTCTTGCAATACAAAAGAAAATACATACACTTTAAAGTCGTCTTCGTCGTCTTCAAGTTCTTCTCTTTCGAGATCACGTTCAAGCTCTTCGTCTTCCATATCTTCATCCTCTTCTTCATTCTCGTCCTCTTCTTCTTCCTCCTCCTCGCTTCCATCAACCTCTTCACTATCAGCTTCAAAGTCTTCGTCGTCTTCCTCGTCATCACTCAAGTTGATTTCGGGAAAGTCTTCAATTTCTTCTTCTTGCTCTTGATCATCTTGGACATCTTCTTCGTCTGAAGATCCCATATCGATAGAGACATTGCCAAAGTTCTCGTCTTCACTCTCCTCAACTTCTTCATTACGACGTTTTAATGACTTGGGTTGTTTTGAAACAACAGCAGTCTTTTTCTTTGGTGCCATGATATTTGTTTAAAATAAAATACAAAAATATAAGAAACCCTTCAAAAAAATCTATAGTGCCCACATTCAGGCAGTGTGGCTTTAGTTTGAAAAAAGAAAGTGTGTCACATAAGAGGCTGCATTTCCCAATTTGGGTACTTTGAGGAATTGATGGTTACACTAAATTCATCAAAAGGAGGGAGGGGAAGATATCTGAAGGCAAAGTATTCATATTCATTCTTCTTTTCTGACTGCATTGATATACTTGAATCAACTAGTCTTAGAACAAAACATCTATACTTTATAATGATGAGCGATATGAAGAAGGCAACTATCATTCGGGATTACAAGGTTTTTCTTTATTTCTTCAGTATAAGCATTGAATAAAGTTTTTAGTCTTTGAGGCTATTTATCACAAAAAGAAAATTGTTTGTGATGATCGTGCCCGTTCTCGGTCTTCTTATTTAATTTATGACTTGCCTTGTTTTGCAGCATTCTCTTTTTATATGAAAAATATCCTTATTATAGAGACACCTTGCCTTTCTCGTCTTTCTATTTTATCAAAAAGATACACTCAATTTAAATCATAGTAGCCGTTAAAGTACATGGTTGAAAGTTCTGTTACAGAGTTATATTTTGTCTTAAACTATACTATGTGATAGTGATACAATACTTGATACCAAGTCATATCAGTTTGTTTAACAAGCGGCTTCTTTAGGGATGAGTACTAAGATCTCAATCAATGAAAATTTAAGGCTCAGTTAAAAAAAAAAAGAGATGGATAGGAAGAATTAAAGGCTTTCAAAAAGATTATTCCATCGAATACCTACCGTCTGTAACGTTTATTCGATGTGAAGTAAACATCATAAAGTCTGTGAGATTAAGTAGCTATTAGCAGAGTATCAGAACACCCAAAATACCTGCCCTCAACAGACAGCAAGAGATTGCAAGCAGTCACGCAAAAAGCTGGTTTTCAGAGATCAAGAGTGACTATCATCATGTAGGAGAAAGTGAGAGAGAGAGAGGAGCTCCCAAAATACGAGCATAGTTGATTTATTTTTCGTTTTCTTTATTCCTTTTTTTTTTATATAAAAGGGAAAGAGTTCCTCTATTTCCTTTTCTTTATACACATATCATAAACGCACACATACACTATTTTACTTTTTAGACTTGACGGTCTTATGAACTAAGGAAGAAGAAAAAAAAAAAGATTTTTTCTGTAAAATATTATCAAGTACCATACCAATTATACACCTACAGAAAAGCACACGATGTATTCACAGCATTATTCACTCATGGACAGCAACGTCTATAATCAACAACCCCAACCACAGCAACAAAGGCAGCGAATACAATCGCCTATTCGTCCTACTGTCATCTCAGGACATACACATCTAGAAGAACCTTTACCGAGTGCAACAGACTCTAGGCCTGATGTCACACTTTCTATACCAGAGATCGCAGAGTTCTCATCCACTATGGTCTACTTGATGTGGCATGCCAGAAGGCAATCGGTGATGGATCTTCACTCTAACTCCAAGACGGATGTTACACACAATGATGACAGTGCCAATCATCATGGGAATGCTAAAAACCTCAGTCTAGAACAGACTAAAGTCACTGCTGACTTGGCTAATATGACAAGCGCTGCTTTTAAAAAGTTTTGTCGACAGGTAAAGTTTTTTTCCCTCTATTTTGAAATAACAGCAACTTGAACTTTTTCATTAGATCTTGACGGCAACACAACTATCCGAATCCGTTGTTTTGCTCTCCCTGAAATATATTGCTATGCTTCTGCAGAACAATCCTCATATCCAGGGTGCTGATGGCTCCGAATACCGTCTGTTTACAGTAGCACTGATGCTGGCTAACAAGTTCCTTGATGACAACACATTCACAAACAAGACATGGTCAGAGGTCTCTGGCATGAAAGTGACTGATCTCAATATTATGGAATTAGAATTTTTGGGTGTCTTGAGGTTTGGTTTGACGATTCGGAAAGAAGAGTACGAGCGTTGGAGAACTGCTTTGTTTGGATTTAGAAGTCAATTGCTTAATTTGCCTATTGAGATTCAACGACAAAAGCTGATGGAAACCATGGCACTATCTGTCGAAAACAATTCGCAATGGATGCAATATCAACAACAATATGCTTACAAACAGCAGCAACAGCAACAGCAACAGCAACAGCAACAGCAACAGCAGAAACAACAGCAACAACAACAGCAACAGCAACAGCAGCAACAACAACAACAACAGGCAGCAGCGACAATGGCTGCTATACATGGTTTCTATTTGTTCTCCAAGAACCAACAATATTCTGCACAACCAACATTCACTGGACCTCTTTCACGAGTCCCACTTCGAATTCCTGAACGTCCTGTCTATCATCACCAACAAGACAATCGAAATACTTTAGATGCATACGAAAACAAAATGGCAGCAAACACAGGCTCTTTAGCAAATTCGAGCTATTCAACCGAACCTTTAAGAGTATCTGACACCAACGTGACTGCAACCAAGACAAACGCTTTACCTAACACAGAAACATCAGGCTATTCAACCTACTCCAATCCCCTTAATCTACAGCCTCAAGTTATTTCTAATGTAATTCCTAATACCACTACGAACACTAATAATATCACCTCTTCTACACCTTCATCATCCATGTATATACACTCTACCAATACGAAACCTATCCATTCAGCTGTGCAGCAGCAACAGCAACAGCAACAGCAACATCAACAGCAACAGCAACATCAACAGCAACATCAACAGCAACAGCAACAACAGCAACAACAGCAAGTTCCCTATCATCAAACTTACAGTTCTTTAGCGCCATCAAGTAGCATACATGCAGGTCATTGTAATTCTTCATTAATTGAGCCATCCACTGAAACACCAGTGAAGAGCACTTACTACTACACAACGCCTTCTGCTACACCTACCGTAAGTGTCAATTCAGCCAGTTCAGGGTACGTATCAAGTCAGACGTATCCTGCTACCACTAGTTATTTTGCCGATCCATCGATCACCACTAGTTCAACTAGTTCCATGAGTCTTCCTTCCACCAATTACAATCCGTATGTGAATAATAACAAGGACAGTACGGCACTTTTAACAGATACCACTCTCGGGTTTAATAAGGCTTCTTTATCTCAGTTTGAGCCTTACAAGGTAAGCCCATTTTTTTTTATCTTTTAAATGATGGCCTTATCTAAATCATCAAATAGTATGTAACACAGCACAATTTACCAGCAGCATCGAATGCCCCTTATAACCAACAACAACAAAAACAACAAGTGCGACCAAACGCATACGAAGAGGCTCTGTTAGAGGATGCATCCCACACAAACAAACCTTATGATGTCTATCCTTAACTCTTTCCGCTCATATAATCTGTCCTCTCATCAGTTGCACTTTCTTTTTTTTTTTTTTTATATATATACATATACAATTATCTATATATATTTTTTTTCGGATTCACTTGCTAACTAGAGGAATTGAAAGAGAGATATTAAATCGATTTGAATCACACAATGTGTTTAGTGATTTCCAGTTACAAGAAAAGAAGGAAAAAAAAAGAGTGCTTTTTTATACCCAAATAACCAAACGTAGTATTCCATGGTCCATGAGATTTGGTGTTACAACTCCATAATGATGATTGCGAGTGTCATGAATAAGGTAACAATTAAGCATCATGAAATGTCTATCTAAATGGGATGACCGAGTAAAATGTGCGTGTGTGTGTGTGTATGCGTATGATGGGAATTCTCTTTGAACTAATCTATCCTATGTTCAATAAACAAGGAAATTATCAACATCTTATTTTCACTGTGATAAAAAATCAAAGCTTAATTTTTATTTTCTGGCCAATCTTTTTTCTTCGTCTAACAGCATGTCTTGCAATTGAATACTCTTTAGTATATTTAGAGCTTTAGCAACAGACCTTTCGTGTTTTACGTCAGTAAAAGTGAGGCTTCGGATTTCATTCTCGCCATCATAGATACATAAACCTCCTGAAATTTGAAGAAGATCAGATAGAGTCCCAATTATCGCATTTTGCGGGTCTGACATTATACACATCTTTGTCTCTTTGCCTAATCCACCTTGCTCTCTAGGGGTATCAACCAATTTACAAAGCATATCGACTAGAATTTTGATATTAATAATAATTCAAATTGACAAGTAAAGCAAAAACATCTTTTCTACCTGACAGACAGGAAAAAGCAACAACATCGGAGTCCAGTTGATAAAACTTGTCAATGGCATCATTGAATTCAATGATTTCAGTCAGAGAAGCAATATTTGCGGACCATTGAATCAGCATCACAACATATTTTTTGTCCCGGTCTAAATGGTCCGTTCTGTCCAGAGGCCTTCCATCTACCACGCCTTCAAGTTCTATTAAGTCTAATAAGAGATATTTGTTAATTGGCTTGCTTTAGTATCAATTTGTACTTTTTGACCTGAATCTTCCATGTTATTTTTTCTGCGAACTACAAAATGCAAAAGTTGAAAGAACAACAATAAAGGAGAGCTTTTATAAATGAAAAAAGGAAAACGACACAAGATAAATCATATAGCCAATTCCGAAGATTTTACAGAATCACATATATCTTGCTTTTAATTTCAAAAGATATCGAGTATAAAAGCAGACATCTCCTCTAGCTTCAAAACCCTCGATAGTCGCATGATGCTAGCTGTCATGTATAAAAACAAAAGACTGGCAAATTTCGTTCTCCTTTCCATCAATTGTAACAAAATGAAGATTTTTGGTTCATTAAGCAAATTTAAATACACAACCTATCATGTATTTAAATGATAAACTATGGTGATAAACATAACGATACATTGCCTTTATAAGAAGAAGAAAAAAAGACACAAACACGCAAGATATATATAAAAAGATACAAGATTTATTTAGTTATCATTTTTCTTTACATTTTGATGCCCTGTTTACTTTCAGAAACATAATAAGTGTCATTGTTTATTTACATTGTTTACCTTGAGTTATTTATCTTGATAGAAAACAGTGTAAAAAAAAACACTTACCTTGTCTGCATATCGAATACAACTTTGGTCTATCTTGAACCAGCTCAATCAAAATACCTAGTGTATTTGTACTTCTGTTTTGTGAGATCGAGATTTCTTGAAAAGAGCATCAGCAGAGGTTTCTTGAATACGTTTTCGTTTTTTGCTTTGAACAATGACTTGTTGTTGAGACGAATGCTCAAACGAAAAGCTTTTCTCAGCTAGCTTTCTGTCTAAAGAAGAAAGTGACATGGATGAATTTACATGATGCTCTTGAGTTGATGAGAAACTGATACAATCATCTGTCAGTGACGCGTCAAACTCAAAATCTTCCAAAACATAATCTGATATGGTAAGATCAGAAGTCGGAAGCTCAGCATGAAAATCGTCTAGCTCATTTAAATGATTTACGTGACTTATGGAAGGCAAGTTGTCATGATGTGCTGGTATATCAAAAAAGACATCCTCAGTCTTTCTGAAGGGTGTCTGGATTTTCTGAAAGTGACCCATGCGATCTAACTGAACAATATGTCCTTCCAACTCGAATGCAAAATCTATGGAGCGTATAGCAGAAGTTGCATTCAAATATCGAAAGACAGTTGTTCTAGGATTTGAACATGGCTGTAAAGCTTCAAGTGGAAATAAAGAAGGACTATAAATAGTATAGCCAAAATGAATGTTTTTCATATTATCAATAGTAGTGGGATTAAAAAGAGCCATGGAAAATAACAAAAGGAAAGAAAGATAAAAAAAAAGCGTGCGTGTGTTTTTTTCTAATTTTAAATGACAAGATGTTACACACATTTCTTTTTAAAAGTGGTCAATGCTTTCTGAACATATCTTTTTTTTTTTGCTTCAAAGTTTATTCAAGAACATGAAACATGAGTGTTTATCTTCTTCTATGACGATGGTCTCTTTCTCTATCCCTTTCTCTTCTTCTGTCGTCCATACGCCTATCATCTATGCGTCTATCATCCGGACGACGATCGTCCATTCTTCTCTCCTCTGGTCTTCGTTCATCGAGTCGTCTACCATCCATGCGACGATCATCCATACGTCTATCATCTGAACGTCTATCATCCATACGTCTTTCTCTTATACGATCATCTCTTCGGTTTTCTTCCAAACGAGACCTTGAGGCAGAGGCAGATGTAGCAGCAGGTGCTGCAGAAGAGTTGGATTCTCTAACACTACGACCATCTTCGCGCACATCGCGACGTTTCTCAGGTCGTTCTTCACGAACACGGTCTCTCGCGTCGGCATCCACAGGCCGCTTTGAAGTTGAGTTGGCTGTGCTGCTTTGGTTGGCATTTGAGCTAGAAGGTGCAGCTCGACTACTGTCTGCATTGCGACCTCGACTCGAACGCTCGTCTACTGTACGCGAACTTTCACGATGGCCACTGGAACGAGAGGTTACATTGGCAGCAGTTGTGCTAACAGCATTGCTTGTAGCGCTGGTAGTGATAACTGTAGCATCAATAGTCGTAGTCGTATTCACGGCAGCAGTTGTGGCAGCAGTAGAGTTAGAAGGAGCAGGATCATTTCTAGAACTACGTGATGTCTCATTACGGACAGGTGTATTTACGCGACTGTTACTAGCACTTTCACGAGGCGATTCTCTTCTGGAACTGGATCGATGATGATGACGACTACTACTACTCTCTTCAATACGAGCCATCTTCTCTGCTCGATTGTTACTTGAGGCTTCTGCATCGCGTGTTCGTTTTCGATCTGAGGAGGATGAGGGTGGAGGTGATTGTTTGGATGGAGAGCTAGCACGTTGAGAACTTTTGGATCGACCAGGATCATCATTACGTCTTGTCTGGCTAGGGCTCACAGGTCGTGACGATTTTGATTCGACTGCTGTCGATTCATCCCGTCGCTTACTGCTTGATTCTTCACGACGACTACTCTCATAGTGATGGTTTGATTTATCCTTTGAGCTAGATTCTTTGCTGTTGCCTGTACTGGAGGGTACAATCTTGATTTCAACGGGAGGTGAAGGCTGCTTCAGGCCCAAGAAGGCTTCTTTGGAAATCCATTTGGTCTTGTACTTGGCAATCAAACCCATATAACTTCGAGCAAGTACCTTGATATTGCCACGTTCATCTTCTTCTGCCAGTTTCTTTACAATCTTCATGATGCTATTACCATGATCGGCAACAGCAGGGAAACAAGGAGCAAACTGACGCAATACCATGAATGCATTCTTCATCACAACCACTTCACCCGACTTCAAAGCCTGTTCAATCACAAGATCTGACTTGAAATGCCATTTATGAAGCACACGTTGGAAATCAGCGAAACTCAAGAGGTCTTCTTTTGCAATGGGTGTTGGTGTTGAATTCCAGTTCTTCTGGAAACCAATCAGGTTGTCACCATGGGCTTCTTTGGTATAAAGTTTTTCGTCTGCATGCCATTTTTGCATACGAGAAAGAGCCTTGAAGATAAATCTGGAATAAACGGTGGTCTCATATTCAGAAAAGGCCAAGAAACTAGCAGGTAAGTTATCAGAGAGCATTTTATCAAACAAGGTAAGGCTAGAGAAGTTGGGTGTGTTGATACGATGCATCAACATGGTGAATTCATAACAAAAGGCAGCATCGACTTCAGATTGTCGACTACGGGGTAAGAGACAGTATTGCATGATGCTTGAGATCTGAGCCTGGCGTTGATTTAAGCTTGGGAACCATCGAGTCTTGGAATCCTTGAGGACTGCCATGATCTTCTCCACATGTGCCTTGTGTTTTGTCAAGTCTTCGCGTAGCTGATCCAGACGTAATTGAGCTTGACGTTGTGTCTTGAGAACAACAGAGGGACGATTGTTGAGATAGAATTGACTACGGGTATCTTGGCACTTGCGAATCACATCCGTCTCACGCTTGATGGCTGCTTCATAGGGTTCTTCTGGACAGTAAATATCGTACAATGTCAATTGCCAAAAGATCACATAGAATTCGGCGGAGAAGATGGTACTGATAGGGGGATCAGGTAAAGCAGATGAGACATCTTGACAGAGAGATTGGAAAGGGGTCCAGACTTGACCTTCTGTCACAGGCTCATGGATACTGTTTCGAATCACATGTTGTGTCTTTGGACGAGTGAAATTCATGACAACATCCAACGGCAACTGATAGTTTTCCACCAATACCTTGGGCTCAGGCATCATCATGTTGTAATCATCACCCTCAAACAAAGAAGTCAAAAGCTCAAAGTATTGAATTTGACTCTGGTGTACATGGTCCAGATGATGACAACGCACAGCTGCTGGTACACCCAAGGCTGCAGAACATACTTCGTCCAATCGATACAAAAGCACCAAAATTTCAAAGCCAATATTGTTCTTGCGTAAAGATTCCTTGAGGCGACTGAGCACACGACGAGAGGCACGTCGGTTATCTGAAGAGACAGGCAAGAAGGCCTCACTCTTGATCGTTTCAGAACAACTGGCAGCTGCAATCTGATCGTCTGTCAGAGCACTTGCCAAGATCTCAATACCACCCATCTTGGTCACAAATTCGTTGAGTAGGTGAAGATCGGCAACAGAGTTGTCATAGCGCAAGCGACAGGCAAGGTATCGTAAGAGAGGCGTTGCTTCCATATCTTGTTTCTTGAACAACATACCAGTAAAGATAGCCAACGAACGGAACCAGAGATGAGCAAATCCATCATCTTTCTCCTTGTCTTTCAGTGTACGTCCAGGTCCCTGAGAACCAGTCCATTTCTCGGTCAGGACAAAGCCAAGGACATCATAGGCAAAGTCGCCATAATAACGACAGGCCTCGGCCATGAGGGGAGCCAAGTTTTCAAATTGTTGTACTTGATCCAACATATGATGAAAGACAAGCGTGGGGTTGGAATGAGCCAGCTTACCTAGGTCACGGCCACTGGGGCGTACATTGTTCTTGTTGACACAACGCATGACTTCACGAATAGAACGTTCGGTACGGACCTTGAGTAGTTTTGTCTCAATTGTCTTTTTATAGAAATCAGCATGCCATTCACCATAGAGAGCATAACGCTCTTGAAAAGTGAAACGACAGAGGATCTCCCATACACTTGCCATCGTACCAGGATTTCCTTGACTGAAGGCAATGGAAGGCAACAAAAACTCGCGCAACAGATTGGTGCAATAGGTACGACTGTTGGGGAACTCTGCTTCGCGCTCAACAAGGCCACCTACAATCAACATGACTTTCTGAACAAGGTCAGTACAGAGGTATGACTTGTAACCAGCCAAGCGAGCTAGCGGTAAGAAACGTGTCATCAAATGTTCTGGTTCAGTACACAAGTCTAATCCATCCCGAGTATTTTTGTAAAAGAAAACATAACGTTCTCTCTTGACGATATCCCTGGTGTTGTCCAAGAGTGCATCAAATACCAAGACGCGTTTTAATTTTGCCTGATCTGGTATCTTTGGGTTAGGATCGTCTTGAGAGGACAAGGCTGTCTTGATCTGGGATTGATCGGCACATGCATGAAAATGACTGTAAAGCTTCTTAGTCTCTTCAGGCACAAATGCTTCATAAGCCGGATCAAGTACAATAGAACATAGACGATAGATATCATAAGCTAACTCAGGATAAAGGTCTACTAGTTTTTCATATTCGGCCAAGACCATATGAGCGTGTTTCAAGTCACCAATAGACAATAAAGCTCGTACTAGTTCAACTACATCATTTTGTTCGTATCTCTTTTTGGTCTCTTCTTCCTTTTTCTCTTCTGCTTCATCTTCTTGCTTTTGACGTTTCATACGAACAGTAGATCCTTCTGTCTCACCCAAGGCACCATACATCTATGAATGTTTGAGAACACTTAATGGCACTGGATTCAAAAAAAAAAGTAAGCTGATGAAAAAGAAATAAACTTACGGCTAGCTGACCACCCGAGTTCGTATTGATCTCCTTGTTCATATGTTCAATGTATTCTTTCTTCTCAATTGCCATGCCTTCATGATAAGGATAGAGATAAGGCAAGATATCTCCCAATAAGATCAAGTCATTAGCTAACAAAATGGCAATAGCGAAATAGATTTCTTTGGGTGTAGGTTCAGTATCTTCATTCTAAAAGAAGAGGTGGATGAGAATGAAGAAACAGAGACAGAGAGAGAGAGGATTGGAGGCTTACATGGTAGCTATGGAAACGGAAACCAAACAATTGAGCCATGATGGGACTAGGATTGGTTGTCACTTCACCATTCATATCTGTATGAGCTAAACTCTTGACCCATTCTGATTCTTTAATCAAGGCAATCCAAAATGTATGGTTCACTTTAAGCTGACGAATGAAAAGATCTAGAATGATGTCCAACACACGGTTTGGATCGAGATGAAAGACACCCATATGAGATGTGATGGTCTTGAGAAACTGAGGGATGCGTTCCATAGGTGTGGATTCCAGCTTGCCTTTACTGTCTCGAGCATTGTCAATACTGGCATGGGTGAGTTCATTAAACAGACTGGCATAACCTTCACCCACTTCTCGCACCAAGTTGTATTTATCTTGCTTATAGAGCATGGCTGTATTCAAACGAACCAGACGACGTTCGAATAATTTGACATTGTTGATAATGCCACATTCAAACATGAGTTGAACTGTCAAATTGATTTTACAGTCACCTGTGGTGATGACCTCGGCTGCCTAAATATCACTTGTTTTAATGGGAAGAAACGCGTACAGTTTTTGAAAAACTCACAAGTAACTTTTGAATCATGCCAACCAAGTTTTCAGTCAACTTTTTGTATTTTGCTGCTCTTTCAGGTTTGGTTTGATTTTCGCGTAAGGCTTCCCATTGGGATTCCCATGTTTTGATAGAGTTAAAATAGAGATCCTTGACTGGAATCTCGAATGCGTCAAAGTCTGCTTGTTGTCGTATCATCTGTACAGCTACTTCGGCAAAGTTGGATACGGAACGACGGCCGAAATAAGTGTCTCGACAGGCATTGCTGATGATGGTACGGAATTCGCATGGGGTGCCTATACGATAATCAGGTGCAGCTGCTTTCAATCGGTCCATCTCTTCTTGAACGACAACATCATGTGTGTAGTCGGTTGAATCCGATGCCATATTGTCTTCTTTTTCTATCCCTTTTAAAAAAAAAAGCTACTTTGAAAAAGAAAACAAAAGTAAAAAAAAGAACTTCAATCTTTAAATTCACACTGAAAGAGAAGACCAAAAGACGTGACTCTTTTATTTTAGGTGAAATCATGCATAAAGAAAAAAAGAGATAGGCTTCTTTCTTTTGGTTTATTCTATGCTACACAACTACCAAAAGAGAAACTCTATCGTAGTCCCTCTTCATCTTCGTCACTATAATAATCATCTGTTCGAAGGTTAGAAAAGTCTTTGTTTAAGCTATCCTTCTCATCGACTGGTTGAGGAGGACGTCCAGTGTGATTGCTATAGAGTTCAGCTCTTGCTTGAGCATGGGACATGGAGCGTACATCATGCACATTGTTATCAGGTAGTTTTCTGTTATTCGTTGGTGTCGTATAATTGCCTCTTCGAGGGCTAGTAGTGGATGATAATACTTCTCCGGGAACAGTCAATAATCTTGCAAGTTTAACCACTTCATTATCGAGGAAAGTAAGGTGCTGTAGACGAACCGTGGTTTCTAACAACTCTTGATCTCTTTCTTCATATGCCTGTAATAAGTCCTGTGCAATTTGAGCCTCTTCACTCTGTGCAAATCCTGCATCATTACTATAAAAAAAGGGATTAGATCCATCCTCCTTTTCTAAAAGAGTAAACACACACACTTTACCCACACATATAACTGAATTGCTTGCCTGCTTCCACATCATCGCCAATAGCAAAGATTAAAATTAGAATACTGAGATTAGCTTTGTACAGATGAGATCGGCTCGTGAATTTTTGAAGTACAATGGATTGTCGTTTCAGCATTTCAATAGCCTTATCATATCTATTTATCCCAGAGAAATGAGGTTAAAGATATTTTCTAGAGAAGGAAGGAAGCTTACCTTTTATTACGGATCAAGAGAGAAACAGCTCTCTTGAAGATATCTACAGCAAATCTACCGCGGTCTTCTTGCTCATAGATAGTACATGCTTTACTGTACATGTCATAACTAGCATTGACATCTACATTTTCCAGCACTCTAGCATGATGTCATTGTCAATCATTCCATTATCAACAACAATCAAAATCATTACCTTCCTGCCTTTTCCAGTTGTTCAGCCGCACGATCGATACTACCTTGCGTCATAAAATAGTTACTAGCGCGCTGATAGAGTTCAGCAGCTCTTTGAGGTTGATTTAGATCATGAGCCAAGATAAATGCAGCATTCTCAAGCGCTTTACCAGCCAAATGAGTGCTATCTCATACTTTAGTTGTTTGATTTCGATACATCTATCTAAACAGCGAAAACTTACGCATCTGCCTTTGAAAGAGCGTCTGAAGCTTTAATATAAGCTTGAACTGCTTGATCACTAGACTTTGCAATCTTGAAGGAAGTAGCTGAAATTCAAATCTCGAGATGAGTTTTTCTTTTCTTTCTGTTTTGGATTCAAAGTGAAAGGGAATAAAGTTACCTGCACGCTCATAGCAACTAGCAGCTAAATCCCAGTCGGGTTTTCTGAACAAGCCTTTTGAAGCGCTGCATAATAATAATAATAATAATAATAATCATAATAAATGAGTCTATACTATCAATCTCTACAAAACAAAAACAATACGCTTTGTCGCCTTGTTGCATGTTCTTGACGCCATCTCGAATCTGTTCTGCGTCCATATTAAGTGTAAAGTATAAGCAAGAAAGATAAAAAAAACGAAAAAACAAAAAGAAAGAATATGTAATCTCGAGATTTGAAACACAGTTTCTATTTCTCTGTGCATGGTTTACTTAATAATTCATAATCAAATTTCTTGGCTCTGTAGAGTGGCAAACAAGCACTGGGCGAGATTTCATCCAGCTTGAAACTATCAATCATATGTTACTTGAATCAATTTTTTTTCTCGGATGATCAGTGATAGCTTATATTACCCTAATTTCTCGGTATAAAATCGGAAGGCACCTTGATTTGCTAGAAAAAGATGAGATATAAAAGTATAAAAAATCAATTTTTTTTTTTACCTTTAAAGACAGTAAGCATCACTTTATCCATTTTCCAGTAACAACCAATCTGCCACAATAAATCCATAAGGTATTCACCCAACCCTTTTCTACGGGCATGAGGTGCTAATTGAATTTCAAAGCTTTTGAAGGGCAATTAAAAGTTGATTGATTTTCAATAGAGAGGGTGGGACTTACCAATAAGCAGTGTTGGCCATGATATCATCATCCATAGTCTCTTCTTGAAGTAGTTGAAATGACAAGAAACCTTTCAAATCAGTTGGATCTGTCTTGGATCTAGCAATCAAATACCGTGTACGAGGATCCAGCATTTCTTTGCGTTTTTGAGCATCATCCCAGCCCATATGAGATTGCGCATACCTTACTCAGGGTCAATGCTTGTACATGCAAAACAGATCAAATCACTTACAGATCAAATAAATTAGACTTGACAAGCTGAAATGTCCATTCATGTAATGCGCTAGGTAGATCATTGACATGATAATAATCAATGACCAGGTTAAACTCGTCACTATGGAAACATAAGCAAACAATTTCTCTTGGTAACCATTTAACTTACTTGACAGAATAGGTCAATGGTTGCTCCATAAAACGAACAAGACAATGTTCCTAATGCTTATTTATGAGATTCATGGATAAAAGTTTATTCTTAAATCAACCTCATTTGCTCGTTTTAATAATGCATTGGGTGTTGACTATTAAAAAAAATAATTAAAATTCGAAATTTTAAATTTATTTGGTGTGCTTGTAACCTCATGAAATGGCATATTTTAAGTGGCTATTCAGACAAAAGAGAGAGAGAGAGAAAGTGAAAAGAAAGAGAGATCAAAGTGAGAAATGAAGAGAAAGAGCAAATATAAATTAGTGACGCTCTTTTTTTTTCCACTCTTTTTTTTTTCTCTCTCTCTTTTATCTATTTATTTAATTCAAAAAATGGCCACTGCTTATATTCAACCTGAAGTGAGCATCTCTAGTGATGGCGACAAGATTCTCTGTAACGAACATGGCCTTGAAAAATGTACCAAATGTCAAATAGACTGGACAGAACACAACATCTTGGCCTCTACTCTTAAACACGTCAAGGACTTGCCTCCTCCCAACGTACCTAACCCTACCCGTAACGCTCAAGTCACTCGTCTCAAGGAAGAGGGCAACAAGCACTTTAAACAAAACAACTTTCCTGAAGCTATTCGTTTCTATACCATGGCTGTTGACCTCTCTTGGTCGCGCCCTCTTTGGGAACCTTTGGCCTTTCAGTATGTCAAGGAAGAATTAGCACCTGTCTTGAGTAATCGATCGGCTGCCTATCTCTCTTTAAAGAATTATGTAGAAGCCTATGTGGATGCAGAAATGGTAACTCGTCTCAAGCGTGAATGGAGCAAAGGTTGGTTTAGAAAGGGTAAAGCTTTGGTGGGTTTAGCCAGGATTGAAGAAGCAGCCGAAGCCTTCCAGACTGGCTTAAGATTTGATCATGAAAGCGAAGAACTCAAGAAAGCATTGACTGAAATTGGATATGATTTATAAAAAAATAAAAATAAAAAAAAACAGCTGTGTGTTTATTGATTATTTACGTAAAGAAGGTTCTTGATCTCTGACAACTTCTTCTTGTAATTTGGTAACTTCTTGAATCTTGTTTTCTAATTTCATTGAATGAGTGTCAATCCATTGCAAAGAAGACAAGTGAGCATTTAAGATCTGAACAATTTGTCCAACCTATAAAGAAACAAATGAGACACAGGTGTTGCTATTTCGAAATAAAAGAGACTTACAGTGTCATCTTCTTCTGTTGTCATTTGTTTGGCATTGCCCATCTTGTTGATTTCCTCAACCATGATATTCAAGTTTCTGCTGACATCATCCAGTTGGCTGTTTAGACTTTCAGCTAAACCATAAGACTTTTCTCTTTGTACATCAGCAGGTTGCATAGGTTGTTGCAGGTTATTTTCGTCAAAGATCTCCTTGATTTGCTTTTCATAATTATCCAGAATAGAATTGATTTCCTCTTGTTGTGCACTGATATAACTCAAGTTTTGTTCAATTTCACGCTGAGTGACTTCAACTTTAGTGACATTATCATGCAAAGTAGAAATCTATAAAGTGTCAGTCTATGCGTTTAAAGAAACCGAATGCCAATTACCTTGTTGCCATTCTCAATCAACTGTTGATCCCACTGAGCAACTTGAGTAGCTTGCTTATGGAATTCGGTTGTTTGCTTTTCTAATTCTTTAGTCCACATATTGAGTACATCTTCCATAGATTTGTTCTTTAACGTGGATGGTGTAGGGACAGAGGTTGGCTTGGCAGATGTGGCAGATGTGGCAGATGTGGCAGTTGTAGGTTGTGCAGTCAAGGTGAAAGTAGCATTCGTACCAGGTGTTGTTGTGGAAGCTAAAAAAAAAAGAAGATTAGGAATCGTATTGTTTACCTATTGTTATATATGTTACCAGTTGACTTTTGTCCAAATTCTCCAAAAGATGGTGTGGTTGTGGCTGTTGAAGTGGGAGGTGCACCGAATGAAAGTACTGGCTTAGAAGTGGTTGTAGTAGTAGCTGTGCTGGTACCAAATCCACCGAAACTAGGTGTAGATGTAGGAGCAGGTGTACCAAAGCCAGTAGCAGCACTGGTGGTAGCAGGTGTAGAGGTAGCACCAAATCCACCAAATCCACCAACAGTAGAGGTAGCAGCAGGTGTAGAGGTAGCAGCAGCAGGTGTAGAGGTAGCAGCAGCAGGTGTAGATGTGGCACCAAATCCGCCAAATCCTCCTGTGGTTGTAGCAGGCTTGGAAGCACCAAATCCAACAAAACCGCCAGTGGCAGGAGCAGCAGCGGGTGTGGAAGTAGCAGGTGCAGCACCAAATCCACCAAAACCGCTAGAAGCAGCAGGTGCAGCAGGTGTAGAAGTAACGCCGAAACCACCAAAACCGCCAGTGGCAGCAGGTGCGGCAGGAGTAGAAGTAGCGCCGAAACCGCCAAAGCCACCAGTGGCAGGAGCAGCAGCAGGTGTAGAAGTAGCAGGTGTGGCACCAAATCCACCAAAACCACCAGTGGCAGGAGCGGCAGCGGGTGTAGAGGTGGCACCGAATCCACCAAAACCACCAGTGGCAGGAGCAGCAGCGGGTGTGGAAGTAGCAGGTGCAGCACCAAATCCACCAAAACCACCAGTGGCAGGTGCGGCAGGTGTGGAGGTGGCACCGAATCCACCAAAACCGCCAGTGGCAGGAGCGGCAGCGGGTGTAGAGGTAGCTCCAAAACCACCGAACCCACCAGTAGTAGGAGCGGCAGGTGTAGAAGTAGCACCGAATCCACCAAATCCACCAGTGGCAGCAGGTGTTGAAGTGCTAGCGCCGAATGCAGGTGTAGTAGTAGCGTCTGTGATATATATAAAAAACAATCCATCATCAGTCTTCTCTATATCCATTCTATTTCTATTTTTTTTTTACGTACTGGAGCTTCCAAAACCAAAACCTGTTGCTGGCTTATTTGCGTTTGTATTTCCGAAGCTGAAAGCTATTTGATAGAAAGAATAAAGAAAAAAAAGCGAAAATGTAAAAAGGTTGTGTCAGTTTGATATTGCTAGAGTTGTTTTCGAAATTCTATCTAGTTTATTCTTTTTTTTATGGAACTTCTTTTTTTTGCATACACATGGTCTTTTATATTAGGTTGTTTTCTGTTTGGTTTTGAAATATAAAGGTTTATCAGAAAGGAAGAGATAAAGTAACCCTTTGTTAAAGAGAAAATATATTTAAAAAAAAAAAAAAGAAAAAGAAAAAACGCGTCGATTAAAATATGTGCAGATAATATTTTTTTTTAAAAAAAGGTGCGCGTGTGACGTCGTCGTGACTTTGTCGGGCGCGATGTCTATGTGTTCTCAAGAGATGGTTCTTTGTCATTTCTCTTGAGCAGGTACTTTGTGCTCTATAATAAGGTCCCCTTTTTTTGGTTTTTATTCTCATCAAGCATTGACTAGCCATGAACTGAGAATGTTTTCTTTTAGCTTCACTCAATTCGATAGATTACAGTATATCCTTGGTGAATAAAAAGGGGGGAAAGGAGTGCTTTTTTGATCTTTCGATTGTTTAACAAAGATAGAGGAGCACTAACTTGTTCAATTGAAAAGAAAAAAGGAAGGCAAAGATTCTTGACAATACATTTGTTTCTATATTCTATAGTCAAGTAATGCAGTTTGTTTCATTTGTTCAAGCAACAAGCAGCGATTGAAGCATTTTCATCTAGTATCGATCTGACTTTGAGTCAGTTTTACAAGCTCAAAAGAAATGTTTGAAAGGCTTCACTTGAATTACACCAACGATGCAGAGATAAGGAAATACACCTTCTTTTTTTTATTATTGAATTTGAATGTACAGATTCAATGGATATACAATAGGCTTGGCATGTTTGAAATGCAGCTTCGATTCTGACATTGAATTAATTCATTTGCATGAATGCAATCAGCTTACAGCAATCCCTGATAAATATATTTACTTGCACTGTTCCATAAGTCCATCTTTATGTATCGCTTTACTTGGTCTTATCTGAGCCAATGACTGCCCTTTATTCTAGAAGTGATAATCAACCTATGAAGGAGCCAGAAGTCCTTTTTTTTGCCTCCTTTATCTCAAAAAAAAAAAGTAGCACAAGACAAAAGACACATAGCGTTTCTGATAGTTCTCCAAAAAAAAAATCTTTGAAAATCCGATTCTATGCAGGTCTCTCACTTATACTTTTTTTTTTCTCTCTCTTTTTGTTGAGATGGAGAACAAGAAGAAGAGAATAGAGTCTGTTTAAGTATAGATTTAGTTTTATCATTTATAAAAGCGCAATTGTTTTCTTGAGTCAAATCTTGGTTTCGGTTGCTGAACATTGGGAATCAAACTGTTGTATTTCCCAGTAATTTCCCGAAAAGGTGTGAAAATTACCAAGAAAAGAAAACAAAGCCATCTTGAACCTGCGCTTTCTTTTTTGTATCCCTAAAGCTTAAACACTATAAAGTTTGATTCTTCAATAATAGCAAAAAAAAAGGTCCATGTCTCTCTGCTTCTTTTGACAGATACTTTATTAAGTATTATTACTAAAACCGGTTTTCTGTACATAAATCAAGTAAAAGCTAGTAAGAAAAAACAAGAGTATCTCTCTTTTTTTTTTCTAGTAATCATCTCTTTACCTTTCTTTCTTTCTTTCTACTCTGCAAACTAAACACAAACTGCGCTCATGACTACGGGAGATAATAGGGGGAGGGAGGAGGGGGGGGGAGAGAGAGGAAATTGTAGAAATATTCAAATCAATCATAACATAATAAACTCTTATGTCATTTGTTCTCACCCGAGAATAAATGGGTGTACAGAGGCGTCATGCAATTCTTTTAAAACTCTGTTTTTTTTTTCTTGGTCTCCTTCTTTTTTCTTTCTTTCTCTTTTCAGTTTTACTAATACAGTTATGCAATCGAGTTATTATCAACTGCCATTACATCAACAACAACAGCAGCAGCAGTACATGGTGCAGCCTCCTTTGATGAATGATACAACATCTGTGTCTATTCTAGAAGAAGGTGATTCAGATGAAAGCGCTCAGCCCGACAAGCGATCAGGCAGAAGGAAAATTAAGATCGAATACATAAACGATAAATCAAGAAGACACATCACTTTTTCAAAACGAAAAGCAGGCATCATGAAAAAGGCATGGCTTAATAAGATTACTCTAAAAATCATTGAGAGACTTATTATTTTGATTTTATTAGGCATATGAATTAAGTACGCTGACAGGCACTCAAGTGTTGCTTCTTGTTGTTTCTGAAACAGGATTGGTCTATACTTTTACTACACCCAAGTTACAGCCACTTGTAACAAAACCCGAAGGAAAGAATCTGATTCAATCATGTCTCAATGCACCTGATCCAATGGAAAATGTGCCGCCTCTGGATTCACCACAATCCTCTAGATCTGTTGCCGCAACAGACAACACTAGCTCAACTGCTGTCACTACTTCTCCAAACATGGTAAGTCGATTTGGTTCAAAATTAATTCTGCTAAAAGAGAGAGTGAGAGAGTGAGAGACAAGTTATATGTGTTATGAAAAGGATGTTTTTGAATGAAAAAAAATATCGAGGAGGCGATTGTTGATCTTTATTATATATTAACATTTAAAACAATCTCTTTCTCTTTAGCAAAATACTTACTATCGCCAAAACGCTTCACCACTGGACAACACTTATAACGAGGATAAGAAGGTAAATAAAATCCTAAACCAATTTCTCTTTCTCTCTCTTGCTTATAAAAATTATTCTCTAGAAATACAACTTAATGGGAGTAACTGATCCTTCTTTAATAATGAATCAATCCACAAGTCCTCAACAACAGGCACAGCAAATTACATCAAATTATGGCTCAATGACATACCCAAACTATCCTAACACAACGCCCACACCAAGCACCTTGTACTACAATTTACCTGATAACAATGCTGACGAAAATAGATTCTGGTCAAATAGACATCAAGATCATGTCCCTTTAAAGAGATAATCTGTTTTATTCTACTTATTATTACATACATCCCATTCTTACCTATCTATCTATATAAAACCCATTCTATTCCTTTTTCTTCTGCCTCTCTTATAAACAAATTGAGTATTTCTTTTTCGTCTTTATTATTGTTGTTGTTTATAGGATGAGCTGATTTTTGCGGAACACTACCTTTTTGTAACATTTGTGACACCTGTAACACCATCCCTTATTTCTCACCCTCCACTTGATCTCAAGAGAAGATCTATTCTATCGTTTCTCAATTTTTTTTTTTTTTTTTGCTTTTTCGAATGGTACTAGCTTATTTTTGTCTTTGAATTATAGATGTTACTTTGACTATTTACCAATGTACTTGAATGACAAACTGAACTCGTTTAGAAACATAAAAAGGTAAAAAAGAAAAGAGAGGGAAACAGCATGTATTTGTTCGTGTCCATAAGCACTAAAAATTGTATCTGTCGAAAGTAAAATAAATAAACAAAACAAAGAGTTTATTGATGCTTCAAAGACTCTTCAATACAGTAACTAATAAATTCTTTTTTATAAGACATGTTGACGCCAAAATGCCTACTCAATTGCTCTCTCACTTGCTTTTTCGTCATCGTCATGAGATCTGCAGTTGATGTAATACGTTGTACTTCTCTTCTTATCTCTTCGTCAGTAGGTTGATATACACCATCCATCATATTTGAGTAATCCATTGTATGTACGATACCTTCACTATAAACAGAAGCAGGTGACATTGGATTCATCGGCATATTGAATACCGAGGGCTGATTCAAGACATTTAGATTCTGAGTCGAGTATCGAAAGCTTGTGTTATCACCGCTGTAGAAGCCAGAGTGGGCCATGGGCAATTGATTGAGATTGGGTGTACTTAGATAACCATGGCTTAGGACAGGTATAGATCGACGAGTGGTAGAGGAAGTGATGGTAGTCCCTTTTGATCCAGTGGAGCCTGCTTCCCAAAGTTCGTTTTCATGGTCGCACCATTTTTTTAAGGGTATTTCTTTGGGATCGAATTTGCCTTCGTCTGCTGGTAAGGCTTTCTTCTCTCCATCCTCTCCCATCACAAGACGTGTGTTACCCCAAGAGAAATCATCAAAGTGCCAAAACGCATAAACAGGTATAAAGAATGAAAAAAGCGGGATAGCCAATATATACACAATCATCCAACCAATATGTTCCCACTTGTTTTTTTTAGATAAAAGTTAGCTTTCTCCTTATGTTGTCTATATGTATTCTTACCTTTCTACGAACAATAAATATCAATGCTTGTAAACCGTAAACACCACATAATGTAATAATCGATATAAAAGGCACTTGTCCTGCATTAGTAGCCAATTTATAAATAAGAAATCCTAGATAGCACACAACTGCTGGCATCACCAATGTACTCAAGAGATCTAGAATTACAACAAATCGCATAGAGAAACAACAGAAACCACAGAGCTGAGGCAAAAAGACGAGTTCACCTAAATTGTGAATGGTCGAATTGATCCAACGACGTCTTTGTGAGAGTAATACGCTCCAGGTATCAGGTGCGTTTGTCAGACAGCCAGCATCTGAAGTAAATTTAGTTTTGTGTGTTGGGAAATGTTTCAGGATAAGTGTGGTCAAATAACGATCTTCACCAAGATGCAATAAATTCTTTTGATGCAATGTATCCACTCGATTCTCTGCATAATCGTCAATGACCTGATTACTCACCAAAAGGGGCTGTTTCTTGCCCCCAGGAGATCGGACTCGATACATACAGAAACAGCCTGGTAAACAAGTCACAGAGCCAAACAAGGACTCAAAGGCCTTTGAGAGGAAATGGGATATATAGTATTCATAGACTTGGATCATGGTGACCCAACTGTCCTTCTCATTGGCCAGCTTTGTCTCACCACATAATCCAATGACTTTGGAGTCATGAACAAAGCAGGATACCATACGATTAAGTGAATCAGGAAGTACTTCGGTATCTGCATCCACCATCAATACAAATTCATAAAAGTCGGGACTGACGCCAATGACATTCTTGATTTGATGGTAAATCTCAAGCTCCATAGGGGTCATGGGTGATTCAAAATGAACCTTGTTCAAGAATCGCATCAATACCATCTGTGAATCACGTTTACCTCGATTGCCTGGCTTCTGGTGTTCGTGTGGAGCCCCCACTTTGACGACAACTACATAGGGAACAACATGGCCACAACATTCATAGAGTCCAGAATAGATTTTGGCCATATTGTGCTGCTTTAATCCATCACCAAGAGACAAAAAGGAAAGAGGTTCAGGATCAACTTCTATGTTGACGCCCAAGATGTCCAGAACAATACGTGGTGTCGATCTGTCATTACCACTACCAGTGACCATACCATCACACACCAAAAACAAGAGTTTTCTCTTATCATCATAACGCAAGACAGCAATAGAGTCTATTGTCTTTCGAAGTGATTCTTCATTTTCAGTATAACACGGTACTTGACAAACAATAAACTTGTCATAATCTTCAGGCTCCCTTGAGGAACCCATCTGTAGAGCGGCCAGAAACTTGAAAAAGATGACTGCACAAAGGAAACCAGTAATAAGCAACAGAAAGTATTCTGAAAATTGACATTGTATCGATCTTCTTGTATCCACCTTGCCTACAAAAAACAAGTTCCTCAAGCACACCAATTGACGGTTTCTCAGTTCTTCCGAAATCGGCAAGACGTCAAAATGCTTTGAGATATCTGTACCCGCAAGTTGCCTAAACAACTGAACGATACTGTTATCCATAAAGTTGAGATCAATGTTGGTAGGTGTGGCCATACCCTCTGGCACACGTGGAGCTCGACCGCCCATGAGATAGTTGGTAAGATCATAGACATCACCATGTAAAATAGCCCAACTTCGATGCGCAGTAGTACTGGTATCACCTGGGTTGCGTTCGCCCGTGGCCTGACGTAGAATATCCGAGGGTTCATATCCCATGAAACCCAATCGATAGTTTTTGCGTAGATAGACCATTTGTTCGAAATACCAGTCAGGTCTATAATCATTCGTGAAGAAACGAAAGTCATGATAAGCTGCATTGGTATCCGTCAGGTTGACTTGAAAGTCCAATACGACTTCTTCAGGTACTCTTCCAGTTGTACCATCACAAAGAGCAGATACCTGGACAGGAAACAGATTGGTAGCATCTTTGCCTGCATATTCATAGACAGCACTATCAGGTATGACTTCTGCAGCCCAAT